>VDFB02193867.1:30330807-30361181 GCA_007258455.2 Sequoia sempervirens
TTGGTAGAGATACCCTAGAGTATGTGGGATTAATGATAGGGTAATCCTGGATTAAGAGATTATCCATGGGAGGGCTTACCTATGCATAAAATTTAGTGGCATTATGTCAAAATGAGCTTAAGAAGTGTAGGTGTATGTTGACCTTCACTCGAAGTATTGAGTGAGAACACTTTGCCCAGACTAGTGTGATTTCCTTTGGCTCCACCATTAGATCATTATGTCTATGTAGTGCATGCTAGTTGCATATTATAGGGAATACAATTTCTAGTCATGTATGGCACAACACTAAACTAAGTGTGGTTTGTTGTATGAAGTTACTCAACCAATATCTTCGTTGAAGGGTACACCCATCTATCATTGATAGATGTGTAGGGGACTGCATATGCATTCGTGGTTGGTTGGAAAGTGCTTGAGTGATCTACTTCTCATCCTCAACAGGTGACAAAATCAAAGGTTTTGAAAGGTGAAAATCTTGGACCATCTATATCTTATTCTCTTAAGCTCAGAGGAGCTATGTATGTATATTGTAACCATTTTTGTGGGATGATGTAATCTTGAATGATACACTTGAGTTCATTCAATATGATATCTATATTTTGAGAAGATTTGTAAAATTACATTGGAATGCAATGAGAATTTAGAAATAATGTTATTTCAATTATGCACATGTAATTTACATTATGGGAAGAAAAATTTGTACTACTATATTTTGGAATCATGGTTTATAACTTGAGGTGAAAACATTGGAAATTTTACTGTTAAGAATGTCGAGGTTGTTACAGAAGGGACTACTAGGTGGTTTCCTTGGGTGTGATTAAATGGGATTTCACCATTAAAATGAGGCTTCATAGGATAAATGCAAACTCTAATGCACTAAACCCTAGAAACTTGAAAGTATTAAATCAAATGAACAAATAGAAATTAGATAGAAAAGAGCTTAGTAAACTGATGGATTCCAAACAAGATCTGCAACTTTAAAATTATGCTTTTTGAAATGCACTAGAACTCATACGCCAGGTTGGACAATTTAGTCCTGCTATAGGAATCTCAGAAGAATATGAAATATTTAGATGAAAAATTAGGATCTACATAAAACTAGTAACATGAGGTATATTGGGACTCATATGCCCAAATGGGTGATTTAGTCCGAGTATTAGGGTTTGACTAAAACTTCAGTAGCCTCTAGTGATCTTTTGTAGCTTTTGTCTTATCTGATCTCCAAGCTCGAAAGTATGAATTTTGGTCTATGGTGAGTTTCCGTGAAGATGAAAACTTTTTGAAAACTTTGAAAAAAAAAATTTCAATGGATCTTCAAGCTCTAATTCACCTAAATCTACAATCACACATCAAGAGAGAAAAATGTTGTTTTGTTAGGGAATAGGGGTTTGCCTTGGTGAAACCTCATTTTGGTAATTAAACCATGAAATTAAATGAAATAGTATGAAGGAATGATGAATCAACAAGTGTAATCTTGCAACTCACCAAACCCTTAAGGTAAAGTGGACAAAATTGTCTGAAATGGTTCCAATGGATGTGGAACTTGACTCTTGATTGAATGCTTGAAACTTTGTCTTGAATCCTTGCTTGAATCATGAAACCTACATCAAAAATGTTAGCTCACAAACACATATGATGCATGAAGACTTTGACGTGATGCTTGATTCTTGAATGCAGCTCCAAAATGCTTGATAATCAACTCTTGAATTCTCTTGAATGCTTTCTTCATCATATGTTTATTATATAATTCTTGAATACTTGAAAGATTAGATTGCTAGGAGAAATTATGTGAAATAACCTTGTATTTATACTTGTTTATGAATAAATTCATGAAATTACAACACTACAAGATGACATCAGATCTAGGATAATAAAATTCTGCCAAGAATTTGATTTAAAATAGGTCTTGGTTAAAGTGGGACTCATACACTAGGTTGGGCGTATGAGCCTCAGTTTCTTAAACATGGGACACAAACTCCACGAAGTCTTAAGTTCAATGCAATGTTTAAAATTAGGCCTCGAGACCTAGGTGGGACCCATATGCCCAAGGTGGTGTATGAGTCCTAGCTCACTAGTTCTAGAACACATAACCTTAAACATTGAATTGTGATTTGTCATTTGTTAAATGTTGCAACTATCCTCAGAAAAGTACATTAAATTAGGCTTGTGGGTGCAAAATAAGACCAATTAAAGCATAAATAAACCCAATTTTAATATAGATGGACCAAACAACTGTGAAAATGCAAAGGGATACATTTTCCTACACTACATGGACGATTGATTTCCTAGCGGTTTACTTAGTACAGACCATCTTTGGCACAAGGTTTCTGAATGTCAATCATATAATTCATGCGCAATACTTACACAATGAGCTCCTAGGCTTGAGTATTTAACTCCCACGCTTTGATACCATGTGTAGAAACCAATCTCCCTCTGAAAAAGAATAACTGAGAGGTTTCACGCAAATATAATTAAATCATAAACAAGAGAAGTAAATCATTTTTTTGTTTGTTTTTGAAACAAGTAATTGAAAACCTTAATGCTACTACATATCAATTGTATTATCATATAAAGAAATAAATTTGCATCATTATGTTCTAACTAATAACATCAAATATCAAAACATGATACAAATCTTTTCAACAATTAATTGTTTAAGCTAAATAAAGAACTGTGAGAGAATAGGGTTAGAGAACCTCATCTGATTCTTATTGTCATCCAAGACTTGGCATGCCACTGATGAGAGGGAAAGTATCATCCAACTAATTTACCTCCAACCTCAGACTTAAGTGGTCCCTCACATACTTCCTGATTGGAAGCAACCCTACCCTTCAACTAAAGGTTGTCTTGGGAACCCTCTCAGTTGCCATCTGAGCTATGGTGTGTTTCTCACTTAACTATCTCTATCACACTACTAAGGATACCCTGCTACTATGTATGACAACTCTGGCTAGCTAAGTGACTAAACATTGTGAACTGATGAGTGCTTGAAGTGGCATCAACACTCTCTACAGCCATAGTTTGTACTCTTGTACAATTGATTCAAAAGTGAAGTCATGTTCCACCACCGTGCTCAACTTGCATACATTACTAATATAAGGCATACTAGAATTTCTATTCCACCCAACAAATGTGCTCAAAATGCAACACACATGAAAGAAATAACTCTTCCCACTTCCCTGAGATGACAAGTGCATACCCTTCCTAGAACTTTCACATTATGGGGTATATCCCACGAGTTCCTAGTTTATGTCACAAGTTCAAACTACCCTCATACTCTTAAGGTTTTTCTTTCATCTTAGCTCAACCTATATGGTCTAGATTTTAAGGGTATGTGCAGGATCATGATGGGCCAAAAAGTGGCAATATGATGGGTATGTGGCTGATGACTATTTTTTTACCCAAAATTGATGAAACGAAAAGGGTTTTTAAAGGAGATTCTCAGCTTTCCACTGATATAAATTATGCTTTTACTTGAATTTAATAAGTAATTAATATTCATTTTCATTCAAATTACCTAATTAAAGTCCTAATTAATTGTATTTAATGAAAACATCATCTATAACTTTCAAATAGTATCATATTTTTTTGAATACAAAACATGTGCCACATCTCTATACCGTGACACTATAGGATTAAAAAGGAAAATTTGAATTTCATGAAGTTTTGACCCAAGTTAAGGTGGTCGACATATGAGTTTTTATATCTTTTAAAAACTTGTAATAAAAAAATCATAATTAATTATTTACTTGTGTAATTACAAAAAAATATGCATCACATCGGAGCATGATCCTCTACTTATATTTAAAATCTTGTAAAAAAATATTATCATTTTAGTGTGGTTAGGGTGGTCAGACAAACACCTACTTCTTATTTTTTCCCTAAAATTTAAGTACCACTGCATTGAAATTTCAAATTTTCACCAAATAGATTTTTTTTTTAAACATACCTAGTAGTTTAAAAACTTCATTCAATTTGCTATAGATTCTATTCTTACACATTTTTGAAATAATATAGATAACTTATTCAAAATTTTATGTCAATTTACCTAACTCTAATTTTTCATAATTTTTTTGCCACTTAAGGGCCTATTTTTTCCATGATGATCCTGCACATACCCTTCAGATAAAAATATTTCTTATTTAACTTGGTTATTGGACCCTTGATACCATCAAGGCTATTTCTATATTCCTAATAAAGTAAAGAATGAAGTAGTAAACTCTTTCTATGGTATTTATACATTTTTCTGACTTTCAAGCATTTCAAAGAATGCATTGGGTTAACATATTCATTCCAAGAACAACTTATAATAATTCAAAAATCAAGTTGCTTCTATAACTACTCTTATCGAGTTGCAATGCTAATCAAAACAATATAAAAAAAAAATTAAGATAGGGAATAAATAACAGGGAACAATTTGATTTCTCTTTTGTACCTCTCTATGCATTTTACCTTACATACAAGGGGTCGAAGGTATAGTTGGGGACGACATGATATTTTTAAGAATATTTACAAGTGAGCCTTTGTTGGCCACTTTTGAAATGGTTTGCCTATTATTTAATGTAAGATTCAACATGTGACTCTAGACAGAAGAATATACCATTTATAGATATTATATTTCTTGGACATCTTCAAAGATTGATCAACTAGTATTCATAGATGAATTCTACTACCAGGTATGAATAAAGAATTCAATTGAACAAGGCCTCCATATCAAGGAGCTAATATTGATAGGTCAAACATCATGGATGACTCATATTGTGGTATATTTTTTTTTTAAGAATAGGAATCTATCAATATTATTAATAAAGATAAAGTTACATATTCACATAAAAAAGGGTGGGTGGTAAGAAGTCACACCCGAAGAGTCACATGGGCATAGCCCATAAAACTAAAACTCAGAGTCACTTGGGCCTACCCCAAAAGTCCATAAACATTACAAACATATAAAATAAAAATGGCCATCAAGCGACCACAACAGTGCTAGCAGAGCCAGAAGGGTCTTTGTCAGTCATGTGTTTCCCCCATACATCAACAAGGTCTAGAGTGACGTTAGGAGGAGGACCCCATCCATCATTAGCATCTTTCTCTTTATCTTTATTTTTATCCTCTTGTCGGGGCAAGATTGCAAGCACCAACTATGGAAATCATTTACCAGAGCTATTAGCAAGAGTATCAGAGGCCCACCTGGAACAACCATTGTTTCTCCCCGTTGCTTCTCCAGAGGGCCACCCCTGGCCAACCTGCGAAGGAGGAGAATGAGTCCATCAAGGAGGGCAGGAACCATGCTAAAGAGGATCCTAAGAGTAGGGGTGAGTAGAGCCACTCCATTATCAACCTTGAGAGGGAAACCAAATGCGGGAGGAAGTGGGCAAAGCAGGCACCCGAGCAACAATACACGAGGCATTACCCCAATGATCCAAAAGTACGTGAAGGTGAGCCACCTCAAGTGCAACCTTGTTGGCTTGAACTTGAATCTGCAAGAGCACATTGGAGAAAATAATAGCTTTAGAATACAAAGAAACATGTTTATCCATTTGTGTGTTAGTAATTATGCAGGAATTTCTATCTTTCTAGATATTGAAGAGGATTTCCACCCTGCAGAGATCACTGAGACAGACCACTAACGAGACAACACTTGCCCATTCTGACTGACCATGGCCCATGGATATGAGACCAGATCAGTAGTGTTTGGGTACCACTTCTAGTCCTTCCACCAGGGCTTGGACCCATGAAATTCCACCTTATGAAGTATATTTGTAGGAATAGCATTCACTAGACCATCATAAGTATCACAGTCTTGGTTTTGAATCATGTAAAAGGCAGACAAATCTTCCCACAGCATGATGCACATTGTGGGTCTATGAAACACCTGCTGCAAAGTTTGAAAATATTTCTTATGGAATCTTGGTGCTTTAAGCCAAGGCAACTTAACCAGAGGTTGACTATTACTAGCAAAGAGGGGTGACCACAAAACATTCTATTGATTGAACGAAATCCCGTCATGGAAACCCAAGCTGACCCAACGGAGCCAGGGCTTAACTGTCTCTGAAGCTCTCCAAATGCTCTTGGTCACAAAATTTCCCAAAATTTGAATTGGTTCCTTAATGAGCATAAGAGTTTAAAGGCTAATCCCATTCCAAGCGAGTCTGTGAACAAGAAAACTAGATTGAATGCAATGCCTGAGGAGAATTTTCTAGGCTTCATCTCTAGTAAGAGCATGAATTATCCATTTCACACATAAAGCAATCCCTTCTCATTGAGTGGAGAGCAACCCAAGTCCTCCAAAGTCTCTAGGAAGGCAACAAAACTCCCAAGAAACATGGTGAAACCCTCTGTGGGACTTTGTGGAGGCCCAAAGAAAGTCTTGAAGCAGCTTTTAAAGGGGCTCAACAAGAGGAGTAGTAGACATGTGTGGCCACTAAAATCTTGGAGCACAATAGGAATTTCCCAACCAGAGAATGAGGCTTGGTAATCCAGTAGGCCAACTTTTAATCAATCCTTGAGAGGACAACTTGCCACAACTCTGTCGGAGAAGCCTGGAAGGCAAAGGGAATGCCCAGAAACTAAAAGATTTCACTTGTCCCAATCCATTTCCAACTATATTGCTAAAACTAGTGAGGAGTGGGCAATATAGATTTTCTATAACACAAATTTTTACACCACTGAATGGCGGAGCCAGACACAAGGAAACAAATGTTAAGACATTCAAGGGCTGCCTTAATATTATTCTCTTCCTCTAGAAGAGTGAGGAAAGAGTCATCAAAAAAATGGCCATTAACAAGTTGAGCCTAGGAGTTAGGCAAAGTAATTCCTTTGACACACTGTTGAGAACCCACATTGGCCAAGAGATAGCCAAATCCTTTGGCAACAACCACATAAAGAGAAGGAGCAAGTGGACATCATTTCCGAATGGAGCGAAAAATCCCAAAGGAAAGAGATTGGCGGCCATTAATGGTGATACAAGTAGAGGCATCTGAGAAGAGCATTTGGATACCTTGAATGAAATTAGGACCAAACCCCAAGGCTTTCAACATGGCTAGAATAAAAGGCTATTCAATGCAGTCATAAGCTTTAGCAAAGTCTATTTTGAGAAAGATAGCTTTCTGGTCTGAATGCCTAGCCCACTCCATGCCTTCCCACACATCAATGATATTTTCCAGGATAAATCTGGACTTGATAAACCTAGTCTGCTCTAGGTGCACAATCTGAGGCAAAAGATGATGGATCTTTAGAGCTAGAGCTTTGGCGATGATTTTGTAAGAAACATTGAGGAGCATGATAGGGTGCTAGTATAGATATCTTTGGGATCTCTAGACTTAGGTATGAATTTAATATTTCCTTTGTTTATTAAATTATCCAGGGATTTGGAATGAAAAGCCTCAAGATAGACTTTATGCAAGTCATGTCCAACACAGTCCCAAAGGGCCTTGTAAAATTCACAAGGGAAACCATCAATCCCCGGGGCCTTGTCATCAACCATGGAATGAATGGCTTCCTTTAAGTCTTCAACTATGAGTAATTGATCACAAAAGGATTTCTAGGCTGAAGATAGCCTATTTGGCACAACAGCAAGACAATCCTAAAGGGCTTTCTATTGCTCGGGCATAAACTCCTGAGTAGTGAAAACTTGTTTATAATATCGAACAAAGGCCTAAAGAATGTCAGGTAGCTCAGAGACCACCTAAATTCCATCTTTAATTTTTGTAATGCCTAGAGATAAGTGCCTAGCACATAGGGCCAAAAAAACCTCCTTGGAGGCATGGTCGCCAACCTTTAACTAGTGTGATCTGGCTTTGATTTGTGCACCTCTGTCAGCATAATTGTTTGCAACTTAATTTTTTTCTTAATTCTACCACCTTGACTTTTAATGATGGGGAGAAAGGGCTAGCCACCAAAACCTCAGTCGATGAACGCAAGTCAGTTGTGGTAGCCTCATAAGACCATTGGTGAAAAATGGCTAGCTAATGCCCATAAATGCACAAAAATATTGTCATGCGAGTGATGGCATCATTCCACCAATTAATCCACCTGTATTATGACTTGGCTTGCACTCCAAATTCAAGATTCTATGAATGTGGGCCAATGTAGATTGATGACAAATTAGAGATGTGTTCAAAAAGAACAACATTTTGCAAGTCCAGGCTATCTTGTCTCCCATTCAATGAGAAAAGAATTGGGGAAATGATCTAACAAAGTCACATCCAGTAACGAATTAACTGGGAGTGAAGAGATGCCAAAAGAGAAAAAATATTGAGCCAAGATCATAGCATGATCAAGGAAATTAAATATCTTGTCAGAGCCAACCTTGTAATTACACCAAGTGTGCTAGAGGGAATGAGAATGGTGGCAGTGAATATTGGGATCAAAGAGCCCCAATTTATTATGCATTTATAACCATGCCTCCCTTTCTCCAGCTACCCATCTGAATGGCAAAGTGTCATCTTTATCACAAGCCATCTCAACCATATTGAAATCCCTACACACTAACCAAGTAGCAATTGCCAATGAATCAACAATCCAATGCCAAAGCACAGAGCATTCCACAACATCATTAGAAGCATAAACATTAATAATCCCAAAGGAATGATTATCAATGTTGAGAAGGATCTAGGCGAGCCGATGTGTGGGATCAGATGCATGGTTGACCACACAAGCATGCCACCATGGGGATAAAAGGGTGACAGCTCCGCCATGCCCAACTTCATGATTAGTACAAAACATTGGACTGGCTAGCCAAATAGAGTGACAAGCCGATGCGAGCAAAAAACAAGAAATTTTAAGGGTATGTGCAGGATCATGATGGGCCAAAAAGTGGTGATATGATGGGTATGTGTAGGGTATGTGGCTGATGACTTTTTTTTACCTAAAATTGATGAAATGAAAAGGGTTTTTAAAGGAGATTCTCAACTTTCCACCAATAGAAATTATGCTTTACTTTGAACTTAATAAATAATTATTATTCATTTTCTATTTTAATTACAACTAAAATCCTAATTGATAGGTTGATTGAAAAACATCTATAGCTTTCAAACGGTATCACATTTTTTTGAATCCAAAACATGCATCACATTCAATGCTTCAAATACTATAGGATTAAAGAAAAAATGAATTTCATGAAGTTTTGACCAAGTTAAGGTGGTTAGACATACAAGTTTTTATATTTTTTTAAAGTTGTAACAAAAAAATCATAATTAATTATTTACTTCAAGGAAAAAAATTACAAAAAAATATGCATCACATCGGGAGATGAGTCCTCTACTTATATCTAAAATCTTATAAAAAAATTATCATTTTATTGTGGTTAGGGTGGTTAGATAGAAACCTACTTATTTTTTCCCTTGAAATTTAAGTGCTACCCATTGAAATTTCAAATCTTTCACCAAATAGATTTTAAAAAAAAACCCAGTAGTTTAGAAACTACATTCAATTTGCTATAGATTCTATTCTTACATATTTTTGAAATAATATAGATAACTTATTCAAATTTTTTACGTCAAGTTGCCTAACTTTGATTTTTCTGAATTTTTTGCCACTTAAGGGCCTATTTTTTCCATGATGATCTTGCACATACCCTTAACTTCTTGGAGACAAAGCTCTTCAATACCAACATATTTCGTCAAAGTATCCCTAATAGAATACTTTCTGGAGAGGTCTATCAGACCTCAAACATTCTATGAGAGGAAATTCATGAGTGAAACTCCTCCATATTATTGGAGTTCGGCTCGTCTTCATTCAAAGAAGAAAATAAATTTTGCAAAAACTCTAGAAAAATTGACCCAATTTGAATATTCAGAGAAGAAAATATTTGTTTCTTCTACATAAATTCACCTTCTTCCAATGGTGGAGAAGGATTGCGAGACCGCCTTTGACCTTCTGACATGGGAGGAGAAGCATTCAGTTGCACTATCATAATGGTAGTAGACTGAGGCATAGCCTTTAGCCAAGGCCACATTGGAATGTTATAATTCCCAATGAAAGCCTCTTTCCCCTTTGCTGAAGGGTTTAAAACATTTTTTGTTGGCTCAAGAGCTTTAGAAGCTGGACGAGAGCTACTGGACTTATTTTTACAGTTTGTAACCGTGGTCTATTTTTCATCAAGTTTGGCAACAAAATTATCTGCTTGACAAGGCTTTTCAGAATCTTGTGGCAGAGAAGGTATACGAGGATATACCAAAGGGCAGCCCTTGATCTTGTGGTTTGTGGAATGACACCTATAACACATGTTAGACATATTAAAATAAGTGACCTTTTGGATATGTTGGAGAGCTGCAATTTGAATGTCAATGGAGTCCTTCAAATCTTGTGAGAGGTCCACTTCAACAAAGACCCGCTTCTGGGTTCAGGCTTGAAAAAACCTATTTGGCTCAATACAAATGACCCTCCTTAGAGAGGACACAATATGATTCAGAAAAGGCACAAAAGGAAAAGGTAATCCAGGAAATTCAATCTAGACCAAGACCCAAAACTTGGTGTCATCCGAGACAGCAAAGTCTTGGGTCCACGCCTAGAAAACCAACAAAGAAGACCTGACATACCAGGGACCATTGTTCAGGATTTCCTGAACATGACTAACCTCAACAAAATGAAACAAAAAAACCCTTGGTTAAATTTTGGACCATATCAAGGCAGACCCCATGAGGGACCCAGGCCTTGTTGAACCATTCCTTAAGCACACTTTCAGGGGGAGTCCTCCCAACCAAATACCCAATAAGGTTATGTTGCTCAAGCCATTGACAAGAAAAATAAAAATTAGGAAAAGATAAAACCACATCAGCTAGGGAGTCAAAAGACTTACCTCATGAAACACTTTCAGAACAAATTTATGTGGTCATTTGATCGAAGGAGGAGCCATTGAACTACCAACACCAACATGAATTGTTGGGTTAGAGTTGGTTGAAGACATATTAAAAAAAAACTGTAGTAAATGCAGTCTTACACACAAAAAAAGAGGAAATTCCTACATGGTAAGTGTAGTATGACGCAAGAGGGGCCAATAATGACCAGAGACACAAGAAAACCCTAGGAGAGCTCATACACTGCCTTCTCTTTCAATTATCTTCTATTGTGGTAATTTTAAAAATACATAAAAGACACTCAAAGAGAATGCTAGGATAGGAATATGGTATAAGCAATAATCGTGAAATTTCCCCATTTCTAGATAAGCCCATATTAAATAATTGAGCTTTGTGCTAATCTTTCCTTGTTATTTCGCAAACTTAAAAAGAATAGTAAGGAAAACAAGAACAGTATGGTTATACACATTCAACATTTAGTTCAGTTTATCTAATTGTAAAGAATAGCTCCTCATTCTTTTCTCCAAGGATATTTCCATCTACCCAGCAAGGCAAGAAACCAAACATTAAACTATTTCTTGTGAAGGACAGGTTCAACCAAAAGTTTAGCTTCTTTCTCCTTCAATTGAAAATCTAGTGCAAGATTCAACTAATTCTTCTTAAAACTTTGAGAAAAATGTGTATTTAATCTAGCAATTCTTTTTGTTTGCTAATCATAAATATTTTCCAACTCATTAAGATAAATTACTAAGCTTTTGGATAGAATTTGAAGAATCCAAAATCATTTACCTGCCTGTTCTGCTTGAAGTATCAACTAGAAGTGTTCCTTGAGAGAAGCTCAAATATGTGACTACTTCAAAACAAACTCTTGATAGTGACCAACCTTTCCCATTAGAGAAGATACCTCTGAATCTTGATACCCATCCAAGAAAAAATGATTCCTTTACTTAAAGGATTCTTTTCTTCTAGATGGCAATGTCGTTCAGATTAACCAACCCCCATCTCTTTTAGATTTGGAATATAAATTGTTAGGTTGGGTGAAGCCGAAACATTCTAATTTAATGGTAGTTTGTTTCACACTTGAAACAAATACCTTTTTTTTAACTGACTTCTTTTTGGCATGTAGTTGCTAATTTATAAGTTGATTGTTTTGGTGGATTTTTCCATTTTGGAGATGAGACTAAATTATAAAATTTGTTGTTGCTTCAATATTATTTATTGTATTGTATTGAGAATTACTAAAAGTGATTCCCTTGTTGAAAGTGGATGTAGTCTAGATAAGAAAAACCAATATAAAAATTCTTTGTTCTTTGTGTGTGTTATTTTTCATTCATTTTATTTTTTGCAATATTTTCTTTCGTTTATTCTGTTGTCATTAAATTCAACATAAATGATATGAAGATCAAAATAGTTTTATGTTCATTCAAAAATAGTTAACAAGAGATTCCCAAGTTGGTTCCATTCTTTTACTATATCAAAAAAATATTTACTTGATGATGAGAAGCATGAAGTGGTTCAAATTTGAGGCTCCTCATACGCTAATCTTCCCCAAAAATCCCCTCTTTAAGTAGTGGAAGCACATGGAAGATTTCAAGAATCTGTTTCCATTATTCATCGATTATCTTACTTCAAAAGATGGAAAATTTGATGGAGGATTAGTTTTTGAAAAACTCTAGGCCATGATATCATGGCATTTAATCATGGATATGGCAGTTAGATTACATTTTTATTTGCCATCTTCCAAAACAAAACCATAGTTCTCTTATTATCCTCGTCCAAGAATGAATTATTTAATGTTATTCCTTCTGGATTGTGTTTCATGAAGGAAATGGCTTCATCATCCTTGATGGTTAAGATTCATCGGTTGATTAACATGTAGATAATGGTAAATGAAATTAATTATATCTCAAAAGTCATGGTTAGAAAATTTAATATTTAAATATATTCACACCACACCACTATATTAGTGTTGTGATTTCTAAATGTGTTTTGAGGGGTCATAGGCCTCTCTACATCAAAAGGAATAAGTATAAATTACTCCCCCCCAAGATAGATAAACTATTTTAAAATATTAATAAATGGATAATAATAATAATCATTTCATAAGAAGACATTATTATCAAGAAGGGCGACATTAACCATTACGTCGAGATGTGGCATTATTTCCATAATAGATTCATCACCCAAATATGCTAATTACTAATACGAATATATGCATTTAAATAATCATAATTATATTCACTCGTATATATATATATATATATATATAAAGAACTGAGATGGTTTACAAACCCTAAAACGATTCCCCAAAAAATAGAAAACAAAACAACCAACGCAAGATGACTTACCTCAAACTGGTAAAACATGCCCTAGACTTTTTAGGTTGAGCATATCTCACCCAACTGACTCAAACCTAGATGGCAACACCAGGGACTTCATATTGCAACCTCTCTACAAATGATACTTTCCCTCTTTTGTCCTATTGAAACTTGGTTTGTCTTGCATCAACACTCATGAAGAGCAAGGTAGTCCTCGCAAAACAGAAAACTAAACAACCAATGCAGGATGACCTACCTCCAACTGGTAAAACATGCCCTAGACTTTTTAGTTGATCAAATATCACCCAACTAACTCAAACCTAGATGGCAACACCAAAGACTTCATGTTGTAAGCTCTCTATAAATGATACTTTCCCCCTTTTGTCATTTTGAAACTCGGTTTGTCTTGTATCATCACTTATGAAGAGCAAGGTAGTTAGCTTGACAATATTTCAATACCCTCATCTTATCACATTTATATTCAAAATTGCTTTATAAAGAAGAACTTATATACATATCAGCCTATATGAATTAGGGCATACATACATAACTCGTTCAAAAACTTAAATTGAAGCATTGCATTTTTTATCATAACATCATTGTTTTTTTGGAACTTATAGCATATCATTGCAAAATTTATGAAATGTAAACGATTTTTTTCAAAAACTAAGGTGGGATGTAACAACTTGATTGTATTATTGATGTAAAGCAATGTATTTATACAAGAGGTGAGTAAGAGATGGTTTCTTAGGAAATAGTTTAGCAGTTGCTTAGGAAACAATTTGGCTAACTATATACACAGTTACATCTTCCGCAACACAATGTAACCACATCACAATGTAATATGCTAACAAAAAGTAATGTCTATTTTCATGGAGGGTAGACCATTTGCTATAGAGACATAAGTCACCACTTGATCATGGTGATGAGTCCTCACAAAGGTCTAGTGGAGAGAGTGACATCAAGGGCCCTCATCTTCCATTTTAATTTATATGTCACGATAATTACAAGGTTCATGGACTGGAGTTTTTTGAAACCCAAGTGCTGCATAGGTGAGCATAGATGTGAGTTGAGTAGGGTTGTTGGGTAGCAATAATAAATGTCAACCAAAAACTAAATAATGTCCTTCCTCTAAGGATTCTTATATTGTTTTTTTTACCCTTACAATGAGATAAGGTGAGTTGATTACTTACACAATTTATCATGACCAACAACTTAACAAGAGAGTTCCCTATTGACCCTTCTCTCACCATTTATTTTATTTTATTTTATCTATTAGGTTAACTTATCATACATGGATGCTTCAACTTTTACTTGACATATAGACATCCCCATTTATTATTAAGGAGATGCCTCTTCACTTAAACATAAGATTGTTCTTAAACCCAAGCAGATATTAGCTAAGATAACATTTCGTGGTGCATGATGATGGATAGCATAAGCATTCAAGAAGTAAAACTTCTTAGCCCTTATAAGACATGATTTTTTCATTAGAGGAGAAATTTCATCAAAGACCCTTCATTAAAACAATGTTATATAATAAACTATTATCTCTATTCGGATACAATAAGAGTAAGCTTACTAATTTATATAGATCCCACGTTTTGATTTCTTAATAATTAATTTTGATAGAGTAAGTAAAAGAAATACATTATTTAAGTAAAATAATTTAAACAAATAATAATAAGAGTATCCTTACTAGATTATATACTTATAATTATTTTCTTTGAAAAGCCACATGATAATGATAATGACATTGATAATTCAACTCAAATTAACAATTATCAGATTTTAATTTTATATATATATAATTTATTTATTTATTTATTTTTTATCAATTGTCATAAGTAAATTAAGAATTTGAATGGCTAATGCCATTTACCAAATATACACGGCACTTATCTTCCCATATATAGTCATGCACAAGTGATGTGATTGTGATCAACTTTTCTTCTCTTAGTCATGTACAAGTGATGTGATTGCGATAAACTTTTCTTCTCTTAGTTATGCACAAGTGGCGTGATTGTGTAAACTTTTTTCTCTTAATTATGCACAAGCGACGTAATTGTGTAAACTTTTTTCTCTTAATTATGCACAAGTGACGTGATTGTGATAAACTTTTCTTCTCT
The DNA here is from genome assembly GCA_007258455.2 of Sequoia sempervirens. Lineage (NCBI taxonomy): Eukaryota > Viridiplantae > Streptophyta > Pinopsida > Cupressales > Cupressaceae > Sequoia > Sequoia sempervirens. Next base: position 30,346,048 of record VDFB02193867.1, read on the forward strand.
TAGTCATGCACAAGTTATGTGATTGTGTAAACTTTTTTCTCTTAATTATGCACAAGTGACGTGATTGCAATAAACTTTTCTTCTCTTAGTCATGCACAAGTGATGTGATTGTGTAAACTTTTTTCTCTTAATTATACACAAGTGATGTGATTGTGATAAACTTTTCTTTTCTTAATCATGCACAAGCGAAGTGATTGTGATAAACTATTCTTCTCTTAGTCATACAAAAGTGACCTGATTGTGAATGTGATAAGACTTGACTTTTCTTTTCCCAACTTTTCTGAACAAGTATAGTATTGAGAAGGCACGTTTTATTGACCAGCTTTTACTGTTGCTGTTCATTGATGGAATTTGAGCCACGCATTGACACGAGGTGGATATTATTAGTAGGGAAGCATTTAATAGGTGAGACTTCAAATTTACCATTGCACGTTTACTTTGACTTTGAAGATTCCGGTAGCATGTGCAAACCATTTAGTTCACTACTCGCACGGTCAGTATAAGTAGAACTATACCTTTAAACTTTAGCACAAGCCTTCCCAACCAAAACAAAAAACACTTTAGCACAAGCACTGAAATGTAAATTTCGGTTGTGCTCAACCATTTTGGAGTGCTTCTGCAATGTCTAATTTGAATGGAAACCACATTTCTTCTGTACCAACTAATGCTTTCAATCATTGGGATGATGATTTTGTCCAATCTATAGAAACACCATACGGGGTATGCAACTTCTTAGATAGTATTTCTATTCTTATCAAAAGATTTATTTTCTAGTTCGTTCTCATAATTTTCTTCATTGTTGATGTTTTATTTTCCAGGCATCTGAATACCAGGAACGGGCTGAAACACTGATAAAAGAAGTCAAAATCTTGTTAAAAGAAATGCAAACAGGCGATGCCGATCTAATCGAGCGGCTTGAGATGGTTGACGCATTGCAATGCCTCGGAATAGATCGACATTTTGAGGCTGAAATAAAAGAAGCTCTTGATTATGTATACCGGTGTGTATAATAGCAGAGTATATCTTAATAAATTACTAGAAAAATTTGGAGATATATATAATTAAAGCTTTTTGAAAGAGGTAATGAATTTTAAATATTTTGTGCATGGCATATAGTAGAAAAACACAAACTAAAATAGTAATTTTTTGATAGATTATTTGTTTAATTTTTAGTTTATATTTTATAGGTGGAGTATGCTCTTACATACGAATGGTCTCGTACTTTTACTAGATGGGAGGCACGAAATTTCATAGAAATTTATGAGCTAGATAATCAAAGGTAGAAGTAAATTATTGTTGTTTTATCAAGATACTTTAAATAAATTATTAAATTAACTATAAGATTTTATTATTTTCTTTAGATTGAAGGACAAAAGGATTTTAGAGCTGGGAAAATTGAATTTTAATATACTACAATTTCAATACAAGTTGGAGATGAAAAGCCTCTCAAGGTAATTATCAAGTTAACAAAGAGACTTAAAGTTCTTTGTTTCCTATAACATTCTAAGACCTGTTGCTCTATTATTTAATGCATGAATAATGTACAAAAAATATTCCATTCCTTCGAAGAGCTTCAATAAAATTAGCCAAGAAAAATTGTAGATTTCTCTATGATAGTGTATACTATTATGTCATAATTCATATAATATTTTAAACTAATTTTATAAGATGTTTATTTTATAAATATGCAATAATAGATCAAAACATTAGGATGAATATTTCGGTAACGATTATTTTCAATACTATAATTTTTTATAATAATTTCAATTCTAGATCATACTTTACTTTTTTTTAAAACTTTTCTTATAGCTATTAATTATCATGGCAGTTGGTGGGTAGCTTCTGGTGTCTCCGAGCTAATTGCAATGAGGGAGCGATCAATTGAATATCTCTTATTGGGTGTTAGTTCGATAGATGAATTGGAGCTTTCTAGTAGTAGAATTGCTATGGAAAAATTCACAACCATTCTCACAATCATGGATGACATTTCTGATGACTATGCAACACTTGAGCAACTAAAATGTATTACAGAGGCCATTACTAAAGGTTTGGATGTTTCTATTATAAGAAACATTCCAAACAACCTTAAGGCATGCCTTGAATTTGTTTTTAAAACAATTCACGAGTTGACAAGTGAGGCTACAAAAAAGCAAGGTCGTGACATGATGCCTTTTGTTGCCAAAGCTGTATGTATACTTCTTCAAGACCCTTTTTAATGTATTTTTAAAAAGAATATATAATTTATATAGAAAAATAAATATGAATAAAATGCTAGATTAGATGTCATATTAGTGATAATTTAGATTCACTAGACATAATCGCCATAAATTTTCACAAATAATTAGATTTCAAATAAATGGAACCTTCTCAAATGAAAAAAAAAATTAAGGGTTGAGTAATGAGTAGTGGAGATTTCATAATGATTTCTTTTTTATAAATATTTATTTACAAAGTCAAGGCTCTCATTAATTTAGATTGTTGATGGATACTTTGATGTTTACTTTTTATACTTGAAATCTATAAACAAAATCATTCTGATCTTATTTAATAATAGAACTAGTTATATACATCATGGAATGAAAAAATGAAATGGATTTAACATGTATATTGTTTTGTGTTTTAGTGGGAAAATTATGCAGAAGCTTGCTTTGAGCAAGCGAGATGGAAAATAAGTGGATATCTTCCAACCTTTAATGAGTACATAAAAGTTGCTGAAATGTTTGTGGGATTTGGACCAATATTATTGCATATAGTCCTATTAGCATCCCACATTTCATGTGATGGTGATATTGAGAAGATATACCTTCAAAAATCTAGATTCTATGAACTCATGTGAGAGTCTATGTGGTTAATTGATGATATACATGATTATGATGTTTTGATTCTTTTCCCTTATTCTATAGATATTAAACATATAAATAAATTAATGGTACATGAAATACTAACATATTTTTAATGTTAATGAAGGATGAGAGGCTCCATGGAAAGATTGCATCAGCTATTTATTGTTACATGAAAGATCATCCTAATTTATCAGAGGGAGAGGCATTAAATTACACAATCAAACTCAATATGGAATTATTGAAGGAAATGAGAAGGGAATTTTTGAAACCAAATAATGTTTTGCTTGATTGGGAGAAGATATGTCTTAATAGTACTAGAGGAATACAATTCTTTTATATATTTGGTGATGGCTTTACACATTGTGACAAGGAGGTAAAGCATCAAATATTTAAGGTTATTGTTGATCCAGTGGAAGTCTAGAAAAGGAAAGATTTTCCATCATCTTGAAATGAAATTCTTTCTTTAGTCTATAGTCTAGACTTCTAGTAAGTTACAAACCTATATGGTACTATTAGATTTCTTCTATTGTAATAATTTCTTTGTTACTTCAACTCATCCAGTATAACTTATCTTTAGATAGAGTTGGGATGTTCTATTGATTTCCTATATACTTTGTATCACTTTTATATATAAAATAAGTGTTCTATGTTTTTATCTTTTATGACAATTTTAGTAGTTAAGAAAAATATCTGATTAGTGGCATCATTTTAAATTTTTCTTTCACAATATAAAATAGAATTGAAATATGATGTGATGTTTTGTATTCACCTATAAGTTGTTGTTGTGCTTTATTTATTTTAAAAAAATTATATTAATTTGAGGTTTCATGATATAGTTAAAAATAATCTTCATTAATACCACAATTAAATAAGCTCAATATGACATATTTTTTATGCCCTACTATCATGATAATTATATTATTAATACTCAAATTAAAATTAACATAGTTAATGTAGATGTTGATGGGATTTGTGCTCCTACATACATAGATTATGTATTTAGTGACTATTATTTTTTAATCAAAACTCTAAATGACTATTTTTACTATCAAAAATCTAAATGTTGATGATGATTGTATACACTCTCCTATTTAAAGATAGCCTATATCTTCAAAGACTATTCATTGAAAAATAATAGTGTTTGAAAACGGAAAAAATATTTAAAAATTTAAACAAAGATTTATCTTCCATCTTACATTAAAATTGGTATAACGATGTAGATGAAGAATATAAAATTTGTTTAACTATAAATGTTAATTACATGTTTATTATTATAATCAATTAATAAACCTTAAATTTTAGTGGATTAGACTTAATTAAAAGTGTATCAATGAAACATAGAAAAAGAGGTTCACCCAAAAGGGGATTCACCAAATGGATGAACCTAATTTTGATTGTGTTTGGATGGATGTTTCATTCAATTATGAGAGAAAAAATGCCTAAATAACAACTAGAATGAAAACTAACTATTATAACAACAATAAAGGTTTTAAGATGCCAAAATTATGTGTACCTTGCTAAAAAGGTGTTGTTTCGGGGCTCACTAAGGACTCATTTTCCTAGTGGTGAATGGGTCCCTACTAGGTTATTTTCTTTTATGTCTACACTCCCAACTCCTAGGTGATTAGCTTGCAAAAGTCAGAAATAAATTATGTAGCTTTTTTTTTTGTGATCTTGCAAGATAGATGACAACTTTTACAACTTTTCAATCTTGACAACTTTTGTTCCAATCTTTTTCTCCACTTGATCTTCAACCTAAAAATTGCAATCACACATTAAAGGGTACAATATTTTTTTGATTGTTAGGGAATAGGGTTTTTCCTTGGTCAAACCCATTTAAGGTAAATTAAACCTTATGATGAAATAATAAAACATGAAACATGAAAAAATTATACATTGGATGAAGTATTGGATACAAATCAACAATCTAACATGAAGTGGCTATGAAGAATGTAGATCTTGATCTTGAAGAAGGATTTGAAACAATGTTTTTAAATGGGTCATTAATGCTACATCAAAACATAAGCTCAACTACATGGATGATGTACTAAATCTTTGACATGATGATATGACCTTTGATTTTTGTAATAAAACCTTGATAATCTACTCTTAAATTCCTTTGAAATGCTCTTGAAGTGCTCTCTTGATCATAAATTTTCTATAATGCTTGAATACTTGAATGCTTAGATGAAAATATGTGAATTAACCTTATATTTATACTTATCTTAAGATTTAATCCCAAAATTCAAATAACAAAAGCCAACATCAGATCTAGGATTAAAAACAACTAAGATCCTGCAAAGAATAAGTTAAAAAGAGGTGTCCTAAGTTAAGGAGGACCCATTTACCACCTTGGGTGAATGGGTCCTAGCATAGTTAACTAGCACCAATTTCAAGGATTATAAAATATTATGCAAAAAGGGGGTCCTAGGACATAGTGAGGACCCATTCACTAGGTGAAAAATGGGTCCCAAGTCATTATCCTAGGACTCAAACCTTGCCAAATTAAGTGTTTTGCAACATTATCAATGAGTGTCGAGATTTATCCTTTAGAAAATGTAATAAATAAGGCTTGGATTTGAATTTAAGGGGCATATTAAGATATAATTAGCCTCAATTAATTAATAAACCCCTAGATTAGTGTGAAAGTGTAAGAAAAAACTTTGCAACACCCTAAATAAGGCATCATTAAGTACATTTTATCATTAACTATTTGAACCAACAAATTTTGGGGGCTATGTACTTCTCTTGCACTCTTAGGGTTTTTCACCTAAAAGGAGAGAGATAGGCCAAAACTTGAGGTAGTTCACTCAAAATAATGTATGTATGATGGAATTATGCCTAAATGCAATGATCTAGGTCAAACAAACTGATAAAATTGATTGATTGTTTATGCAAAACTAATGAAATATGAAGTGTTTGAAAACATAGTGTGATATGCAGAAATGAACTAAAAACATGCACAAATGAAAACAAAATTGAATGATATTGAACAAAGTGCACCTGGAGATGGAATGCTAATGTTGGAAGGTTTTTGAATCTGACAGAAATTAATATTGATGCCCAGTGGGACTCATTCGCCACTAATGGCGAATCACTCCTTCTGGTAAATTGTGTTGAAATTGGTTTTTGACTGTCAGGAACTGACTTATGATGAAATCAAATTTTCTAGCCTAGTAGTGGGACTCATTCACAATTGATGACGAATCATTCCTCTTCCAAAAAAATCTACAAATTCAGAAGTCAACTATGTGGGTCCAGATCTGCACTTGTCTTCTTGTCGAGTTGACATAACCAAATCTACAGAAAATGGGTTAAATGTTATCTCCAAGCTTGAATTAGGGTTTAGTTGACTTGAATAGCTTTGATGACTTATTGGCCTCTTTTCAACACCTATTTCTTTGCAAAATCTTCCTACAAGACCTGTAAACACACATGTAAAGAGGGGGAAATGGTTGAGGGTTAGAGTATAGGGATTTGCCTTGGTCAAATCCCACTTTGGTAATCAAACCTTTGATAAAGAAATGAAATTGAAACAAGAAATAAATTATGAATAAACAACATGCAAGTGTCCAAACTCAACAAACACTTGTTACTAAAATATGAAGATATGTCAATGGCTACTCCAAGATGCTTGATAATTGCTTGATTAAATGATGCTATGATGCTCAAGTGGATGAATGAGACTGAATGCAAGGATGAATAATTGAATGAATTAGGAGTAAAATGGATAGAAAAACACTTATTTATACACACTTATGCCCTAATTTCTTGAAAATAACACATCACGGTTGACATAAGGTCTTAATGAATAAAAAATTGAAGGAAGTTTGAAATTATTTTGAATTTTGTGCCAAGAGGGACTCATTCGCCACCCATGGTGAATGGGTCCCAATCTAGGCTTGCAAGTGGGTGTCGGGAATTAATTTGTATTAAAAAATAAACTTAATTAAGGCCTATAAGTGCATAAAGGGGCCAAATAAAGCATAAGAAAGGTGTATTAGGTGATGATAAGCCTAGAAAAGTGTGAAAGCTTGTTACAAGACTTTACAATACTTTAAAGGACTTGGTAAGGGATAAAAAGGGAATATTTAGATGAATTATGATAGAAGAGTCTAGAAAAGTGTAGAAATGTGTTACAACACTTCACAACACCTTCACAAGACATCATAATTTGAATATTCAAGACCTAATGTGAATGCATAAGTCACATTGCAACATTAAATCTAAGCAAAATAGGTCAAGCTCATCACAAGAAAAATACCTAAATGACCATGAAAATGTTAAAGATCCATTTTTCTATGGTACATTTAGCCCCCACTTTAGTGAGAGGATGAACTTGCTTGAAACTCACACTAAAGTAGCCATGCATATTGAAAGGGATCCAAATGCACTTATGCTAGCAAGATGGAATGACAATGATCAAGAGGGATGATCAAGCCCCTGGGATGAAGATCCCATGGAAAATTAAACATAAGAACAAAGGAACACACATGTGAAAGAGAGAAAGAAGAATAAAGAGGAAAAAAGGGAAAGGAAAAATTGGATCAGGGTTCGATCATTTGTCCAGCTAGTTGTGGATCAGACCTGGGCTATTTGTCTGAAAAGTAAAATGCATACTCACTTTGGGGTGATGGAACTCATGGAAATCCACTAGGTGAGAAGGCCCAAAAGGTGAGAAACATACGCTCGACTGGTATGTACTCACAAACATATAGGTGGCTATGGGGGAAGTTGTGCCTCTAAATGGGCTGCCCACTCAACTGTATAAAGTTATACCTCTTGATAACTTTAATAAAGTGCCACAAAGGAAAATGTTGGTTCGTGCTTCATGAGAAAAGAAAATCTTCATATGCTTAGAACTCATGAACAAACAAGATGACACCATAGGCATTCAAGTTGTGTTATGCAAGGTGGCCATGTAAATACTAAATGTAAAATGAAAGAGATGTTCAAAGGAGTCTTATTTAGTTCATGTGAGGTCTATCACTTAGGTAACATTGTGTTTGATGTCTGCAAGAGAGGACGAATCAAAGAATGGAATATTCACAACTTAGGGGATGCAGTGTGTTGCATCAGGCCACTAAGAGGAATGTAATATGCTAAGAGAGATCACAATTATGTAGTACATCACACCCAATGCCATCCACAAAGTGACAAATGCATTGTATAAACTAACAAAGTTGCACTAAGAACCAAGAAAACTACAAAATGAATAATGTCAATGTATGCCCTCACTTTAAAGGAATTTCTAAAAAACATTTTGTGATCAATTACTTTAAAGTAGCAAATGAAAAATGCAAAAAGAAACAAGACATGAGAGCCAACTTGGAAATCCCTTATGCCAAGTCATACGTTTCCGAGTAAGACTGCTTCATGTGAAAGAAAAGGAACAAAGGAAAGAGGGGTTGCCCCTAAAAAGGAACACACCAAACACATAAGGAATCTATGGATTTAGGGTCAGTATTTTCATTACTGCAATGTATTTGTAAAGAGCTTGGAACTATCATCATTCCCTGAATACATAGAACTATAAGAATGACACAAAGAGAGTGAAAAAGAAAAGAAAAATAAAAGTCTATTTTGGGTCAACATAGAAGAGACATTGTGGTCTCAACACTTAGCATCATCCCCAAAAGGAAAGTGAAAAGAAAACAAAAAGGAAAAAGCAAAGGAAAATATTTTGGGTCAACATGAAGGAGACATTTCGGTCTCAATTCCTTGCAACATCCCCAAAAGGAAAACACAAGAAAATGTCAAAGTAAAAAGGAAAAGGGACCGATTGGGTCAACATGGAAGAGACATAGGGCATCTCAATGATTTGCATCATCCCCAAAAGGAAAACACAAAACAAAAGAAAATGAAAAAGCAAAAGCGATGTACGACATATAGAAGAACGAAGGTACAAATAGAGGAAGTGCACAAAGAGAGAGAGAACATCAAACTCACATTACAGGGGAACATGATATGTGCGTGAAATCACACCAAAGAAAAAGAAAAATAAAAAGAAAAATGTAAAAGGATATTAAGGATAATGCAAGTCACGCAATAAAAAAATTATCCACCTTCCCATCTCAAATGGTATAAGGGGAAGATTAATAACATAGCTAAGAGACAAGGACAAATGCATTACTATGACAAGGCTAACAACCTCTTTCCCCCACGAAGTGTAAGGAAAGAATGAGCGAAGAATAGGTGATGGCAAAGATCATGCAATAGTGAGAATGGAAAATTCTTCAACTATTCCACGATGAGACATTGGTGATAGAATACTTGGATAATAGTTGATATAAGTGAAGTGATACTTGCTCAGTATGTCCTTCAATTTCTAACATTCATCACTACGATGTCCAAGAACATGATGATATTTACAATATGGTATGTTGGAATCTTTAGGATGGATGACCAACCTGCTTAAAGGTGGTGAGAGTATAAGACCTTTGTTTAAAAGAATTTGTAGTTTTTGTTCACATTCAGGTGGTGGATGGAGAGGAAACCTTAGTTTTTTCAATTTGTAAGGTTGTTTGCATTTACTAGATTCACCTTTTTCATGGATTGAAGGAGGAAGAGGACCCATGGGGATCCTAGTACCCTTGTCATTGGAATCATGTAAGGGTTGTTCACGTGGAAAGAGGACACTCAAGTCAGTAGGAGAATCAAAGATCACTAAGGCATCATCTCGAAGTCTCCAATATTCAAAAGGAGGCTTGTTGTCATGAGGAGGATCTTGATATCCTAATCCTGTTGTGTTTTCATCTATTGGTTTTTGTTCTAGAAGTTGGTGAATGTCATGTTCAGTTGTTGTGTCACATCCCTATTTTCTTAAGATAGTAAAGCCTTTACCATAAGTTTCTTTGAGGTTGATTGGTGTGTTGGTAACTTTGTTATCATAAAATGGTTAAGGAGGTGCTTGTGTAGAAGAACTAGGTCCACCTGTTGGAGGGAACTTAGGTCCTTTTTTTTGAGGATGTAAGTAACCAAAAAATTTAGGAGGTGAAACAGTAGGAAGGTCTTGTGACTTCATGGATGGGTAAAATGCCGCATAAGCTTGAAGGTTGTCAAGACATTCATTTAAGAAATTATTCATGCTAGCATCATATTCTCCAATGATGTCAACATCATGAGGAGGGAAATCATGAGGAGTTGAAGGAGCATGAGGAAGCTACAAATTCTATTCTTACATATTTTTTAAATAATATAGATAACTTATTCAAATTTTTACGACAAGTTGCCTAACTCTGATTTTTATGATTTTTTTGCCACTTAAGGGCCTATTTTTTCCATGGTGATCCTACACATACCCCAAATGAACACAAATAATTTAAGGGTTGAGTAATGAGGAGTGGAGATTTTATAATGATTTAATTTTTATAAATATTTCTTTACAATGTTAAGGTGAGCTCATTTATTTATATTGTATTGTGTTTTAGTGGTCAGATTATATAGAAGCTAGCTTTGAGCAAGCAAGAGGGAAAATAAGTGGATATCTTCCAACCTTTAATGAGTTCATCAATGTTGTTGAAATGTGTGTGAGATTCAGACTAATATTATTGCATACAATCTTATTAGCATGACACATTTCATGTGGTGATGATATTGAGAAGATATACATTCATAAATCCAGATTCTATGAACTCATGTGAGTTTCTATGTGGTTAATTAATGATATATATGATTTTGAGGTTTTGATTCTTTTCCCTTCTTTTCCCTTTTTTTATAAATATTAAATATGTAAATAAATTTATGGTACATGAAATACTAACATATTTCTAATGTTAATGGAGGATGAGAGGCTCCATGAAAAGACTACATCGGCTATTTCTTGTTACATGAAAATCATCCTAATTTATCAGAGAGAGAGGCATCAAATTACATCATCAAACTCAATACAAAATTATTGAAGGATTTGAGAAGGGAATTTTTGAAACCAAATAATGTTTTGCTTGATTGGGAGAAGATATGTCTTAATAGTACTAGAGGAGTACAATTCTTTTATATATTTGGTAATGGCTTTACATATTCTGACAAGGAGGTAAAGCATCAAATATTTAAGATTATTGTAGATCCAGTGGAAATCTAGAAAAGGAAAGATTTTCCATCATCCGGAAATGAAATTATTTCTTTCTAGTCTAGACTTCTAGTAAGTTACAGACTTATATGGTACTGTTAGATTTCTTCTATTGTAATATTTTTTTTGTTACTTCAACTCATCTAGTGTAACTTTTCTTTAGATAGAGTTGGGATGTTCTATTGATTTCCTATTTATTTTGTATCACTTTTAAATATAAAACAAGTGTTCTATGTTTCAATCTTTTATGAAAATTTTAGCAGTTAAGAAAATTATTTGATTAGTGCCATCATTTTAAATTTTTCTTTCACAATATAAAATAGAATTGAAATATTTTGTATTCACCTATAATTTGTTGTTTAACTATTTTTTAATTTTTTTTAAAATACTAATTTTAGGTGTCATGATATAGTTGAAAATAAAATATTTCCTCATTAATACCACAATTGAATAAGCTTGAGGTATTTTTTTATGCCCCTACTATCATGATAACTATATTGTCTATGCTCAAATTAAAATTAAAATAGTGAATGTAGATGTTGATGGTATTTTGCTCCTACATAGAGAGATTATGTATTTAGTGACTATTTTTTATTATAAAAAATCTAAATGTTGATGATGATTGTATACATGCTCCCATTTACATAGCCTATAACTTCAAAGACTATTCATTGAAAAATCATAGTGTTTGAAAAAGGAAAAAAAAATATTAAAAATTTAAAGGGAGATTTATTTTCCATCTTACATTAAAACTTGTATAAAAATGTAGATGAAGAATATAAAACTTATTTAACTATAAATGTTAATTACATGTAAGTTTTTTTAAGTTAACTACACATTCTTTTTTAATAAAAGGGGTAAATACTTTTGACCCAAAGCTATGGAAGTTACAAATTGGGGACCTCATCCCCAATATAAAGAAAAAAAAATATCGTAGTGGGGTTTGATCCTTGGTGGAAAGAACACAAACACCATAACTTAACCATCGTGCACTATGTCCCTATTGACAACTTAATTGCACATACACACACACACACACATATATATATATATATATACAACACACTTAACGAGACACAATATTTTTTTCTAGCTATGTGATTAATTCTTTTCATGGAGTCATTCTCTTTCCTTTCTTTGCATGCGAGTGTTTATGCGTTGACATTGGATATTTTTTAATTATTTTTTTTCATTTAATGTTTTAGATTAATTATATATTTTTATTGAAATTTTCTCTTTTCTTACTTGTATTTTTCTTGTGGCATTTCCACACAAATATTTACCAACTGTAGGATCCCTAGGGAGCTCAAGGTGCTCATTATATTTTTATTTTAAATGTTTTGTTCAAGTGGATGTAGCTATTACTTGAAGAAATGGAAATTCTCTTAATTTTCTTATGCCAGCTATGTATGAAACTATACATTATCAAATGGTTTAGAATCATTCTTTAAATATTCAATGTCAATAAAAAATCAAGGCCCATCCTATCTTGGTCATTAATGAAGAAGTTATTATAGATAATATTCTATATATATCTGGTGCAAAGCACCTTGTTGCTTCATTTGATGAGTTAGGTCTAGATAGGTTGTTTGATTCATGATAATGTCCAATAAGTCCATGATAGGCCATTTTGTAATGTTGTTTAAGTTTTAGTGTTAAGATGAGGTCACTAGGTAAAATGTTGCAAAATTGCTAAATATTGTCATATGAAATATTATAAAAAAAGTACAAATTTGAAAGTTAGTGGGAAGCCCAACGGTCATGGGAAATTGTAAGGTACTTCTAGGAATTTTGATGGGTTTATAAAGTTATAAATATGTTGTAAAATCAAAGTGAGTTGTTGTTGAAGGATTGGAAGAAGAAATTCAGTAAAATATATGTTTTACAATCATTTTTTGTGTATTTCATGGTTTGTAGGCCTGGTATGGCTCTGTACAGGCTACCATTAATATAAATTTCATTTGGGCTAGTATTCATATCTGTTAGCTTCACTTTAAAGTCAATTTTATTGAATTTTGTTATATTTACTGGATTTGGCTTTCAATTTTCTCTGAGCGGCCTGAAAATAGGGGTTTAAGGTTTTGAGGGCTACAATGCATTAACATGCCATTCCACCTTTATGTACATGTTGTCTCTTGGTGGACTAGGCTTGATTAGAATAGGAGTAGGTTTAGGATTCAATATCTAAGGTTGGAAAAGTCTTTTTAAGAGTTTCTTCATCCTGCTTTGTTGAAAGTTCAGACTTTAGGGCTTACAACCAAGGTTAGAAGTGGAAAGTTGAAGAGATTGTTTGGAAAAGGGTTAGAATAAGTTTGTTTCAATGATATTTGGTCGAGGATGTTGTGTTTGATATTTTTCAGGGGCAAGAGAGGTCCTTTGTATGTTAGGGTAAGAAACCCTAGTTGAACAAAGGGTGAAAATAGGTGAATTTGAGTGGTTTTGTGAAGGAAGTGTGAGAGATTCTTGGGGGAAGCATAATTTGAGGGTGAATTAAGATTGTATAGGAAAAAATAGGAAGGTTTGATGAGGTTACAATATTGCATGAGTTTTGGAAGTGGGGTTTTCAATAAACCCTTGCATATTTGAAGGAAATTGAGGGTTTCAAGAAAGAGGGTAATAGTGAGCAAGTTTTGACTTAAAATTTGGAGAATATAGTGTTTTGGAGGTAGATTGAAGACTTTATAATGATTTTGTGAGTTGGCAGCAAGATTTGAGAGTTGTTCCTTTGGAAAAGTGGGCTAATTGGTACCCTTTTCAGCGTTAAAGGCCAATTTAAGTGAAGATGGTCCAAAGAGACCTAATGATATTTTGAGGTATGTTTTGTGTGGGGTTAAAGGGTCCCTAAAAATATGAGTGGTTAGTGGATTTGTTATAGTTTTTGAGAGATAGGACCTAAAAACAAGGTCGGGTTCCCTATAAGACAAGTGGGGTGGTAATAAAGAAGATAACCCTAGAGAGGGTTTAGAATTTTTCAAAAGTGATTGACAGAACTCAAATTGTGTTGAATAGGTTGATGACCTCCCTGTGATTGCATTATTTTATATCATATCCCAGTATTTCAGATCGAAGTAAGGAAGAGTTGCATTGGAGAAAGGACAAGATGAATGTCTTGATTAGAGAAATGACTGATGAAAAGGAGATGTTGCAAAGAAAGGAACTTTTCAAAACTACCTGCAAGTGTCAAGGTAAGGTATGTATTGTAATGGTAGATTCTGGTAGCCTAGATAATATGGTATCTCAGGAAATTGTTGATAAGTTACATTTAGTAAGGATTCCTCATGAATCACCCTATTATGTTTCTTAGTTGAATGGTGAACATACTCTTTTGGTTAAGGAGAAAACTTGGGTTGAGTTTCAAATAGGTTGGTATAAAGATAGAATCTTGTGTGATGTTGTACCTATGAGTATATGTCATTTGTTATTAGGAATACCATGGCAATATGAAATATTTTCTTTGTATGATGGAAGGCATAATAGTTATTAGATTATGAAGGATGGAGTTTCTTTTACATTAATTCCATTGGTGGAAAAGGATCAGGGACAAAGAAAGAAGGCAAGAGTAATAATGCAGGGAAGAAAAGAGTTTATGAGGCATGAGGAAGACAAGTATAGTGAATGTGCAGCCATTACAGAGAAAGAAAATGTTGAGGCAAAAAGGATGGACAAGGATGCAAAGTGGAAAAGTAAAGAGGATGGTGAGTTGGTGATGAGATCTGAGAGAGAAAATATCAAGTAAGAATTCTATATGAATAATCAAGACAAGGTTGGAAAGCATGGTGAAGACAAGAGAGAGACTGAGTTTTTTCAATTAAAGATAAAGGAGGATGTAGGACAGTCAAGCACTGTCAAAATAGTGATGAGTAGGTTTGATGTGACAGGGATGAGTAGAATTGATATAAAGGTTTGTGAGAAGAAAGTTCTTGGGGTAGAGATCCTAATAAGAGGAGAATATGAGAACTTGAAGAATGCAAAGGAGTTTAAAAAGGAAAGAAAACATAGGCCTAGGAAGGTCATCGTGGAAGAGGTATGTTTTCCACTAATTGGACAAGAAGGTGAAAGGCAATAAATGTCTGGTAGAAAAGAAGGTGGAAGACCTAATGGCAAAGAGGTCTTAGAGACAGAGAAAATGAAGGTAGTGGTAAAAGGTGAAAGAAAAGAGAGTAAATGGACTTAGATAAACTAAGAAAGGCTTGCAAAGAGTGCAAATATCATGGTGGGGGTAG
>VDFB02193867.1:30361281-30462991 GCA_007258455.2 Sequoia sempervirens
TGTGAGTGAGAGAGAGATTGAGTGAGAGAGAGAGAGGGATTTGAGAGAGGGAGAGGGGTAGGAGAGGGGTGATCCCACAATAGTGGTTTACAATTTTTGGCCAAACTGGACACTGAAATATTTTTTTTAACCTAAATCTTCACTTTTGGGCACCTATAGCGGCTAAACCATGAGGAATTTGAAGATGATGCAAACTAGAGTTTCATGAAATTTTGTCTATAGATTCTAAATATATTTTTTTCAAAATTTTTGGAATCAAATTGCACTTCTTTTTCCATCTCCCTCAAAAACTAGTTTTTTTCAGAAAACAACATTTTAAAAAAGTGACGCTCACTATATAATGCATAACTTTTTTTCCATGAAGGATAAAATTCTAATTCTTTCAAATTTAGATTTGTAACTCTGATATCTAGTGCTTCCAATTAGTTAGATAGTTTTTTATTGAATATTTTTTCTTTAATCAAGTTTTGAATTTAAACCAATTATAATTTAGACATAGAGCGACCGTATAACGCGTAACTTTTTTCGTATGTATCAAAATTCAATTTTTTTTCTTTGTTGGATCAAGGACTTCAATATCTGGTGTACTAATATTTTTATTTTATTTTTCTTGATACTATGCTATTTTTGCACATGTGCAGAACAAAGAGCTTGATTTTTGGTGAAAAACCTACATTCACCAGAAATAAAAAATAAATATAATAATTAAATTAAATTAAATTAATTTAAAATTATACTTTTTGGGAAGCTTCTAATAAGGACTACATACAAAATAATAAATAAATTAATTCATTTGATCCTCCAAAAGGTAAATCAAAAGTGGTTTTTTATCAGCATTTTGATTGGTGTAAAGGAGACTCTGTTATAGGTATGGTTTAAAAATAGTGGGGTTCTATCCAAGGGGGTTTGATTTAAGGTAGTTTGATCAAACCATATTCAATTAAAATTCTTTAAATGGAACCTTTTAAGGCTTAAATCTTTATATTTTCTAAAAATATGTGATTTTAGCAAAAATTAGTTCCTCCCAGAAATTGTAAACCAGCTTTGTGGGATCACCCAGGGAGAGAATCGAGAGAGAGAGAGGATAGAGGATAGAGTGTATAAGGGTTAAGGGTAGAGGGGAGAGAGATAGAATTAGGGTTTAAGGGTAGAGGGTAGAGGGGTGATAGATAGGAGTGAGTGAGTGAGAGGGAGGGAATTGAGAGAGGGAGAGGGGGTAGGAGGGAGAGACGAGAGAGAGAGAGAGAAATGGAGGGAGGGTAGGGATAAAGGGTGGCAGCAGTGGTGAGGGGGGAGAGATAAGGAGTGAGTGGAGGAGTGGAGAGGGAGGGTGGAGAAAGAGGGACCGAGGAGATGGCGATCCGCAGCAGGAGCACCTCAAGCAGGATGAGTGATATGGCAGAGGATGAACCATGGAGTGGAGCGCAGAGGATAAGATGGTGGGGCACATATATGCTTTGTTTATGAGTGGAGCTGAGATGAAGACCAGGCAGGATGAAGAATCCTATATATATATATATGATGAGGACAGACAGAGGCAGAGGAGACAGAAATGAGATGAGATATATTTGACAGAGGGAGGGTATAGGGAAGGAGGAATGAGGAGACTGGAGAGGAGGGAGGGAGGGAGAGGAGGAGGAGAGAGAGGGTGAGAGAGAGGGAGAGGGGTGGAGGGAATGGAGAGGATGGATAGGCATAGGGGTTGAGAGATGAGGAGACTCAAGAGGGAGAGGGATTGATTGGGGAGAGTGAGTAAGAGAGAGGAAGGAGGAGAAGGAGAGAGTGAAAGTGGAGTGAAAGGAGAGAGAGGGAGAGAGAGGAATGAGTGAGAGAGAGTGAGTGGAAAGGAGGATGGATGGAGAGGGGTGGAGACGGAGAGGAGGGATTGGGAGACAGGGTGGAGGAAAAGGAAGGAAGGGTAGAGGACAAGGAGGAAATGGAGATGGATGGAAGGAATGGAGCAGGAGAGAGATAGAGGGTATAAGGGTTAAGGGTAGAGGGTAGAGGGTAGAGGGGAGAGAGATAGAATTAGGGTATAAGGGTAGAGGGAAGAGAGATAGAACCAGGGTATATAGGGTATAGACAGAGAGAGAAAATAAATCTATTGAAAAAACCAACTTTCTCATAATGCAAGCACATTTTAAAGTAGAGATATGGCCGTTTTAGGAAGAAATAACGCAAGCATGTTTTGTGTTGCACTAAAAATGGTAAAATAAATCAATATACCCATGATCTCAAGGCCCACATTCTGCATATTCTCTTAGTTATGTGCGTGCTCTGACAAAAACTAGCTTTTTCACGATGTTGTGAAGTGTCTATGCATGTTTTTCACATTCCACCACCGTTTTCATGATCTTTCTGCCACCTTTGCATGAAATAGCAGAGTTTTCACATTGAAAGACATATAATATCAATTCAAGTTTGATTTCCATTGAAAACTAATATACAATTGAAGTTTGGAGGGGAACAAGCTTTTGAAAAGTCAAATTGTTGAGGAGTTTGAAGAAAGAAGAAGCTAAGGCTATGTAATTAGGTTGAACTCCTCCATTTGAAACTCTGTTTTTTTAGGTATGTGAAGTATTTGCACATTTTCTTTCATTCTATTATGGCTTGCATTCATTTTCGTTATTTTGCATATTTCATGTATATCATTGTTTGTTTGTCATTATAACCTTAGGTTGTCAATGCACATTTTAAATTACACAATTCTATACACTTCCCAATTACATTTTTAAACCACATTTCTTTAAGGCATTTTGTTATTTAACAATTGAGTTACCTTGTGTATGCTTCCACATTTTGTATACACATATATATTCAACATAAACTTTAAGGAAGTAAAATAAAACATCATTTCTCAATCCTTTATTATGGAAGTGCATACCACTCTCCAAAGCTTTCATTGAGGTATTTTGTCAAACAGTTATACCAAGCAGCTCATTGCCTTGTCTATGCTACCAAATTTTCCACACATCTCTCTAAAAAATTGAAATATACTCCTCCCACATTGATAGATCTTAGAAACTATTTTGGTTTTCATCTCTATTTCTAAATTTACATCATCACTAAACCTACCTCATCACTTGTATTTGTGATATATTTTAAATGTTTCCTTGATTAGTCTACTTACAAGTGATTCTAACCCTTCTCTCCACTATTAGAAGACTCTTTATTAAAGGCTAAGTTAGCAACATGGGGAAAGGTGCAGCCTATCATGCAATCATGGCTCAAAATGGAAGCATGGACAAAGAATTTGAATTGTGATGCAACTAGGGTAGGTCCTGCAAGAAAACTAAACAAAAAAAATCAACCAACAACAACAATTCACAAGTCACAATTCTGAAAACTCTTCACTTTTCACCAAATCAACACTCTTCCTTATACAATTTCCAATTCATTCAATCAGGTATTCTCGATAAGATTATTTCAAACCAATACTTGAATCATTTCAAGGAACCTTCAGGGTACACAATCACATGCCAACAAACCACTATTGGTTTCTTTGTAACAACTTTCTCAAATTAGGCTTTCTACGCCAACTAGACCTCAAATTAGGACACTTTAGCAAAGAAACTTATCTTGAAACTTGACCAAAACCTCCAAAAACATGTGGGAAGAAATTTATATGTATTCATACCAAAGAATTCACAATTATTTATTAGAAATTCATCCACCAAGATGCCAAAACCAAAAACCCTCTTTTTAAGCCAAATAACCTAGGGCTTATTGGAAAACACACTTCCCAACCTTATCAAAACATGCCACCACCTCAAATAGGTCTAAAATGGCCTAAAAAAACTCAATTCAACAAGAAACAATGCTTCCCTAACACAATACTCACTTTAGCATGTCAAAACCTCTCAAATTCACATGAAAAACACCAAATTTCACTCTAGGGCTTCATGCCCAACTCAACTCTTGACCTCCTCGATACACACTCAACATCCCACACCTTTTTAGTGATTTTATAGACCCATTCCTCAAGTTAGAGTAGCCAAAATGAGATGAATGGGTCAATACACCATTTTAAATGACTTTCAAACCTTAAAACTGTGTTTTCAGGCCAATCTCAAAAATGGTTGACATGGTAGGGGAAGCATATGTCTCATAGAAATGGGGTGTCACAGTGATTATCATCATGACACCCCATTTCTATGAGGCATATGTTGCCCCTACCTTATCAACCCTATCACACTGGAAAGCTAGTGAGTGAGCTATAATCACTGTGACACCCCATTTCTATGAGGCATATGTTGACCCTACCTTCTCAATCCTACTTGGATAGCTAGTGAGTGAGCCAAGATAGCTCACTAACTAGCTTTCCAATGTGGTACGGTTGAGAATAGCATGTCACAATGATGTATATCACTATGACACCCCATTTCTATGAGGCTCACAGTGATGTATATCAACGTGGCACCCCATTTCTATGAGGCATACGCTGCCCCTACCTTCTCAACCCTACCGCATTGGCAAGATAGTGAGTGAGCTAGCTCACTCACTATCTTGCCAATGCGGTAGGGTTGAGAAGGTAGGGGAAGTGTATGCGTCATAGAAATGGGGTGCCATGGTGATGTATCATAGTGATATACATCACCGTGGCACCCCATTTCTATGAGGCATATGTTTCCCCTACCTTCTCAACCCTACCGCATTGCAGGTGATATACATCACTGTGGCACCCCATTTCTATGAGGCATACGTTGCACCTACCTTATCAAACCTAACAGATTTCATCACCGTGGTACCCCATTTCTATGAGGCATACACTGCCCCTACCTTCTCAACCCTACTGCATTAGCAAGCTAGTGAGTGAGCTAGCTTGCCAATTTGGTGTTTTACATAAGGAAAATAATGTAATTCGTCCTATCTTGTAATCATGGTATTCCCCTACACCACCTTTGTCGATGCTATAAATAGTCTTCTACAAGACGATTGTAAGTATTTTTTATGAAGCCTTGGATGAAATATATTTCATTTATTTGAATGGACAAATACTTTAGGGACTAAAATTTGTCTCATTACCATGCTAGATGTAAAATTATCTTCCATGTCGAAGAAATGAAGAAGGAATAAACTAATAGATGAAGAGTATGAAACATTCAAAGCAAAGGAAAGAGAACAAGTGGCAGCATATTGTGAAAAGAAGAAATTGGGTACTATTGATGAAAACAAGCCAACTAAAGAGGAACCTCAACCGTCAAAAAGAGAATAGGATTTGGCAGCACAAAGGGAACGAATGTGAAAGCATCATGCTAAGACAGATTCAAATACCATAGTTGGAGACAAACCCTCTACAGAAAGTGAATACAAAGGGACACCATTAAGCACAAGTGAATATGGAGGGACACTAGCTACTGCAAGTGAATATCGAGGGAAACCATCTATCACAAGTGAATATGGATGGACACCATCCAGTGCATCTCAAGTTGAGAGTAGATCATCACTTAGATTTGATGAAGAAGGTATGCCATCATCCCCACGAGAACCTCAAGGTATGTCTTCCACTTCATCCTCAATCAAAGGTATGCAATCTATCCCACCTCAATTAAATATTGATGAAATTCCTAATTTTGAGATGTATGTGCCTAGAAGAACACCACCTAGATTTTTGTGTAAAATTTTTCATGAAAGTTGAGCAAAAGAATGGTGTTTGTTTAATTTGATCTTCTCCTATTAAGTTTGGGTTAGAAGTACCCTGATGGTTTGTGGATCCTGGTAGATGCTCTTGCATCAGTAAGCAAGGGGTGTCAATCTTCATAAAACCTCAAATGAATGAGTTTCAAACAAAGTTTCAACCAACAACTCTCTATCTCTTCAATTTTAACCCTTTACTCTGCCTTTTCTAGTAGGTCAACAAACCCTATTTTTAGACCTTTTCTAACAAACTTCTCAAATGACTGATCTAGATAGCCATTATAGAGTTACGACACATACTTCAAAATCAATAGTGACTATCTTGGAACATGCACATCAAAACTGACCAAAGTGCAAAAGGGAAACAATCTTTGATGGGGTATTACTCGAAAACCACGATGCTTATGAAATCTTTATTTGAGCCTATGAGATCACGTTGGGCCCCTCTACAAAAACCTCTCTCAATTTTTGCTATCTCAGAGTGGTTTTCCCGTGGTGGCAGATTTTCACTTCATAGAAAAAGTGTCAAATGTAAGTAGTGCAAAGTTGCAAACTGGTGTAACTTTCATTCTACAACTCATGTGACCAAAGAGACTATCCAACATGTTTGAATAGGTATGTTTACAATAGGAATGGTCCCCTTTCTCACCCAAACATGCAGAATTGCTCTGAACTATGTTCAAGCAGATTGATCCCTTAAGAGTCCAAAGTGCAAAATGGCTGCAAACTTCAACATGTTGTTACTTGGCTACTATGATTCTTAGAAACTTCTTGTCTTATCCTACAGAATCATGTTTGGAACCTCTACAAAAACCTCTCTCGGTTTTGTCTATCTTAAAGTGGTTTTCCCATGGCAACAAATTTTCTCTTGATGGAAAAAAGTGTCAAATGCAAGCAGTGTAAAGTTACATTATGGTGCAACTTTCATTCTGTAACTCATGTGACCAAGTGGACTACTCCAACATATCTGAATAGGTATTTTTACACTTGGCATGGTCCTCTTTCATACCCAAACACAGAATCTCTCTGAGCTATGTTTAATCAAATCGATCCCTTAAGAGTCCAAAGTGCAAAATGGCTACAAACTTCAACATGTTGTTACTCAAATACCGTGATGCTAAGAAACTTCTCGTCTAATCCTACAAGATCATATTGGACCCATGTATGAAAAAATCTCTTGGTTTTAGCTATCTTGGAGTGGTTTTCCTGTGGCGGTGGATTTTCACTTTGTGGAAAAAGTGTCAAATGCAAGCAGTGCAAAATTGCAAAGTGGTGCAACTTTTGTTATGCAACTCGTGTGACCAAATGAATTGTTCCAATGCATCTGAGTAGGTATGTTTATGCTAGGAATGGTCCTCTTTCGCACCCTAAAACGTGGAATCGCTTTGAGCTATGTTCAACCGGATCGATCCCTTAAGAGTCCAAAGTATAAAACAGCTACAAACTTTAGCATGTTGTTACTCAGATATTGTGATGATTAAAAACTTCTCATCTAATCCTACAGAATTATGTTGGGCCCCTCTACAAAAACCTCTCTCAGTTTTGGCTATCTTAGAGTGGTTTTTCCGTGGCGGCAGATTTTCACTTGATGGAAAAAGTGTCAAATGCAAGCAATGCAAAGTTGCAAAGTGGTGCAATTTTCATTTTGCAACTCATGTGACCACATAGACTACTCCAATTCATTTGAATAGGTATTTTTACACTATGAATGGTCCTCTTTCACACCCAAACACGTGGAATCGCTTTGGGCTACATTTAACCGGATCGATCCCTTAAGAGTGCAAAGTGTAAAATGGTTGCAAACTTCAAAATGATGTTACTCGAATACCATGAAACTTAGAAACTTCTCATCTAATCCTATAGGATTACACTAGGCCCCTCTACAAAAACCTCTCTCAGTTTTGGCTATCTCAGAGTGATTTTCCTATGGCAGCAAATTTTCACTTGATGGAAAAAGTGTCAAATGCAAGCAATGCAAAGTTACAAAGTGGTGCAACTTTTGTTCTGCAACTCGTGTGACCAAACGGACTATTCCAACACATCTGAATAGGTATTTTTATACTAGGCATGGTCCTCTTTCACGCCTAAGCATGCAGAATCGCTTTGAGCTATGTTCAACCAGATCGATCCCTTAAGAGTCCAAAGTGAAAAATGGTTGCAAACTTCAACATGGTGTTACTCATGTACCATGACACTTAGAAACTTCTCCTCTAATCCTACAGGATCACATTGGGCCCCTCTACAAAATTTCTCTTGGTTTTGGCTATATCAGAGTGGTTTTCCTGTAGCGGCCGATTTTCACTTGATGGTAAAAGTGTCAAATGCAAGCAGTGCAAAGTTGCAAAGTGGTGCAACTTTCATTCTATAACTCGTGTGACCAAATAGACTGTTCCAATGCGTCTAAATAGGTATTTTTATGCTAGGCATGGTTCTCTTTCACACCCAAACACGTGGAATCTCTCTAAGCTACGTTCAACCAGATTGATCCCTAAAGGGTCCAAAGTGCAAAAGGGAAGCAAACTTTGACAGACTATTACTCTGAAATCGTGATTCTTACAAACTCTCCATATAAGCCTATGGGATTGCATTGTGCCTCTCTATAATAACCTCTCTTAGTATTTATTATCTCAGAGTCATTTTCCTATGGTGTCCAATTTTCACTTGATTGAAAAAGTGTCAAATAGAAGCAGTGTAAAATTACAAAGTGGTGCAACTTTCATTTTGCAATCTGTGCAACCAAACAAAGTGCTCCAACATGTCTCGATAGGTATGTTTACGCTAGGCATGGTCCTCTTTCACACCTAAACATGCCAAATTTCTCTGAGCTACGTTCAACCAACTTGATCCCTTATGATGGCATGCAAAAAAATGGAAAAGAGAAACATACACACGACGGTTGAGAAGTCTGAGTATTCCACACAAAAAGTGTATGATTATTGGTGTAGAGCACCTTGTTCATTCATTTGATGAATAAAGTTTAGTTCAGTGGTTTTAGTCATTATAATGTCAAATAAGGCCATGATAGGCAATTTTGTGATCTTGCTTTTAGTTTTGAGTTAGTTTGGGGTCATTTGAGTCAATTATGTAAGTACGAATAAGAAGATAGCATTGGTAAAGGCATTGGAAGAGATTACTAATGCTGCCCCTATTCAAAATTTAGAATTTAGGCCTTAAAAGCAAGGATAGATGAGGTGAAAAGAAGAAATTGCTTGAGAATAAGTTATAATAGGTTGGAAATAGGGTGAAGTTGTGGAGTTTGATGTGTTCAAATGGTTTGCAAGGACAAGTGAGGTCAAAATTATGTTATGGCATGATACCCTAATTGGAAATAAAGGGGTTTTGAATGTAAAAGAGAGGTTGAGGGAGTAAAAGTAGGTAAATTCAAGGGGCAGCATAATTTGGTCATCAATTAAGTTGGTGTAGGTAGAATGCAGAGAGTTGGAAGGGGTTTTGAGGTTGTATGACATTTGGATATGGGGTTTTCAATAAACCCTAGTGAAACTTGAGAAAAGTGAGGGTTTAGAGGATAGTGGGGTTAGAGGGCCAATCACACCCTAAAAATTGTGGATTTTATAGATTTATAGATTGGTAAATGCTTCCCAATGGTGTTTTGCAATTGGAAGAGTGATTGAGAGTGTGTTGCTTTGTTAAATAGACCTATTCGACGGTCTAAGAAAGCATTGAGTCCATTTCTTATTTGTATTATAAATTATAACTTGCTTTCTCCCTAATCCATTACGTACATACAAGAAATAATACTGCAAAAAGTTCACATATAAATCTTTCGATGTGTTTATATAGTGACACATCAAGAAAATAACAATTCATTTTGCACTATTAGGATTATGTTTTAAAATTGTTTAAAGACTGTTGAAGATAAATGTTTGTATGATAATGTGTCAAGAAGTTAACTACTTCATCTACTCTGAATATTATGTTTTACAAGTGTTGTGAAGATTATGTATCCTTTTCCTAATTGAGTTGTTCCAATCAAAGGATTAAATATATTGGAATCCTTTTATGAATCATTTCATGGAGTACCAATTGAAAACGTGTTTTTTTCTTTTAGATAAAGTTGTTTAGCATCAATCAATTAATATTCAAGACAAACCATGAAGGACAACAATGATCAATGCTAGGGATAACCAATTAATAAGTATACATGTGAATAAGTCAAGCATGTACATGTGAATAAGGGAAGCACAATTACTCAAAAACACTCAAGCCTTGAAGTATACACAAATTAATACAAAGTATATGCATGAATACAAGGTATACGCATGAAAACACATAAGTTGTAGAGTATACATTGGAACACACATAAGTCACAAAGTATACACGTAAGTTGTAAAATATACACTTGAATACACATAACTCATATCTATTCAATCATCAATTTAGAATGCAAATATGGACACCATCAATAAAAAATATTTGTATTAACCAAATAGCCATGTAGGCATACATAAATATATGTAGACATAAGTATGAAATATAGGTACAAAATAGCCATATAGGCTTAGGAGAATGCCATATAGGCATTCAATGTCAAATATATCCAATACCAAATATGTACAAAAATGCCATGTAGGCATACAACAAAGGGCTCTAGAATCAAAAGTCATTTCTCTCCATGCTATGGAAATAAATTATTTCCCTTTTCTTGTCAATCAAATGGCGATAGTTTTGTCACTTGTTTGTGTTGTGCTCAAGGATTGCCCCTGCTACTCCTCCTGGTGTTTAGTTCATGGTGAAGTTTTAACTGTTACAATAAGAAGTAAAGACATGAATATATAGAAATTACATTATAAAAAATGATATATTTAACAAAATAATCACTTACCACCATCTCATGATCACTCTCCATGAGGGAAATATCCACACACCCATGCTGAGGCATGTTCAAGCCCTGTATAAACCATCCAAATAGAAATTAAACTATGAATCAATAATGGTTAAATGATTTTTCACTAACTAACATATATAACAACGAATGTAAATTGAAATTTACTAATTTTCCTCATACCTCCCCTATCAGAGCCATCGAGGATTGTATAGAAAATGAAACACTGATCTCCATTACCCTCGTCACATTTGGAGGTGTTTCAGCTTGCAACATCTAAAAATAAAACAATAAATTATTCAATCACAAAAATTACAATAGTGATCCAAATCATGACTTATAATGTATGAGATAATGAAAAAAAATTTGACTACTTATTAAACTATATATTTCTAATTATCATGCTTACTATTTTCCCTATCCATATCTTGTTTGAAAGGACATGTTTTTATGATTTTACCCATAGTAGCAAGCTAGTGAACCATTTGATCAAATGCTTTCATAAACATGTACGATAATTGTGGTGGCATAGAGAAGGAAGTGAACTGTTTGAAAAAATTCCTCAAAGAAATGGGGTCTCATGATGATGGAATGCCATTACAAACAAATGCACATCATGGAATTCCATCACCATAAGACTGCATTTCTTTCAAGCATTTTTTTAGAAAGTTCATTTCCTTCTCTATGGTATTATTGCTTACTATTATGCTTTGATAGATATTTTTTCAAGCATCCATAGTTTGTTGGAAAGCACCTATTTTAGGCTTTTAGTCATAGCAGCAAGGAAGTGAGTACTTTGATAAAATGCTTTGGTACACATGTATGGAAAATGTGGTATCATAGAAAAGGTGGTGAGTTGTTTGAATAAATGCCTCAAAGAAATGTGGTCTCATGGTGATGGAATGGATGAAACCGCATTTCTTCAAGGAATTTTTTCAAACTACTAACTACCTTTTTTATGCTATTGCTTACTATTATTCTTTGAGATATTTTTTCCAAGCATCCATAGTTTGTCGTGCAGGTGCACCTTTGGAAGCACATGCCTCCATGACAAGCAAAAAGTAAAAAGTGAACTACTTGAAAAGATGTCGAGTAGTAAAAGGTGGTCTCATGGAATTCCATGACAAGCAAATAAAATTGGAAGCTACTCCTAGACTTATTACTTATGCTATGTGAAGTAATTGCATCACTGCTTATGTTGACTTTCTAAACAACTATATTGTAGTTGAAAATTTATCATCTATCAACATCTAGTTATTACTTATGGAATGTGAAGTAATGCTTTGAGTTTGAATGATGTACAATGCAACGTAATAAAAAATGTGAATATAAACTACACAAATATATTAAGTACAATTCATTAGTTAAACTCTTTATTCTATTACCTGCATGTAGGCTTGAGTAAATCCACTAGCACATGGAGGTGTTCCCTCGAAACCTCCAATATTAGCTTGTTCAACATCCTAAATCACATATTAAAATACCACTCGTAAAATAATGCTATTAACATGTAATAAATTTATAATTGTTTACTAGTTACATACCCCAACGATAGGCGTACTGTAGAAATAAGTAGGTGTAGGGCCAGTGTATCTAGTCTCAACATTGTGACCCTGCAATTTTATTAAAATCATAAAACTAAATTAGTTAATCTTGCATTTCAAAATTGAAATTTAATAAATTAAATTCAATGAACATGATAACTTTTACCTGACTATCAATGCCATACACCTCAGGCAAAATGTCAACTACCCTCTCCATCTCCATAGCTACATACAGATCCTATGTAGCAGCCTCCTGAGTGTTAGTGGGGTCATATAAACAAGTCATCCCGCAAGATTGAAACACATGGGTTTAAAGGCCACCACTCGAATACTCCCCTAGATGGCGCTATAGAATAGGGCTAATATGATGGATGACACTCTAGGTCAAAGTGTTGATCACCTGCAATGTCTCTACATCAGCACTCTCCTTCACGATGGAAGACATAACAATGTGCTCATGAGGCGGCCTAGCGAGAGCTTGTCTACCTTGCCACGTAGGATCTGACTATGCATCAGGTCTATCTTGAGCCGAACCCCCACATCTCCCCTAGAAGTCCCTCATATCAAAATAATTTGGGATTTTGTTCAATATGACTTCACTGTATAGTTTCCTAAGAAAATGATGTGATACTTCACAATTTTTACATAGTGGGTAATCAAAGACCATGTACCACCTATCATAAAAATAATTCCTAATCTGTTGGTGGTGTCACCAATGAATAGGAAACCTCTTTGCATTGAGGGTAAGATTTTGATTTGTGTGTGGGTTAGTGAATAATGAGCACAAATCATCTTTTGTAATTTTTAGATCATGTACATCTTTATATGATAGTTTATCGACATAATAAGCCCTAGCCACCTGCCTCCTATCTTGCCATCCATTTATTTGTTTGCTAATTGAATCTACATTTTTTAACATATATTTCAATGAACTTGCTAGGGTCATTCTTTCTACGGTTGAACCATTTGGATCACTTAAACTACTGATTAAATCCTCAATTTTTTTTTTGTTGTTCCCAATTTCACTCATTAAATTTTGTTGAGTGCTAGGAGGTTGTTGTTGAGGTTGATTTTCTTGTTGAGGATTTTTTTCTTGACGATTTGGTTTCTCTTCTTGTTGAGGATTTTGAGGGTTTGTAGGTTGATTTTCATCTCCTACAAATTCAAAAATATATATATCAAATACAACCTAAAACTAACAAATTCCAAACAAAAATCAAACAATCCTTACCTCTCACACTTCCTCGTCATCATGGTGTCATCCTTGCGAAGAAATAGAAACCATTGGTGAATATTTTTGCACAATACCTCCTCCTAGAATGCGAGCACAAAAAATGGGGGTTTTGGCCCCAGGCACAACAAAAAAACATAGTCTAAAATGAAGAATGAATGAGTTTCACTTTTATTTTGCTTTTAACATGTCATAATGCACTCGTGTTATGACTTTTCAAAAAAAAAAATTGAAAGTGGCCACAAATTGGCTACCCATCTCCATACACCCTCCCATATAGTGATGAAAAAGGTAGCTGAGAGTCCAGTGCAAGAAAATAAGGCAGAGAATATGGTGTGCCAAGGAGAATGGCAGATATTAGTAAAAGTAATGGTAAAGGTTGAGAAAAGGAAGAAGGTTGCAGTCACCCTAGAAGGTGAAGATGGGAAGTTGATAGAGATAGACCAAGAGAAGGCCAAAGACAAAGTGTTTGTGGAATCTCCAATTGAAGTGGAGAAGAGTGATGTTGTTGTGGTAAGGACAGAGAGTTTTCCATGGATGATCAAAATTATTGGTAGGTAGTTGAATTATGCCACAACAAAGGTTCCAAGAATGGAGAACCTAAAGATGGTTGTGAAGAGAAAGGGTAAGAGGAAGAGAGTGAAGGAAGTCCTATGTTACTTCCTTGTTTTGATGATGGTTTTGATGAGAGTCAAACCAAAGGTTAAGATGAAAGAAGAGGGACAAGGTGAGAGCTATTTTGTAATAAATGAAGCACGAGGACATAATGGAAGTAGATGGATACAACAAATAAAGACAAATCAAAGCATGAAGATGTAGATTCAAGATGACAAGACAAGTAGAGGATTAATATGCATGGAAAAGTTCAAGCCAAAGGTGAAGAGGAAAATCAATGGAGTAGAGCATGGAAGAATACAAGGAGCATCAAAGTTTTGGTGATCAAAGAGGTATTGCAGGTCAAGTGTTGAAGACTTCCAAGGGACTTGGAGAGATTTTATGGCAGGGTGAATGGTGCAGAGCACCTTGTTGCTCCATTTGATGAGTTAGGCCTAGATAGATTGTTTGAGTCATGATAATGTCAAATAAGGCCATGATAGGCTATTTTTTAATGTTTTTTTAAGTTTTGGTATTAAGATGAGGCCATTAGGTAAAATTTTGCAAAATTGCTAAATGTTGTCATATGAAATATTGTAAAAAAATTGCAAATTTGAAAGTTAGTGGGAAGCCCAATGATCATGGGAAATTGTAAGGTAGTTATAGGAATTTTTAAGGGTGTTGATATAGTTATAACTATGTTGTAAACTCAAAGTTAGTCGTTGTTGAAGGATTGGATGAAGAAATTCAATAAAATATCTTTGTTTTACAATCATTTTTTGTGTATTTCATGGTTTGCAGGCCTGGTACGGCTCTGTATAGACTTCCATTAATCTAAATTGCATCTGGAATAGTATTCATATGTGTTAGATTCACTTTAAATTTCATTTGATTGAATTTTTTTGTGTTTACTGGATTTGGCATTCAATTCTCTCTGAGCGGCCTAAAAATAGGGGTTTAAGGTTTTGAGGTCTAGAATGCAGTAACAGGCCATTCCACCTTTTTGGACATGCTATATTTTGGTGGAAAGGGCTTGATTAGACTAGGAGTAGGTGTATGATTCAATATCTAAGGTTGGAAAATTCTTTATAAGAGTTTCTTCACACTACCCTGTTGAAAGTTCAAACTTTAGGCCTTAGAAACAAGGCTAGAAGTGGAAAGTTGAAGAGATTGTTTGGAAAAGGGTTAGAATAAGTTTTTTTCAGTGATATTTGGTGGAGGATGTTGTGTTTGAGAGCTTTCAAGGGTAGGAGAGGTCCTTATTATGTTAGGGTAAGAAACCCTAGTTCAATAAAGGTGAAATTAGGTGAATTTGAGTGGTTTTGTGAAGGTAGTGTGAGATATTCTTGGGGAAAGCATAATTTGAGGGTGAATTAAGTTTGTATAGGAAGAAATATGAATTTTTGAGGTGGTTACAAGATTGCATGAGGTCTGTAAGTGGGGTTTTCAATAAACCCTTGCATATTTGGAGGAAAAAGAGGGTAATAGTGAGTGAGTTTTGACTTAAAAGTTGAAGAATCTAGTGTTTTGTAGGTAGATTGAAGACTGTCTAATGATTTTTTGAGTTGGAAGCAATATTTGAGAGGTTTTCCTTTGGAAAAGTGGGCTAATTGGTTCCCTTTTCAACATTAAAGGCTAGTTTAAGTGAAGATGGTCCAAAGAGACCTAATGATATTTTGACATATGTTTTGTGTGGGTTTAAAGGGTTCCTAAAAATATGAGTGGTTAGTGGATTTTTTAGAGTTTTTGAGAGATAGGACCTAAAAACAAGGTTTGGTTGCCTACAAGGCAAGTGGGGTGGTAACCAAGAAGATAACCCTAGAGAGGGTTTAGAAGTTTTCAAAAGTGATTGAGACAATTCAAATTATGTTGAATAGGTTGACGACCTCCTATCATTGCATCAATATCAAAGCATACTTTAGGATAAAAATGTATGGGTTTCAAAGCCACGTATTTTCTTTGTCAGAAATCAATGATTAACATATGTTATTAATTAATAATTAATAATATAAGTGATTAATAATTAATAGGAATTAATGATTTTAATATAGGTTAGTAATTAATAATTAATATGTTAGTTACTAAATATTATTTTCTAGTTAGTTTTTGGATTGTTCGAAATTAGAGGGATTTATAAAGCTATTGCAAAGTAATAATTTAACTATGTTGTTAGTGAAGGAAGAATTTGCATGTCCTAGCTTTTGGCTCTCTTTTGTCACCATTTCAATATTGTATTAGAATTGATTTCAAAAGTGGCATCTCTTAACTTCACCCCATTCAAAGTTTCTCTTGCCAAATTGATTAAGGAAATGGAGTAGTGGATACCACAAACCTTTGCAACCCAATTACCTATTTTCATGTCTATCCTATTTGTAGGTGGATAAGGATAAAAAATCAAAACACAAATTTCCTATTACACAATAAAAATATTTGTGTTCATTATTTCTTGCATAAGTAGATTACAAATGCATCTGATTTATAGAGGTCCTTGAGATAACAAAAAACTATTTTAGACCCTAGGATGACTAAATTAAAATTTAATATTTTTCACTCTTATCCAAGGTTATCTCAATTTTTATTTAATAATGTTGTCTACATTTTTATGCCCTAATTTTATTTAATATTGGTGGGAGAAATTACATATGCCAACATTTACCCTTAATTTCTACCAAATATGCTTCAAAATTTAACATTCCCAAAATTTGTCTTTAAAAATTCTCCTTTTCTGTCTCTTTGGTGGTTGCAACCAAGCCATCAAACTCACTCAAATTGTTTTCTTGCATCATACCCATGCTATAGAAAATTGGACCCTCTTGAGAAAGAGACAATTTCATGCATAATTAGACCCACTTTTAAGTCCTCTTGCATCCTTTATCCTTCGAAACAACATTTATAGGCCTCTAAGACCCATTATTTTTTATCTAGAGGCCCATTTCACCTGACAAATCACCTAAAACCCGACAAACAACACTTAATTCTTTCATATCCTAAAAACCCACCTTCAAAAATTAGTTGTGGGACCCATTCGCCACCTTGGGTGAATGAGTCCCCTCTAGTGGGACCCATTCACCAAGGGTGGCGAATGAGTCATTTTTTAGGGAAAATTCAATTTTGAGTGGGAATTTAATTAATTCAACTTAATTTTCTAGTGGATGTCAGCCTCTTAGGTCTCAATAATGGGAAAATTAGGTGTTTTTGCTTATAAATACTAATTTTAAGTCATTTTACACATCTTTTAGTCATTTTTCAAAAAAGAAAATTTCAAAAGTCAAGTCTTCTACAACAGGTTTCATTAGCAAAGTTGAAGTTTTTGGGCTGCAAACTAGGGTTTTTCCAGGCCTTGAAGCTCACTCTTTAGGTCAAGATTCAACATTTCAAAGGGTTGATGATGGATGCCTATGGTTAATAATGCAAAAATATAGGTTGAGGAGATGCAACTAGCCATCAAATCACACCTAAAGACTTGGTTTCAAAGTGATTCCATCTTTCATTTTCACTCTATCTTCAGATTAAGGTTTGCACCTCATCTACATTTCATTTTCATGTCATTTTATCTCTATTTTGATGTGTTGTAAGATTTATAGGGTTGAGATCTTGCCTCATTCAAATCACATTTACATTTCTTATTCTTGCACAATAGAATAGGGCTTTTAACATACTTCAAATTTTCCTAGTCTTTAACACATCTAAGGCTAGGATTTTATGTATATTTTTCTCCATTCAAGGTTTAACTACCCAACTAGGGGTTTGACTAAGGAAAAACCCCCATTAGACAAACAATTTTAAGCTGTTTTTGTAGGAATTTTCTGAGATCCCGACACAGGATTTTTTTAGAAAGTGTTGTACAAGGGTCAAGGTGTAGAACAAAGATTTGAAATTAGAGAAATTTGAAAGTGGACTGATTTTCCATGCATGGTGAATGATTCCCTCCTGAGGTGTATTTTTGAGTTAGATGTAGATCCTGACACCCAGTTGACAGAAAATAGCTTATGTGCAGAAAATCCTTAACTTGGGACTGATTCTCCCAGGGTGGCAAATGAGTCCCAGTCAGCTCAAAATCATATTTTTTCAATTTTCCAATTTTTTCTCCAGTCCTCTTCAGCTTCTCAGGTGCACACATTCAAAGATCATGCTTTCTATTTAGTTTAATCTACATTTTATTTCATCAAATCAATCTTCTTGCAAACATCATTGTGCTTTCCAACATTGTATAAATCTTAGGTTTTGAATACATAATCAGTTGAATAGATCATCTAATTAGACTTAGTTCATTCAATTTAGTCTAAATAACATCATACAATGCATAATTTGAGTGAGCCTAGCTAGATATTTTTTGTGGGGTTTATCTCTCTCCTTTTAGGTGAAACATCCTAGGAGCACAAGAGTAGCCTATAAGCCCTACCCAAATATATATGGTTCACTTTGGTGAATCTGCATATTGAACACCATATCATTCTGATTTGCATTTCTATTTGCATCTTAGGATTTAAGTGTCTTGTCATTTTGTATTGTTCTGCATCTTAGGGCTCCTTAAAATTGCATTCGTGAAAGCATCATTTAGAGTTCATTATTGCATCTCATTTCATTAAATCATTCTAAAACTTGACATTTTCAATCCGTATCTACATTGTACAAACTTGAAAACCTTTAGAAAAGTAAAAAAAATTAGAAAAAAACATAAAAATACCTCCCCTAGGAGTCATTCGACACCTTGGGCGAATTAGTCCCACTGTAATTTCTGCATCACAATTTCTAGATTTTAGTTTATTGCATTGCATATTTATTTTTTCTACAGTTTCTTTCCTATTATAGTTCAATTATTTTTCGTTTCCTTAGCATAAACTTTATTCTCTTTCATTGCATTTATGGATAGCTTTATATTTTTGCAAATTTCCTTTTCTGTATTCATTCCTAGTTCTTTTAGATTAGCTTCACCAATACATAAAAAAATAAAATAGAAAACTCAAACCAGGCCTTCAAATAAATGATCCAAGTTACAAACAACATCTCATCCAAGCCTCTTAGTAGTGATGATGTTGACAAGTTAGATGAAGTTCTTCAGGACTTCCTCTCACTCACTTCATCCTCAAACGCTTGTAATGAGAAACCTAAATCACTTAAAGCTAAAATATCCCTCAAACCTTTTGCTTGTGATGACTTTGATTTGTTAGATAAATCCCTCCAAGAATTTATCTCACATAGGTCATCCACTAAGGTTTGTTATGACAAACTCACGATAATGAACGTTAACACCTCTAATGCTTCTCTTAAATAGCTTAAACCAATTAACGATAACTCACCCCTCAAACCTTTTAGTTGTGATGATTTGGATTTGTTATATGAGTCCCTTTAGGACTTCATCTCACTCTAATCATCCCCTAAGGTTTTTTGTGAGAAATCTGAAACTAAGGATGTTAATTTGATTCAACTTCCACTCATTCTTTACCCACCCTTGCATAAACTTCATCCTTCCAATAAACATCAATACACTCTTTACCCACTGAAAACCAATGTGTTTCAACAATCAAGTAATGGTACTTTTTCTCATACATATAATACCCGAAACAACCCGCAACTGCCACAACCAACCCTACCCTCTTTACCTTTATCCAATCCACCCAGTGCTCCTCGCTTCATCCCACACATAAAGGAGTATGATCTTGTTGAACAATTAAAGAATACTCCTACGAAGCTTTCCCTTTGGGATTTACTTTAATAGAACTCACCAAATTATCACAAAATTCTTCAAACAAACTTAAAACACATCACAATTCCTCCTGGTACAACTCTGAATGATGTGGCAACTCTAATCCATAAAATAAATAAGACTAATCTTGATATTACTTTCCATCAACATGAGCTCCCTCATTTAGAGTTACGCAAACAAAATGAAGCCTTTATGAGAATTACTCAATTCAATCACATAGGTATCAAATGAACCCTTATCGACAATGTTTCTGCTCTTAATGTGTGTAGTGTGAATCTCCTTGATCAATTGTGAGTTGACAAGTCACAAATAATACCTGATTTTGTGTCTATTCAAGGATTTGACAATACAACAAAGTAACCGCTTGGGATAATTACTTCACCCATTATGGTTGGGGTGGCTACTTTGTAAACTCCTATTCATGTCATACCTTATGATCTTTCGTATAATCTTCTTTTAGGTAGACCATGGATCCATAAGATGAATGCAATGCCTTCGACCCTTCATCGTATCATGAAATATTTCCATAACAATCACATTTATGAAGTTGAAATAGATCCTGAGCCTGAAATTTTCTTGCACCTTGAAAAAGGAGTTACAAGCCCTCTGAAAACATTAATTCCAACATCCAACATAGACCCTCTTGAAATTGACCACAACGATGAGGAATCAATATCTAAATTATTTGGCAATGATTGGGGATCCTTAGAACTCACACCTTTATTTATGGGAAAATACATAATCACACAAAAGAAAGATGAGAAACAAGAACAACCAACAATCATGTCAACTCAAAATTTTGAACATTCTTCTCAAACATCTATCTCCTATACTTTTGATGAAAATGCAACATACACAACAAATATTGATGAGATAGATTATCAATCCCTACCTAATTTGATAGAAATGGAAAAACTTTATGGAAAAGGATATGAACTTGTAAAACAATTAGGATATACTGGAAAAGGGTATGGAAAGCATGAACAAGGTATTCGTGTTCCTATTGAACCAAATATATGTAAGAGATGAAAATTGGATTGGGATATTCTTTTTCTAAAATGACAAAGGCTACTCAACGACCATTTTCAAACATCAACGCTATTACATGTCAACCAAAACACTAACTCGTATTTAAATATCCTGAATTTCTTGATATGAACTTACCACCATCATGGAAGTATGTTGATAGTGATGAAACCTTGAAACAAATGTTAGGAGTTTATGATAACACATCCTCACTTACTTCCATGAAACAAATTCCAAGCAAGAAAAAAGTGATATCACTAAATAACCCTATGAGTCTGAAATTCCTATATCTAATGCACTCCCTTTAGGAGATACAATTGATGTGCCAATGGAAATTGATGATAGAGGAAAACCTATTAAGATTGGGAAGTTTCTTGATGATGAAGATCAAGAAGACAATACAACTTTACTTCATTATTTTCCTAAAAATTTTGCTTGGAAATATTCTAATATGCTAGGAATTGACCCAAAAATTGTGACACACAACATTGTTCTTGCTGAAAATGCTAAACCCATTCGTAAAAAGATAAGAAAAATGCACCCTAATAGAGCCTTGCATGTTAAAAAAATCTTGAAAAACTCCTTGATGCAGGCGTCATTCGACCTATTGATTATTCTCCTTGGATCTCAAACATTGTCGCAGTTGCAAAAATCAATAATCATATTAGGATATGGGTATCTGCAGGATCATGATGAGCCAAAAAGTGGCAATATGACGGGTATGTGGCTAACGACTTTTTTTAACCCAAAATTGATAAAACGAAAAGGGTTTTTAAAGGGGATTCTTAGCTTTCCACCAATATAAATTATGCTTTACTTTGAATTTAATAAGTAATTATTATTCATTTTCTATTCAAATTATGACTAAATTCCTCATTAATAGACTAATTGAAAAACATCTATATATTTCAAACGGTATAACATTTTTTGAATCCAAAACATGCATCACATTTTATGCTTTGCATACTATAGGATTAAAAAAAGAAAAATTGAACTTCATGAAGTTTTGATCAAGTTAAGGTGTACAGACATACAGGTTTTTTTATATTTTTTAAAATTTGTAATAAAAAAATCATAATTAATTATTTACTTGGATAAAAATTACAAAAAAATATGCATCACATTGGGACATGAGTCCTCTACTTATATC
Organism: Sequoia sempervirens; assembly: GCA_007258455.2. Lineage (NCBI taxonomy): Eukaryota > Viridiplantae > Streptophyta > Pinopsida > Cupressales > Cupressaceae > Sequoia > Sequoia sempervirens. The sequence goes on from VDFB02193867.1 coordinate 30,383,014, forward strand.
TAAAATATTATAAATTTTTTTTATCATTTTATTGATGTTAGGGTGGTCAGACAGACACCTACTTCTTATTTTTTCCCTGAAATTTAAGTACTACTGTATTAAAATTTAAAATTTTCACAAAATAGATTTCTTTTCTTTTAAAAAAATCTAGTATTTTAGAAACTACATTCAATTTGCTACAAATTCTATTCATACACATTTTTGAAATAATATAGATAACTTATTCAAATTTTTACGTCAAGTTGTCTAACTTTGATTTTTCTAATTTTTTTGCCACTTAAGGGCCTGTTTTTTCCATGATGATCCTGCACATACCCATATGCATGGATTTTTGCAACTTGAATAAAGCTTCTTTAAAAGATGAATTTATGCTTCCTAATATTGACATGATCGTGGATTCAATTGCTAGACATGCTTTGTTGTCATTCCTGGATGGATTTTTTGGTTATAATAAAATCCTTATTAATCCTCAAGATCAATACAAAACCACCTTTACAAGTGTTTGGGGAACATTTTCTGGGGTTGCAATTCCCTTCAGTCTAAAGAACACCGATGCAACTTATCAACAAGCAATGACATTAATCTTTCACGATTACATTCACAAAAATTTGTAGGATTATGTCGACAATATCCTAGCTAAATATTTAACACGACAAGACAATGTAAATATTCATCACAAAATATTCGAACAAATACATAAATACAATATGCGATTAAATCTGAAAAAGTATTTCTTTGGTGTTGATAGTGGTAAAATTTTGGGGTTTTTCATGTCTCACAGAGGCATTGAGGTGGACACGATGAAAACTGATGCAATCATTAACATGCCACCTCCTAGAAATATTTCTCAGTTGTGCACATTACAAGCTCAAATTCAAGCTATCCATCGTTTTGTTGCATCTTTAGTCAATCACACATTACCTTTCACACATCTTCTTAAAAAAGGTGTACCTTTTGATTGGGATGAGGGTTGAAAATAGGCTTTTGACAGTTTAAAATAAAACCTTGCAACTCCACTTGTTTTACAACACGCCATGCCAAACAAACCATTTATCTTGTACATCGTCGGATCTTCCCATTCTCTTTCAAAAATTTTGGCTCAACAAGACGGCCATGGAAAATAACACCCTATTTATTACATTAGTCAAACCTTAATTGATTATGAAACTCGATATTCACCAATTGAGAAACAATGCTTGGCTCTTGTATTCGCTACTAGTAAGTTGTGACATTATTTACTAAATGGTGAAATACAAGTCATAACAAAATTTGATCCTCTTAAACATCTTTTTAACAAAATAGATCTTTTTGGATGCTTAGCTAAGTGGGTGATGTTAACTGAATTTGACCTTAAGTTTTTTTCACAAAAATAAATCAAAGGACAAGCCTTAACCAATCATTTAGTTGATGCTCCTTCTCCTCTCACTTTACCTAATCATGATTCCTTTCTTGACAATAGTGTCTTGACTACCGATATTCAAAAATTGGAATTGTATTTTGATGGATCTATGTGTAGAACAAGTTCCGGTGTTGGAGTGGTATTAATTATGCCCAATGGAAAAACTCTTCCCTTGTCCTATCAATTAAATTCCCTATGCACAAATAACACAACCGCATATGAGGCATTGATCATAGGTTTTTTGAGATGCTTTAACAATGGATGCTAAACATATCAATATCTTTGGTGATTCACAATTAGTTATCAAACAAATCAATGGTACATATCAAACTAAACATGACAAGTTATCAAAATACAAGGATCTTATAACAAAAATATTAAAGAAGTTTGAATCATTCACCATCGATAACGTCCCATGAAAAGACAATTGACAAGTAGATGCAATGATGAGCATAGCCTCTCTTATATTCCCACATGATCCTTCAACAAACTTTACTATCGTTATTCATCCCATCATGAAACTTTCGATTGATACTCCACTAGAAGACATTTTGGCAATAACCCAAGATGACTAATGCGAATGGTACGATACAATATACAACTATTTAAAAGATGGTACCATTCCTAAACCTACAACAACAAATACTCAAAAGCGTTTGCAAAAACTAGCAGTTAAATACGTGATCCTTGCAAATGCATTGTATAGAAGATCTTTCAATGGTTTCTTATTATGATGACTTAAGGATTTTGAAATCCCTCTAGCACTTGAATAGCCTCATGCTAGCACCTGTGGAGGTCATTTTGGAGGTAGGTCATTATTACAAAAAAATATTTGTATGGGTTATTATTGGAGACCTATGGAGAAAACTATTTCACTTACGTTAAACGATGTTGCAAATGCCAAGAGCATAGCAATTTGATCCATACTCCTGATGCTAAGCTTTGTTCCCAAGTTCCCATTTGGCCATTTTCAGTATGGGGATTGGATCTTATTATAAAAATATCACCTCCTTCTACTGGACATACATTTATCATAATTGCAACAAACTATTTCATGAAATGGGTGGAAGCTATTCGTCTCTATTCGAAAAATGTTGAAGTAATTTGTCATTTCATATTGGAACACATAATTGCTCACTTTGGACTCCCTTCCACAATTGTTGAATCAAACAATTAAACAACGAAAAAAAACACACATGTCATCCCTCGATCATTTTGTAAGGGATATTTTTTTCTTATTGAAAATCAACGCAATACAAGTGCTGACAATGAAGATAAAGATAAATTTAGCCCTAATTGGTTAGGACCTTACATAGTCGATACCAATTATAGGTCTGGTGCTTATTTCTTAACGTAGCTTGATGGAACACCCCTTAAGGAACCCATTAATGCCACACATTTGTGTCGGTATTATTTATAACCCCTTTGAATAGTATGATTGATAAAGCAGTGTTGTCCAAATTTATCTAATGTAATTCTAAATAACATTCACATTGCTTCATTCTTGACAACTAATTTTGTGTTTTTCTTGAACACTACCGTAATTATTTAAGTTCATTTAATAATTACATTAGGATTCATACTATTCCCTTTTGTGTTATGTTAAATTAGATCCTTATATGAGTTATAGGTGTATTTAATTTAACATATTCTCTTGTAATCAACAATGTTGTATCTACAATAAAACTAAAATATGTTTTAAACTAGATCACATTAAACATGTTAAATCATGTAGACATTAATTAAATACTTTTATCATAATTCATTTAATTAATCACACTACATTTAACATCCACACAAAGAGACACATCAGAATAACACCAAAATGCACATGTCTACATATATATCAAAGTTTTATGTACATCTCAATATCATATAGAAAATCACAAAGTTATGTGAGAGCTAGACCCCTCGAGCTCTGGCACTCAAGATTTGATCCCTGGACGTCATCAGAAAGTCTTGTGTGATCATGATCGTGAACTACCAAGTCTAAGTGCATACTCCAGACCCTGTACTTGACCAACAACCACAAGAAACTCATCTACCATCTAATCTCTCTTTGCTCATACCTGTGCTAGCTCTGCATGCAATCTCTCAACCTCTGCTGAGGTATGTGATGTTTGTCCTACACTCTCAGCTCGATGAATTCGTCTCCTCATGCTCTCGTACGCTTCTCGTAACCTTGTAAAAGGTTTGAATGACTCTAGCTCCTCCTCCATGATCGGTGGGGGCACGTAGTCAGGATCCATCTCCTCCTCATCAATGGATGCAGGTACTATCTCCGCAATAGCCTGACTTTAGAACTCTCACCAATCTCTCATTGCTCTTGCAAGATACACAATGTATACAATCAGTAAACATCATCATGATATATATATGTATATAAACAAAGCATAAATTACTAAAGTACATGCGTAAAATCAAATATCATCACCTATGTCTCCAGTTGAATGAGGAATGCCGACATCATCCTCTCTGGGGGGCATGAAGGATGTGCTAGCCTCTCTTTGACTCTGGGTGTCGATGTCTGTCATAGCTACTGCACGAGATCTGGTCCTGTGAGTGTGTGAGGACTCTCCATGCTCATATTGATCCTCAATAGGTACCTCATCACCCTCACTCAGGGATGGCTCCTCCTCATAATCCTCCTCCTCCTCCTCATCCTCTCATCCATCCTGGTCCTCATAATTAGGATTGACATCAAACTAGTACTCATCATCAATAACATTAGTAAAAATATCTGCTGGCCTATACCATACATCCTATGCTCTTTCCTCTGGCTCATCTCCCTCATCTAGTGTTGGTCCTGCATCACCTATAGGGAAATCCATGGAGAACACAGGAGCTGGTCATGTAAATGACAACCACTCCTTGTGCTCATCTGTGTTGCCGACATCATCAATGTTAGATGCTAGTGGTTGGTCATGATCTGAATCATCAAAATCACTCTCACGAACATTATCTATAGTAATCCAAATAGTTTCAACTAGCCTCTAAGCACTCCAAACTGATCACCTAATGAAGGGGCATGCCCTTAGTGGTGTTTGCACTTTTCCAAACTATCGCATGACTCATCCATAGTAGAAAGTTCATACAACATAGTCATGCCTCCCGGCTAGATACCTGTCCATCTACATCTTTCGTAGCTATCCTATGGGATCTTGCCACTATAGAGTGAGTAGATAAGGTCTCCATAAGATCTCATCTCCCTCCAGCTAGTCAAACCTCACCCTCCAAAAGTATAAATCCTTGTACTTCCACAGGCATCCCAAAGGATAGTTGAATGCTCATGGATATCCTCTAGCTATAGCACAAGGGAATCTGATAGGCCTGGTGCATGTGATATGCTCGAGGCACCACACTTGCAGGAGCGTACAGTGCACCATATTGTCGATCTCTTGAAACACAAACTAGCCAATATCATAATATAAGTGTTCTAATATGTAGGGGCCCCAAGCATAGACTGTCCTCTACTCATGCATTCATCAAATCAAATGTACCAGTCCTCTATCTAGGTGTGTCGCTCATCCATTCAGATTGAGAATAAGACCCACTGTGTGCATCATAATGTGTTTAACCATAGGAGCTCATGAATATAGCAGCATAGGAAGCTCGATTCACATTCTAACACACTCATCATATTTATGCCCACCTAAGCAATATTGCATATCCCTCTTCTTCTCATGAAATGATTGATCCCCTCGAAAGTATAGTCACTCTCCTCGAATAGGAACTCAAAGAATGCGGTGTACGTCCTTGATAGTGATGGTCATCTCCCTGGTGGGAAGATGAAATGTACAAGTATCAGCATCCCAACGCTCACATAGGGCCATAAGCATGGCATCATGGTATCTCATGGGTGGCATAAGATATGACCAATAGATGCCCACTATTTATAAATGCTTTGTCTCTACTTCTGATAGTGTTGGCATGTAATCTCTCAGAAATGTAAGTTGTCTTCCCCTTAGCCACTATCATGATCAAGCAAGGACCTATCAAAATTATCACAAAATGCTCTAGAATCCATCTAATTTCTTCATTTTTTACATATTTCATCATGCAAGTGTGCTAAAGTAAATCTAGTTTTCTTTTCTAATATACATAGACACTTTAGAACCCTTTTAGGACACTTCACAAAGAAATGAGACACTTTGCAAAGAATAGGGACACTTTGTGAACTTTTTTTCCAATACCCTAAATTAACCTATCCATGCATTAAAATCATTAAATTATTACAAAAACCAAAAGGTGAAAGTTGCAAAATTGACTCATAATACAACTCACTGTGCACCACCTGCTCATGAAGCTCATCGAGCCGTGAAAGTGTATTATCCTGTATGCTCGACATTTTCTTCTCTCACTCATCACTCTCAAGCTAAAAGAAGGTAAAATGAATAGTAAGTGACAAATTAATCCTCTTTACATCTTTTAATCCATTTTCATCTCTTTTTATTCCGATGCATTAAAATAGGGTTACTTTCTTTTAATAATTAATAAAGTATCTCCTCTTCAAATCAACATAACAAGAGCTAGGGTAATCTATTGTTGATGTCATTTGATGCATTGGAATCATGATTATGCACCTGACATCATCATTCTTCTATTGTTATAAGGAATGGTACTTGGAAATTCCCTACGATATGATGTTTCTTATTCGACATGGCTAGATTGCTACCTTGATTCCACCTCTGTAACGAAAGAGTAATCAAGGGGGCATACATCTACCCTAGAATTGGAATCCTAGGAGTTAGATAAAAGGATTTTTGGACAATTAACGAATGTGTGTTGCAAGATGCACTTCCTAATGTTGTGGTTTTGTACATAACTACACTGGGGGCTTCGATCTCGCATCTTTTGAATGAGTATCCTTTTTATGTAATAAAGTGCATCATTTAGAGTCATGTAGCTTACATATGCACATAGAGTCATATGGGCACTAAAGTGGGGCCTAAATGTGTTGTAGAAAATTGGACCCTCTTGAGAAAAGAGACAATTTCATGCATAATTAGACCCACTTTTGAGTTCCCTTGCAACATTTATCCTTCAAAATAACATTTATAGGCCCCTAAGACCCATTATTTTTTATCTAGAGGCCCATTTCACTTGAGAAATCACCTAAACTCGATAAAAAACACTTAGTTCTTTCATATCCTGAAAACCCACCTTCAAAAATCAATAGTAGGACCCATTCACCACCTTGGGTGAATGAGTCACCTCTAGTGAGACCCATTCACCAAGGGTGGTGAATAAGTCCCTTTTGAGGAAAAATTCAATTTTGAGCCAGAATTTAATTAATTCAACTTAATTTTCCAGTGGATGTCAGCCTCTTAGGTCTCAATAATAGGAAAATTAGGTGTTGTTGCTTATAAATATTAATTTTAAGTCATTTTACACATCTTTTAGTCTTTTTTCAAAAAAGAAAATTTTAAAAGTCTAGTCTTCTACAACAAGTTTCATTAGCAAAGTTGAAGTTTTAGGGCAGCAAACTAGGGTTTTTACAGGTCTTGAAGCTCACTCTTTAGGTCAAGATTCAACATTGCAAAGGGTTGATGATGCATTCCTATGGTGAATCATGGAGAAATCTAGGTTGGTGAAATGCAACTAGCCATCAAATCACACCTAAAGACTTGGTTTCAAAGTGATTCCATCCTCCCTTTTCACTCTATCTTTAGATTAAGTTTTTCACTTCATCTACATTTCATTTGCATGCCATTTTATCTTGATTTTTGATGTGTTGTAAGATTTCTAGGTTTGAGATCTTGCATCATTCAAATAACATTTGCATTTCTTATTCTTTCACAATAGAATAGGGCTTTTATCATACTTTAGATTTTTATAGTCTTTAACACATCTAAGGCTAGGGTTTTATGCAATTTTTTCTCCATTCAAGGTTTAATTACCCAACTAGGGGTTTCACTAAGGAAACCCCCCCATTAGACAAACAATTTTAAGCTATTTTGCAGTAATTTTCTGAGATCCCGACTTGGGTTTCCATTAGAAAGTGTTGTATAGGTGTCAAGGTGCAGAACAGAAATTTTAAATTACATAAATTTGAAAGTGGACTAATTTTCCATACATGGCAAATGAGTCACTCTCAAGGTGCACTTTTGAGTTAGATGAAAATCCTGACACCCAATTGATAAAAAGAAGTTTTTGTGCAGAAAAACCCTGACCTAGGACTGATTCGCCCAAGGTGGCATATGAGTCCCAATCAGCTCAAAATCATATTTTTTCAATTTTCCATATTTTTCTCCAGTCCTCTTCATCTTCTTAGGAACACACATTCTGAGAGGCTACTTTCTATTTAGTTTAATCTACATTTTCTTTCATCAATTCAAGCTTCTTGCAAACATCACTATGTTTTCCAACATTGCATAAATCTTAGGTTTTTCATACATAATCAATTAAATAGATCATCTAATTGCACTTAGTTCATTCCATTTAGTCTAAAAAACATCATACATTGCATAATTTTAGTGAACCTAGCTAGATATTTTGTGTGGGGTTTATCTCTCTCCTTTTAGGTGAAACGTTCTAAGAGCGCAAGAGTAGCCTATAAGCCCTACCCAAAAATCTATGGTTCAATACCTTTAAACCGTCTCTAATATATGATAGAAAAAGGATGTAATTATTTCAACAATCTTTCTCTAATCTAGTAGTGGACCATTCAAGAAAATGATGGTGAATACTTGATTAATCTTTATTTGAGGAATATAGATAATATTTATATAAATGAAACAGTTCAACAACTACATAACTAATAGGATAACCACCTAGCCATTAACCTCATATCCTATAGTATTTTAAAAAATGTAATATAATAGTTAACTATACTAACATTCACCAACATTCCCCCTATTACATTGTTCCTATAAGTGCACCTCATAAATGTGTAGCTCCGAGCTAAATTCTTGAGTTCCCCTTTCCTTGAACTCTCAAATCACATACTAAATTATTGGAAAACCATCCACCAAGTTGTCTCCCTGACTCTCATAAGGGTATAATTCCAAATTGCAATCTCGTGAACTCTTTAGGCAACCATCCATATTGAGCTCTTCAAAAATTTCATCAACATGTTGTACTATCCAAAAATGTACACCTTTACATTTTCACACTATGTTTGGGTCCCTTATTTAATTAGACTTAATTAAGCCTATAATTGGTCCAATTATGCATTTAAAAGCCTAATTAATCCCATTTTTTGAAATGGAAACTTGTATTAAACAATTCCAAACATTAATTAAATTTCCTTGAAGTTGGTGTGTCCTAGGTTTGGGGCCTATGACCCATTCACCCTTGGGTGAATGGGTCCCCCTTAAGTTTAGGAACCCAATTTTTAATATGCTTTAAGTGGCATGACGAGTGAGTCCTCCTTAAGTTTAGGACCCCAATTTTTAATTTTTTTTTGGCGGCATTTCCATGATTCAAATTCAATTCACAATTTTCTTCTTTTGACATTTAATTTTTGGGAAATTAGTAAATTACCTATAAATACAAGGTCTTTTTATCAATTCAAATCCTAGATTTTATATGCAAGAATTCCTAAAGAAAAAAATATTGTTAGAGGTGTTCACGAGCATATTTCTCAGTCATTTGTTGTAGCATTCAATATCTCAAACATTATGTCAAAGTTATCTTCATTCATGCATGTTTTTGGAGCTAACATTGTGATGTAGGTTTCAAGCACTCAAGTCAAGTTTCAACCATGAAGATCAACATCCAATCAAGCCATTTCATGCAAGATCAAGACCTTGGAGATATGTGTTAAGTTTCAATCCTTCAAGGATCTCCATTGAAGGGTTCAATGAGTTGCAACATAGAAAGTGTCCATTCATCATTCCTTTCATTCATGTTTCATTTCATTTCAAGGTTTAATTACCAAAACAGGGTTTGATGAAGGTAATCCCCTATTCACCAAAAACAAACAATTTTTCCCTCTTGTGTGTGTTGTATATTTGTAGGTTGAAGAAGGATTGAAAATGGATCAAAAGTTTAATTTTGTAAGTTGTCAAAGTTGTAAAAAAAATTGTCAAGCCATGGAAACTCATTTGCAAAATTTAGTTTTAACTTTTCAATAGTGAAATATGGAGGAATTGGGTGTGTATATCTAGGATCAGAGGAATTTAAAATAATATTTTGGATCCCTGTAGCAAGGCCCATTTTTCCTAGGGTGAATATGTCCTAGGAGGGCACTCAATAGGAGCTTTTGGTGACAGGTTCATAAATTCATAACTATCTAGATCTACCCAAATTTTGTTGATTCTAATATATTAAGGTTTTCAATTGATTTTTTATTTGTTACATTGCATAATTGCATTCATTTGGTACTTTTCATTCATCTCCCAAAATTCCATTTCAATCTAATTTACCCAGTCCTTAGTCATAAGGAAAACATCAAGATTTCCATTAACATTGACTCACCTAAGTGTTTAAAGTTAATCTTTTCCTAGGGGATATATTTTTCTAATTAAATAAGGAAGATAGGTGCAAACCTACGTCACCCACATATTTCATTTGTTTCATTTTGGTGAACTTGACATTATACATCAATATTTCTAAAATTGGAGTCTATTCAAACCCTAAATCTAGGATTTGTGTTAGTTTGCATTGCATTGCATTAGTTTTCATCTCATTTAGTGTTGTTAAAATTGCATCAATTTACATCTCATTTTGTGTTTTAGGTTTGCATTTTGCATCCTTTAAAATCTGAAAAATTCAAAAAAACATGCATGCATATTAGTATATTTTTAGTCATTTATATTTACAAATTGAGTCAAATTTGCATTTTAGAAAGTGTCACATTGTTAATCATTTTTCACTAAATTCACTTGCATTTAGACACATATATATATGGAAAATTCAAACATTGAAACCATAATTTGCAACCAAAAATAGGAAACCTAGCACTGAACCTTAGACTCATATTTGAATTTTTGCAACCCCTGACATAGGATCCATTCACCTAGGGGAGAATTATTCCCTATATAGGTGTTGTTTCAAAAAAATTGGTAGTGATTTGTCTCTATTTACTTCATTTTGATCTGCTATTAAATTTGGGCTTTAGTTACAAACATCAGAAAAATCAATTATTTTTTTCCTTAGGTTCAATTGGTCAAATTGAGTGCATTGTTTTAAAATCAAAATTGGAATTAAAAACATATCATTTTTAGTATCTTTCATTCAAAAATAAGAAAATATTCATATATTAGATATGAAATTTTGCATAAAAATTCATCATGGACATTGTATGGGTAATATATGGAGGACCTTAAGATCTTTGGTAGATGTTTCAAGTTGTGTGTTTGGTGATGACCCTAATGAAATTGAGACTATTAATGAATTTCACCTCCTAATGAATGTCCCTGTGAAATGGAAATACAATTCATACAAGACTCCTTACACAACCTTGATAACAATGCATCCTTTTATCCATCTATGCAAACACCACCTATAATCCCATCACTTGATATGTTCAACCTCTTACATCCTAAAATTGAGGCAAAAAGAAAGCCTCAACCATCAATCATTATTGAACTTGCTAACAAGGACAATAATGATACTCTTCTATCTTATGTTCAATGAGTTACTAATACACCCAATTGACTTAGAAGATAGTTATGGTCAAGGCTTTATGATCTTAAGCAAACAAAGATGTGACATAACCAATGAGCATGAAATTCACAAATTTTTAGAGTAAATACCATCTGAGGATACCAAGGGTTAGGATCTCGAGATCTCCCCCCCCTTGCACATCTCCTAAGGGAAAAGGTGTTCTCTTTCATAAAATCATATCAAGAAACCAATTAATACCTCACAAGGATGGTACGGTTACCATAGATCCTCCTCCCCCACTTCCACCTCAGTAAATTTCCCAAACAAGTAAGAAATCTAAGCCATATTAGATCAAGGAATTACTATTCTTACACACTACAACATAAAATGAATGAAAAATGGATCAACTCCTCTGTCTAGGATTGATTTACTTGCCGCCTATCAAAGAAAACAAAAAAGGAAAGAGTACAAACATGAATTATTGTGCATTTCATAGAATTCTTGGGAATCTTACTGATAAATGTCATCTTTTACAATGGTTGATCTGTGAAAATGATGTTATTAATGTAATTAATTAAGTGCATACACTTTTCTCCTTGCCATGTGATATTTGTAGGAACATAGCATACTCACTATTACATGTTTTACATTTATCGCAAATCATTTATAAAATGCAAGGAGCACATTCTCATCATCCATATTAGCTCATCCTTGTCTTTCACTTAGTGGGGGAATTGAGTTAGATAGCCTTGTCCTAATTTGACACTTGTTGTTGTCCCTTTGGCTAGTTATCCACCTTTTACATATGATGAACAAGATTGGGATGTGGATGACCTATTATAGGTTGACTCGCGTGTGCCATACTAGTATTATCTTTTTCATCATTTTATGTCCTTTGTGATTGATTGTGCATAATTTGATCCCATATATTTTGTTGATTAGCATGTATTTATATATTTGTGAGCCTACTTTATATGGCCCTTGTTACTCCATTGGTGCACGGATACAAAGGAAGTGAACCTGTTGTGATATTCTTCTATTTGTATCTCCATTATTCTATCTATCATAACCATTTATCTTTTGTCTTGTGTTTTCCTTTTAAGGATGAGGAAAGGCATCAAGAAATTTAGGTCTCTTTCATGTTGACCCAAAATATTCCCTTTATTCTCTCTCTCTATGTGTCATTCTTCCTTTGTGCTATTTGTTTCATGAATCATTTGGGGAATGATGATAGTTCTGCACTTGATTATATCACTATAGCAACAACAAACGTTGACCCAAAATCCATGGATCCATTATTTGTTATCTTAGGATTACATATGGAATTACTCTTAGTGGTGATGCTATAGATTGCATGCCTTAAGTTGCGAATATTTTATCCTCGACTAGTCCTCTCTTGGAGAAATTAGGCACGATGTTCCCTAAGGTGAGACCTTTCGTGAACTAAGAAAAACCCCTTTGAATATCCTATTGAATGTATCAAGGCCACTAAGCATAACACAACTTTCTTGCTAGTGGATCCTTTATAGTTTTCAAGGCCACCAAGCATAACACAACTTTCTTTTGAGTGGACCCTTTTCCATGAGTGCCTAGAATAACACAACTTGCTATCCTTATGACAATTTATGTGGCACCTTGTCAAATTTTTCAAGTGGTATAACTTTGGTATGGTTAGTACAGTGGGAGTCTATAGAACTACCATGACCTTCCCATTAGCCACCCTTTTGGGAGTCACCTAGTGGACATCTGATTTCACTAGCCCGTGTGAGTACATTTTGTTTGCATAGTGGACAGTGGGTTTCCACTTGTGAATTTTTTTTTAAGAAACAACTATGGCTTTATCCATACCGATTGGAAAAAAATCTGATGTTTGATCCATCCCCTCTTTCTCTTCTCATTTTGGCATTGTATTCTTTTGTATCTTGTCTTGTTGCTGCATATTTTAACATATGCATGTTTCTCTTTGTGCCTTTGTTGGTTTTCCATGAGATCTTAGATTTTGGGGGCTTGATCATCCTCCTTGACTTTTTTTTCTTATCTTTCCAAAAATTCTGCAATTAGACCTCTCTTGATGCTTATTTTTCTAATTTAGATTGAGTTTGAATGTAGGTCTCATCCTCTAACTAAAGTGGTGGCTAAATGTAGATTCAAAAAATGTACACCTTTACATTTTCACACTATGTTTAGGTCACAATTAATTGAACTTAATTAATACTCCAATTGGTCCAATTATGCATTTAAAAGTCCTAATTAATCCCATTTTGTGAAAGGAAAACTTGTATTAAACAATTGCAAACATTAATTACATTTCCTTGAAATTGGTGTGTCCTAGGTTTGGGCCTAGGATATAATCACCCAAGGGCGAATGGGTCCCCCTTAAGTTTAGGACCCCAATTTTTAATATGTTTTTTGGCGATATTTTCATAATTCAAATTCAATTTGCAATTGTCAGATTTTGATGTTTAATTTTTGAGAAATTAGAAAATTACCTATAAATACAAGGTGTTTTTATCAATTCAAGTCCTATATTTTATATGCAAGCATTAATGTGTTCAAGAGAATATTTTTTTAGTCATTTGTTGCAACATTCAAGATCTCAAGCACCATGCAAAGTTATCTTCATTCATGCATGTTTTTGGAGCTAACATTTTGATGTAAGTTTCAAGCATTCAATTCAAGATCCAAGCATCAAGATAAACATCCAATCAAGACATTTCATGCAAGATCAAGACCCTAGAGAGATGTGTTAAGTTTTAGTTTTTCAAGGATCTCTATTCAAGGTTTTGGTGAGTTGCAACATAGCAAGTGTTCACTCATCATTCCTTTCATTCATGTTTCATTTCATTTCAAGGTTATACCCATGGAAAACCCATTGGTTATCTTGGGAAGGAAGGGTCACAATGTTAAAATTTGTTATTGTTGCTCTTTCAATTTACATAATTTCCTGTCTCCATCTCTTTATTCGAGCGAATAAGGAATTCAATAAAAAAATGAAAGTTTTTTTCTACAAAGGTGTAAGATACAATTTTGTCGCCAGTAAGGGTTTTAGGACCTAGGGCAACAAACTTTCCATGATTTACATTCAAGGATGACCCTAGACATCTCACCCCAAGAGTGGAATAGAGGTAAGAGATTTGACAATAGGGTATCCTAGGGTATGATTTTAGATTAAAGAGGGGTTCGCCACCAAGTTTAAACTGGGAAAAGATAATGACATGCAAGATGAAATGAAAAACCTAGTTTGATGCAATGCTTCAGTAAATGACTCACAAATGCAAACAAAATAGAATAGAAAACTATAAAATAGAAAGTATGCACTTGGAAACTTGCTAGAGATGGAATGGACCTCTGAAACCCTGAAAACCCTAATTTTCTAGCCTAGTGGGACTCATTCACCATTTTGGGCGAATCAGTCCCAAATCTAGGTCTCTACACAAGATCAAGTTTTAGCCAAATGGGTATCCAAATATGCAAAGATCTCTAAAAAACTCATACAATGGGACTCACTCACCACAACTAGGGGATCAGTCCCATTTTTTTGCGAAGTGTCCCAGAAGCATAATCTTGAACTAAAACTTTGCAAACCTCTGATGATGGATAAAATAAGCATTTTCCCACTAATTTCATGCAAATTGGATGGATATTTTTCCCTAGATCTGAGTTTTCATGAGTCTTGAAAACTTTTCATGACAACTTTGACAACATTTGCAACTTTGTTATTTTGGTGATTTTGGTGCTTTTGAAGGCTTCAAATCCATTTTTCTTCAATCTACAAACCTGCAATCACATATTAAAGAGTGGAAAACTTGTTGATTGTTAAAGAATAGGGGTTTTCCTTGGTCAAACCCATTCTAGGTAATTAAACCAAATGATGAAATAAGATAATGAAGCATGAAACATGAAATAATGCAATTAGAAACTTTTCATGATGATGGATCTTGAATTGCTGCAACAATTGATGAAGAATTCTTCTCTTAAATGTCCTTAAATGCTTTTATGAACTCAACTTGCCATTAAGAATTTTATCACAAAAGTCTTAGGTTCTTGGATATGAGAAATGAGAAGAAGAACCTTGTATTTATACTTAATTATGCAAGAATTCCCAAAATTACAATACTACAAGCCGACATCATATCTAGGAGAATAAAATACTACCAGAAATTTGAATTAAATTTGAATTTTTGTCACACGGGACTCATTCACCCAAGATGGAAAATGAGTCCCATCTAGCATAATATATGGGACCAAAAATCAAAAGTGCTTAGAAAGGTATAAAAATAGGTTTGGGACCCAAAAATCTAGGTGGGACTCATTCAACCAAAGTGGTGAATGAGTCCTAGATCACTAAATTTGAGCCACACAAGCTAGAAACACTTGAATTATGATTGGTTACTGATGCTCGAAAGGATGCAATAAATGAGGCTTGTGGATGCAATAAATGACCAATTAAAGCATGAGAAAGTCCAATTATTAATGACAAGAATATAGGAATGTGAAAGTGTGTTACAACACTTTACAACCCCAAATAAGGCAAGATTAAGGTTGGTTATGATTAAAATTATATTTATTATTCTTAGTTAATTGAAAAAACCATAGAAAGGTGTGAAAGTGTGTTACAATGCTTCATAACACTTTAGCAAGGTACCATTAAAATTCCATTAGTTCACAAGGGCCCAAGACCTAATGTGAACGTGTTATCCACATTACAACACTAAATCAAGGCAACATTAAGCCAAAATCCATAGGGAGGACCCAAACAAGTGTGAAAATTTCAAAGGACCCATTTTTTGATACTACATTTAGCCCCCACTCTAGTCAGAGGATGAACCTACTTCAGACTCACACTAAAGTAGACATTCAAGAGGGGTCCAATTGTACCGATGCAAATGACAAAGGATGACGAAGATCAAAGGAGGTGGCCAAGCCCCTAGAATCTGAGATCCTTTATCAAACCCACATGAGCACAAAAGGACACACATAAGGTGTAGGATTTACAACAAAACAAGATGTGCGATCATGCAATGCCAATAACTAGAAGAGGAACAAAAATAAGCAAAAAATAAAAAGGTGGATCAAGCTTCGACCATTTTTCCAGTATGATGTGAATAAGATCTAGGCTATTTGTCCAAAAATTCATACTCACTCTAAGGCTACAAAACTTTTGGATGTTCGTTGGGTGAGAATTCCTAAAAGGTGAGATACATACACTCATGGCTGGTATGTACCAACACACATGCGAGTGGCTATGGGGAAATTCATGCCTCGGTCGAGCTTCCCACTCAAACCATACCAAATTTATAGGTCTCCTAATAACTTTAATAAGGTGCCACAAAAATGATCTTCAAGACCCATGATGCAAGCAAAACTTTGTATGCTTGAAACTCATAGACATTGTAAATGTAAAATAGTAGAAGGAATGTTCAAAGGGATTTTTCTTAGTTCGTGCAAGGTCTCTTCTTAGGGAACATTATGCCTAATGTCTCCAAGAGAGGACAAGTCAAATAAATATCATGCTCTCGAAGGGAATCAAGCCTAATGAAACCACCAAGAAAAAGGGACACAACACAAGAAGAAAGAAAATTGCACAATGAAACATGAGTGTCGATGTATTCCCCCACTTTAAAGCAGTTGCTAACACCATTACTATGAGAAATTGCTTTAAAGTAGAAGAAGAAATGACAGCTTATTTGGAAATCCTTATGCCAAGTCATATGTTTCTGATAAGCTACATCATGAAAAATGTAGTATGTCACATGCAATCCAACTTAAGGCATGTCATCCACATCTCAAGCTTGCTCTTTGATGTACATGAAAGGTGATCAACTAGCCAAAAGAAACAATGACAAGTGACATACAGGGACAATGTTATCTAACCCCATGAAAATAATCTTTAGTTAGAGGAACTAGGTGCTTCAAACCAAGGAAAAGTGCCACAGTCCTTAAGATGTTGAATTTTGTTACTCAAAGCCTTACATTCATTAGTGGCATGACCATGAACTCTATGATATGCAAAAAATGAAGTCTTATAATAAAATTTCTTTCATGTTCTTAGAGGGAGAGATATCAGATGATCTTTGATTAGTCTCACCAAAATACTCTCTTGATTAATAGGTGTTCCTTTACTATGCAACAAAGATCTCTCTTGATTAGTACAAGATGTTATACCTACGCAAGACTCTTTTGATTGTGATATTCTGTTCTCTCCTTTCTAGGAGGGTGTAAAATCTAACAAAATCAAATCATTAGTGTTTTGTGAGATGACATTGAGATTAAGCGAAGATGTCTTTGTTTGTTTCATTTCTTGCAAAGGATAACAACCAAGACCACTAGTGTCTATCAATTTAGGATGCATTATTGTTAAAGTCAGTTTAGAAGAATCTTTTGTGAGAGTGTTGATGTTAAGTGAAGGCTTGTTTATCAAAAGGACAATAACCAAGACCATGAGTTGTTTCTTGTGTGTTAGGCTCGATGGGGATATGGATACCTTCTTCTCTAGCACCACATCCTTTTCCACTATATCCAAGTTGTTTCATAATCTCACAACCCCTTCCATAAAGTTAAATTTCATTTATTTTGGATTTAAGGGTTGTTCATGATTAAGTTCGTCGAAGTTTGGTGTGTATTTTTCTTTTTCTTCTAAAGTGGTTGAGGTGGATTCTTTCGAAGGGTCATCTAAATTTTGTGTTGATAGTACCACTTTTTCTTTTCCCTTGTATGCATCTCTGTTTATGATCTTGTGTTCTCCCATGAATTTTGGTTCGAAGTCTAAAGAACCCCAATCATCTTCTAAAAACTTCATGACTTATTCAATTTGTTTTTATCTGTCTTTTTGTTGCATGGTGTGTTGTAGAAAAAAGGACCATTTGCTTGACATGAGATTAATTGGACTTAATGAGGCCTTAATCTAGTGTTCTGAGGAATTTTATGCGTTCACACTAGGTCTTGGACCCTTGCAAACTAAATAAAATGCTTTTAATGACGTCTTGTGAAGATGTTATGAAGTGTTGTAAGACATTTCTACATTCTTCTAGACTCTATTAATCACAATTCACCTAAAAATCACCTTTTTATTCATCAACAAGTCTTATTTTGAAGTGTTGTAAAGTTGTGTAACAAGCTTTCACACTTTTCTAGGCACATCTTCACAATTTATCCCTTTTTCATGCTTTATTTGACCCCTTTATGCTCTCATATGCTTAATTAAGTGTATTTTTTAGTATTATCCCGACAAACAACATTAAATAAAACATATTTCCTGACACACATTTTCAGGTCCTAGGTGGGACCTATTCACCATAGGTGGCGAATGAGTCCCCCTTGGCCCCAAATTTAAAATATTTTAAATTTCCTTTTGTTTTTTATTCAAAAACACTTGATATCAGTCTGTGATGAGGTATGAACAAGTAACTAAGGCACAAGTATGTATAAATATGTGATTTTCACCTCATTTTGAGATCTAGCTTTTATCTTCTAATCTTTAATCTCTCATTCATCTCTTAATCTAATTCACATCATTCATCAAGCAAGTTAGGGCTTTCACATTGCAAGTCATCAATTTAGCTTCCTAATACATCCAAGGGAAGATTCTACATGTTATGTTGTAGAATTTCAAGATCAATCATCATGGAAAGGTAATCCATTCCATTGTTGAATGTTTCATTCATTTATTTCATCATTTTGGTTTAATTACCTAAACAGGGTTTGACTAAGGCAAACCCCCATGCCCTAATAATCAACATTTCTCTTTCTCCTCTTGTGTGTTTGTAGATTTAGGTCCTTTGGAAGCTTGGGAATCATTGAATATCAAGTTACAAGGTCGTTAAAGTCCTCTCTTCATTCAACAAGTCAAAGAATCAACAAAAAGTCACTTTCAGACCCGAATCCGACAGTTTTAGAAACATACATCTGTAGGAAGCAAAAGTGAAAATATAGCTACATAGAATCAACTTCTGAGTTTGTAGATTCCTGTAGGTGGACTAATTCACCACCCATGGTGAATGAGTCCCACCTGAGGCCTGAAAAGTGATTTTTTCAAAATATAGCTCCCAATAGTTAGAAACGGGTTTCCAGGACTTTTCATCAGAAGCATGACTAATTCGCCATGCATGAAAAATCAGTCCTAGTGGCCATTAATAGTGACTTCTAGAGCATTCCAAAACCTTCTAGCAACAATAATCTACCTCCAAGTTCACTATGATCAATCTCATCAATTTATGTTAAGATTTGTTTAAGTTTCTAGTTCATATTTGCAATCGACACTATGTTTTCCAGCATCTTACATTAGGTTAGTTTACATTCATTTATTTGCATTTTTAAGCATTTCAACACATCCAAACACACTTCACATCAATATTCCATCCATTCTCACATTAATCTTGAATGAAACATAAGCATTTTTGGCCCACCTTTCTCCTTCTAGGTGAAAAACCCTAGGAGTGGTAGAAAGCAAGTAGGTGCCAAAAATCTATGTTTCACATGGGTTCCACTTGTGTAGTTGGTGTTAATGTTTTTAAGGAGTTTTCATTGTTTTTCTCAATTTGTAAGAAACTATAAGGCTCATGATCAACATCAAGTGTGTACACTGTGTTGTTGTAGACATACTTCATTTTACGATGAAGAGTAGAAGCCACCACATGCTTCTCATGAATCTAGGGTATTCCTAAAGGAAGATTGTATGAAAGCTTATCGGGCATGACATGAATAGGTGTTTCTAATGTAGCTTTTCCAACCATAATAGGAAAATTAATCACACCCAGTGGTTCCTTTCCAACATTGTCAAATCCACTAATAGATAAAGAGACTGGTTCCATTTTTTATTTATCCACATGAATCCTTTCCAAGAGGTTTACGCTACACACATTAAGGGTTGGGCCATTATCAACAATGGTTTGCTTTATAGCTATCCTGTTGTATTGAGCTATGATCATGAAAGCATCATTTTACTTTTACACTTCCAAAGGGAGGAGTTCACTTTGGTAGAAAACAATGTTAGAATTTATTCCTTGGATCATGGCTGCTATGTCAGTTGGTTGCATATTAGAAGGGAGAGGAACTTGTTGTAAAGCACTTTGAGTCATGTTGTGATAGTGGGAGGAGGATTGAATAAGGTTCCACAATGATATCTTAACAAAAGTAATCTTAATTTGTTCGACAAGATCATACTTCTTTCCACGAGGATGACCAGGTAAGATAGGGTTAGGTAGGATAGGATTAGGCAATGGGAGGGATGTTGAAGGTGTTTTTCTTGGTTGCGGATTGTTTCTATTGTTATTTGTATGACCAACGATATCATAACTCAGCTTCTACAATACATTATGCTTAGGTTGGTAAAGGATAAATTTGGGTTTGTTTTGAGTTTGTTTCTTATGTGAAGGTGGGTAAAGAATAAGTTCGGGTTTGTTGTGAGTTTGAGGTTTGTGTGAAGGTGGGTAAAGGATTAGAGGATTATTAGGATGTCCCATAAGATATGTAGGAGGTCCATTAATCGAAGGGGATCTAATGAACACTTGTGCATTCATAACCTCAATGGTCCTAGTTTGATGTATTTCTAATAAAGGGCGATCAAGAATCACCTTCTTACGATCACCTAAGAAAGCCACCTTATTATTGTTGTCATTTTATCACACCATGATATTCTCCCTAGGAGGAGAGTTGTTAGGATAACTACAAACCAAATGTTCTTGACATTCAAAGGTCGGTTCTTCAAGAATGACTTCATCCCAAGTAGGGGAATGATCAATGGTTGAATTGTATTGTTTATCAATAGTGGGGATATTAGGGGAAGGCTCTATTTTTTTTTCATTTTTCTCTAAGTTCTCATTCTCTTGTGTCATATTAGCTACCCTAGTACAAGAGCTTGTATTGTGTTCATCCATGGTTAGATTTTGTAAAGCAGCTTCATCACAATTAGGGGAGGCATCAAGAGGACCACTATGATTTTCATGCTTACCAAATAGATCTTCCCATATAGTAGGAGCATTAGGAAAGAGAGAAACGATATTGTCATGACTTGTAAGTATATCTTCTAACACCAAACTATCATCTTCATTACTATGAAGGATATTAGGAGAAGATTCAATGTGATTATCATGATTATCTACAATTACACCCTTATTCCCTATACTATCTTCCCAAGTGGGATAAGTAGGATTGTCAAATATGTCAATTATTAGACCTCCTAACATCAACATGTCTTCCTCACAAATGTCATTTTCATGCTCATTCATGATTGTAGCATTGTCACAAGTAGGAAAAATGTTGGGAGAGGAATGTAAATTAAGTAAGGTGGTGGAAATGATTTCATCTTCTATTGTTATACTATCTTCCCAAGGGGAATGACGAGAAGAGAAAACAAGACCTCCATGGTTCTCAATGATTGCATCTTCTTTCACTAAGATACCTTCGTCATGAAAAGAAGAGGTATCAGGAGAAGAAAAATTATGATCATCATGAATTCCCATGCTTATATATTCTTCTATCACATCATCCTCACAAATAGGATAGATAAAAGTGGGTGTAGGTTTAAGGAAAGTGTGAACATTTCCACTTTTTCGCCTTAAAAGACTCTCATAACTAGGGAATGCACTGAATGAATGACTAACATGTTTATTGACTAACTTTTTCTTTGCAAACTTGGAAAAGACCAAAGCCAACATTTTTGAACAATAATTTATGCAAACTCAAAATGTAATGTAAAGACTTAACATGAAATGAAATTTTCAGTTTTCAAACAAGGTAATTTACTAGTTACATTATGCAATGATCTAAAAATGAAATGTTGCAAATGCAAATTTGGAATGAAGCAATGCATGAAATGGACTAATTTAAGCTAGATTTAGTGAAATGCATTTAACAAAAACTCAACCCATTGAAACAACTAACCAATGGTAGCAAATAGAAGCTTAAAAACAAGGTTCTTAGTGTTGTAAAAGGTTGTTTCAGATTTGTTCTAGGACTGATTCACCCAAGGTGGTGAATGAGTCCTAGTAGTGATTTTTTTCAAAAAATTTAGGAATTTTCAATGGATTTTGATGCTTTTTATGTTGTATGATGTGTAACCTAAGTGCAAATGCCATTTTCAGATGTTGTTCAATGATTTTAGATGTAAAAATGCAACCTATATGCACTTTTACAAATGGAAATCTTTGAAACCCTGGAATGCAAATTAACTAATGCAAATCCTAATGTAATGTTAATGTAAGCTAATTCTAGGATGATGATGGAATCAAAATTAGAAAAGAAGGTATTCTAAATGTAGGTTCACCAAAATTTAAGATATAATTTTGTCACCAATGAGGGTTTTAGGACCTAGGGAAAAAAACTTTTTATGCTTTACATTCAAGGATGACCCTAGAGATCTCACCCCAAGAGTGGAATAGAGGCAAGAGATCTAACAATAGGGTATCCAGGGTATGATTTCAGATTACAAGAGGGGTTCACCACCAAGTTTAAACTTGGAAAAGATAATGACATGCAAGATGAAATGCTAAACCTAGTTTGATGCAACTCTTCACTAATGACTTGGAAATGCAAACAAAACATAACAAAAATTTGTAAAACAGAAAGTGTGCACCTAGAAACTTGTTGATGGAATGGAGCTCTAAAATCTTGAAAAACTTAATTTTTTGGCCTAGTAGGAACCATTCGCCATTCTGGGCGAGTCAGTACCAGATTTGGTTCTCTACTCAAGATCAAGTTTTAGCCAAATGGGTATCCAAATTTGCAAAGATGTCTAAAAATTCATATGGTGGGACTCATTCACCACAACTGGGGGATCAAACCTATTTTGTCACAAAGTGTCCCAGGAGAAAAATCTTGAACTGAAACTTTGCAAGCCTCTAATGATGGATAAAATAAGCACTTTCCCACTTATTTAATGCAAATTGGATGGATATTTTTCCCTAGATCCGAGTTTTCATGAGTCTTGAAAACTTTTCATGACAACTTTGACAACATTTGCAACTTTGTTATTTTGGTGCTTTCAAAGGCTTCAAATATGCTTTTCTTCAATCTACAAACTTGTAATCACACAATAAAGAGGGGGAAACTTGTTTTGTTAGGGAATAGGGTTTTCCTTGGTCAAACCCCTTTTAGGTAATTAAACCAAATGATGAAATAAGATAATGAAGCATGAAACATGAAATAATGCAATTAGAATTTTTTCATGATGATGGATCTTGAATTGTTGCAACAATTAATGAAGAATTTTTCTCTTGAATGTCCTTGAATTCTCTTGAAGACACTTGAATGCTCTTATGAACTCAACTTTCCATTAAGAATGTTATCACAAAATTTTTAGGTTCTTGGATATGAGAAATGAGAGGAAGAACCTTTTATTTATACTTAATTATGCGAGAAATCCCGAAATTACAACACTACAAGTTGACATCATATCTAGGAGAATAAAATATCGCCAGAAATTTGAACTAAATTTGAATTTTGGTCACGTGGGACTCATTCACCCAAGATGGTGAATGAGTCCCATCTAGCATAATGTATGGGACCAAAAATCAAAATTTCTTAGAAAGGTGTAAAAATAGGTTTGGGACCCAAAAATCTAGGTGGGACTCATTCGCCCAAAGTGGTGAATGAGTCCCAGATCACTAAATTTGGGCCACACAAGCTAGAAACACTTTAATTATGATTGGTTACTTATTGGTGTTGGGATTATCCTCAAAAAGATGCAATAAATGAGGCTTGTGGATGCAAAATAAGGCCAATTAAAGCATGGGAAAGCCCAATTATTAATGACAAGCCTAGAGGAATGTGAAAGTGTGTTACAACACTTTACAACACCCCAAATAAGGCAAGATTAAGATTGGTTATGATTACAACTATATTTATTATGCTTAGTTAATTGATAAAACCCTAGAAAAGTGTGAAAGTGTGTTACAATGCTTCACAAAACTTTAGCAAGGTACCATTAAAATTCCATTAGTTCACAAGGGCCCAAGAGCTAATGTGAATGTGTTATCCACATTACAAGACTAAATCAAGGCAACATTAAGCCAAAATCCACAAGGAGGACCCAAATGAGTGTGAAAATGTCAAAGGACCTATTTTTCAACACTACACAAGGTAATTCAGATCATCACAAATTTCCATTGGTAAATTGGGAAAAAGTATGTGAAAGAAAAGAGGCAGATGGTGTGAGTATGAAATACTTGCTTCTTCAAAACAAAGCTTTGGGTGCTAAACTTATTTGGGCCCTTCACTCAAAGTGTGACCTAAAATGGGTCAAAATACTTAGGGCCAAATACTTAGATGGCGAGGAGAATAACATTTTCACTTCTAGGTCCCTTCCTATTGAATCCATAATTTGGAATTTTATGAGGAACTCCAAGGATTTAATTACTGATCATTTGACTTGGGAGATAAAAGATGCCTACATTGCATTGTTTTGGGAGGATTCATGGGAAGGTTGGAAGAAACTTGCAGATAGAGTACATATCTTGAGCAAGTCAAAAGAGTAACTAAAAGGGTATGGGGGGAATAAGGTAAGAGATTATATAGAGACCAAATCTCAGCAGGGCAGTATGTTTAATCAGTGGAAGAGCTTGGGTAGTTTTGGGCTTGATACAAGGTCTGTGGAAGCTTTCAAAGATGAGTTGATAAATTGTAATATTTTTGTTAGACAAGGGAAGGACATAATTCTAGATGGCATGCCTCAGTAAGTGGGGAATACAGTGCAAGGGGTGTGTATAAAGTTTTGTTTGACACCGAGGAGTATGTATCCAATTTACCCACCAATATTTGTTCTAACAAAATGTGTCTTATGAAGGCTAGTTTATTCACCTAGGAAACTTCTCAAGGGAGAGTCCTCACTACATATAGGTTCTTAAAGATGGGATATTTTGGTCCCTCATGATGTGTCCTATGCAAACAATTAGAAGAAACATGGGATGACCTTTTTCTGAATTGCACATATACCCAGTGATGTTGGCAATGGATATGCAACAAACTTCAATGGTAATGTGCAATTCCAAACACTTTGTTAGAGATGTTAATGAGTTGGACCACTCCTCATAAGCAAGCAATGTTTAATATTCTTTGGTCCGTCATCCCTTCTATGCTCATCTAGGAAGTTTGGAAGGAAAGGAACAAATGCATATTTCAAGATAAAGAAATGCCAATTTAGTCATTGTTGAACAAGATCAAGGTAGATATTGTGGAACTTACCAACTCAAGATTGGGTGATCAACACACAAGGAAGATCAATTTCACTAATTGGGATGCAATCATAAGACAGAATTGGAATGGGTTGAAGGTTTCCTTATTTGTCGGTGTTGGGGGCCTCTCTACGAAAGAAGATAGAAGCAAGGTCAGTTAGTCTCCTTCGAAGGTTTGCTAGGCTAAACTAAATTTTGATGGGGTTGCAAGGGGAAACCTTGGTACTTTTGGGGTCAAATGCATAGTTAGAGATTGGGAAGGAAAAACTATGGGAAGGAAGGAAACTCCTCTACCAAATGGAACCAACAATGTGGTAGAATTCTAAGCACTGATTATTGACCTCAGACTATGCAAAGAATTAATGTGAAGGTGGTAATTGAAGGTGGTTCTTCTCTGGTGATCAATGCATTACGATCTAGGAAAGTGTTGATTTGGAAGCTTGGGTTAAAATTGGATATTGCATTAAGTCTAGTGGATATCTTTGATATGGTCAAGATTAACCTCATTCTAAGGGAAGGAAACACAGAGGTTGATTCACTCTCCAACAAAGGGGCTAACAGTATAACTCTCAAAGAAATAAAACCACAAGACAAAAGGATTGTGGATGGTTGGGCGGGTGACTCTCCACACCAAATTTTTTGGAGAGTCCATAGGCTAACATGATTGGTTGTCTCCTTTTGGTTTGGGCATTGTTGGGAAAACGAAAAATTGTGGGTTGGGCTTGACATTATAAGATAGTCATGGCTTCATTTTTTTATTGGTGTTAAGGGTTGCATGGATATAAAGACATGGCATGGCATTTTTGTCTCAGTGTCACCACTACTTTTTGGGTGTAAGGTGTTGACATTGGGAATGTATGTTGTTTAGTTTCTTAACAACCAACCCATAGGGAGCATTTTTTTTTACTAGGTTGTCATGTCAAACATCTTTTCTCATTATTTATGTGGTCACATCAACAATTATGATGCCATAGGGTGTTATATGAAGGTTGATTTTGGATGGATGGCTTGTCTTTTCACTCTAAATTTGGGATCTTCTCATGAAGTATTTTGGGAATGATGAAGATTTTACATCATTCATAGGTTGGCTCCCTGCATGTTCCCCATGCAAATGTTTGATAAATTTTCTAGCCAATGCGTTTTGTTATCACATTCACCAAAATTGGAGTTGTCTATTTTGTGCTTGTGCCCATGGTGAAAGATGGGGGAAAGATCAAAATTTGTTGTTAGGATGTCCTCTAAAATGTTGATGAGCATTTGTGCTACAATGCCAATTCAATTACAAAGTGTCATAAGGTAGATGGCATTTTTTGGTCCCATCATCGACCAATTCCTTAAACAAATTCTAAAGAAGTATGACTCCCTCATTCTGGTGACAATAAAGATGGTGTTGGGGAGGGGATTTTTGGAAGATGATGAAGACTACAGGGTAGATACCAATATCACCTCCAGGTTCTTGGTATCCTTACTAGACATTAGGATGATGAAAAGGGAGGCAGAGTTGTTGGTTCGGTGGCTCTTCTACACAAAATTGTTGGTGGGCATGGATGCAGTAATGTATGTAGCCTCTACTGGTATGGACCTTCCTCATCTACATTATATTCCTTTACTCTCTGTGCCAGGTGAGGTAATCAAATATTACCCATTTTTGCTTGATTTCAAAGGAATGGATTTGGTCTAACACAGATAGCTCACAACAATTGTAGTGGATTATCTATTTAGAGCACTCAAGCCCCCCCTCCTCAGGCTAGGAAAATTGGGTTCCAAACTTTAAAGCTCTTTCCCATGCTAATGGCTCCCTTGGCAATCACCAGTTTGGTTAAGGTTGTGTTGGGGGTTTGTGTTTAGTTTTTTTGCTTGTTGTTAACTTTGGTTGTCTCGTGCCTTCATAATTATGGGGGTGTCTGTTCGGTTTCCTATTATATTTCTTGTAATTTGAAGGTATATGGGGTCACAAAGTATAAATATATGTAAGTGACAATGAATTGGGTGGGAGTTGTTCTAGTTCTAGGGTTGGAAGTAGTCTGGTCTTGCAGTAGACTTATGCAAATTTTGCATTCTTGCATAGTAGATAAAATACACTCCTTTTTGAATATCAATACAAATCAACTATTACATATCAAAAAAAATATTAAATTATCACATATAAATATTAATACCATTAGTTAAAATTTTATTATAATTGATATAAACTATATGTATGAGAATACATATATGTTCTCTTAAAATTTATTTGAGAAAAATTTTAGCCTCTATAAAACTTATGGTTTTATGAGGGTCCATAATAATTGAATTTTATGATAATTGAGAAAATAGTAATCAAATAAAATCACCCAATACCTAGAAACAACTATCAACAACACAATAGGAAATGGTTACATGGAATGTACACATGCAAGATACAAATAATTTACTTTGTACTTTTATTTTACTTTGGAATTGATCGACCCAAGAAGACATTCCACTTCAAAGAATCCCCTTATCATTTTTGTGTGACCAATCTTATGGGCCTCTATGACTCCCTACCACTAGTTATAATTTTATTGTTACATTGATATTTAACATTAATTTGTGCCAACCATGCCTTAAAATCTCACCCTAATCTATTGCATTAGCTTATTCCTAGGTTAATCTACCCTCCACTATATTTATCGTAATTGCTAGAATACCTCCACTCATGTGGTCTCCACATGGAATTCATGCTATGCATTTTCCAATACATCATGACACTAGTGGATTATTTTTCCTCTACATCTTGAATATGTGTTAGTGCTCCTGCCCAAGCCTTGGGACCTACCTTTAATTCATGTGTGTGATGCCAATATGTTGGTCGGTGCATGGAGCCTAAAGGATAATTTGAATTCCTTGCAAGGTATGTGGGTCATGGTATCTCTTAAAATTGATCTCATTAATAGCGTGTACTCATTGTTAAATTAAATCCTCTTTGTGTGCTACATTTCCTTTGTACATTAAGATTTATATTGACATGGGATCCATAAGAGGAATGATGGGCACATGCCTATTCAATGATTTTTGTCCTTTATTTTCACATAACTTGAGTACAACTTAACTTGTCAAAATATTGGATGTGTATAAGGTCAATCATTTCACCTTCTTGATTCATTGAATATTATTTATAGCATGATGAAGCTTAGGTATAAGCTTTATGAATTCTTAGGTGCCAAAACCATGATTTTTCTCTCATTTTAAAACATTAATGTTACATTTCTAGAGCAAAGACAATGAATTTTTTTATGTCTATATGAACTATGCATGGATCTTCTAGGGTTATTAAGCTTTATTGGAAAGTGATTTAAAGTAAAATGAATATTTTAAGAAACCTAAAAATACTAGTATTTAAAGGTATTCATGACCATTTATTTTTAAGGTGATAATTAATTTCAAGGGCATTAAAATTGTATTATTTATATTAAACATATGTGATGGTCATTACCTGAATAGAAGGCTCTTATAATTATATAGTTATAGATATGTGCATGGATTTAGATCTTAGGAGTTTCTACCAATATAAAACAAATGGGTTTCTCATGTAGGGAGTAATGAACAATTTTTAATCATTTTAAATGGGAGTACCAAACAAAAGAGCTTAAGTAGTAAAATCAATAATTTAGGGTGAAATCTCAACCATAAGGGTTTAATATTTAGCTCCAATCTCTTATATGATTTATTTTGAGTAATACTAACACTTTATTCTTTGTATGTAGAGGCTTTGTCTAGGTTTCATGTGAGGTATAAGACTTACATAAGATACTCATTATTAATTCATGTAATTTGTCATAGGTAAATGCATTGCAGAGTATGGTGAAGGAAAACTTTGAGGAGGCCTACCTAGAGGAGTTTAATACTTATATTCACATGAACCATAGCTTTTAGAATGGTCCACTAATCTTAGTGATTATTTATATTGTGGTGATAGTTAGATACTTCCTACTACTATAAAATTTATGTGTTATATTTCTCTAATGGTAATCCCATGTTTAACTATATTATCTATATAACATGGTCCTCTAGAATAGTGCATATCACAACTAAAGTAAGAGCTATAGGATATAGAAAATGATGTAGTAAGTATTTATGAAAAAACTTTTGACTAACAAAGAAATCTTGGTCGCACTCATACATATACCAAAGAGCCAATTATATGGAATAAAATGGAGTGATAGATGTAAACTAACTTCCATTAAAAAACAATTCTCTCATGTAAATCAATAGCTCAAACTAGAATTGAACTATTTATCAGCATCAACATCCCTCTCATTCAAGTGGATCTCTACAAATGTTAACATGAATAATAAGAAGAATAACACATAGATATATAAAAATTTAAGTTTTGAATAAGGTAGTTCCAAAGCCCATGCAAATTCCTTTTAGACCATGCTAAAAATATATTGATTCAAATTATATTTAATAAAATTCATGGTAGTGGAAGAGGAAGTGGTCATGTGTTCCAACTACTAATTTAGATTTTTAAGAATTTATTTAATAATTTAGAGTTGGAAGATTTGATTTTGGATGATTTTCTAAAGTTGTTTCTTGGTAGGTGTGAAGAGGTTTTATAGCCAATGAAAATTATATAATGATCACGTAGTAATTATTTTTGGTGTGAGATAATTTTCTTATTAAAACCTCACACAAAATATAGCATACTAACTAATAATTACATCTAGAAACCAAAATTATTTTTCACCATAAACTTATTTTATGCTCATTTTGACCATCCAAACCCCTAATTCAAGGATTCCTTGTAATGCCTTATATCACCCAAAATTATGCCTTTAACATGATACCAAACACCTTGGTAGTGAAAGACACTAAACATAAATGAAAGCCTACTCCCATGAATAAAAAAAAAAATTGACCTCTTTCTCAAACATATGTAATCCACTACCAGATCAAACTTCCCCACTAAGGATATTTTTCAAACTTGAAAGGTGATGAAATTTATTCCTTTCATCTTCTTTGGGATACCATTTGGATTTTCTCAATAGTTTTCCTTTCAATCCCACTAACCATGTCCCATAAATTCCTCTCCTTATTTTTCTTATCTAGGACTACAAGGCCTTTTAAGTCATCTTAGCTATTGGGAGTCACATCATCAACAAAAATCAACAATTCATCATCTTAATCCAACATAAAAATATCAAATAATTAGAATGTATCAAATTTAATTAACTAGATACATCTTTGTATACATATGCAAGTCCAACCAAAAATAATTCTCTTCAACTTGTTCTAGAATCTAAAATAGACCATACTTTCTAGGTTTGAGCTCCTTAGTTGGTACTTTAAGGGCTTTATAAATACTAGGTAGACCTAAACATAATCTCCAACATAAAACAAGTATTCTTTACTCTATATCAATAATGTCATCTCTTATACCTAGCTTGAGACTCCTTCAACTTCTCCTATACTCAGATGACTTTTTAAAATTTATCAATGAACCATTCAAAATTTTGAACCTATACATACATTTTTATAGCTCTTCTCTTGATTTTACCATCACAACATCATAAAGACAAGGACGAAATAGCCAAAGTATGCCTCGAAGGGTGAAAACTTGTTGGACGTGTGGACTTCTCTATCATATGAGTATTGTGTTTATCCAAAATTTTCATCCCAAGGTTGTAGATGTATCTAAATATAACCCCTCAGTATTTTCACCAAATTATGACTCACTACCCACAATATATATGAAGATTCCCTCCCATGACCTTATAGTGTTACACCCATGAATTGCCATTTACTTTTCACTTTATGTTAAATGCAATATGGATCTATGTGACTGTGAAGCTTTGAAAATTGAATGTTATGATGAATTATATGAAATGCAATGATTTTATGTATTTAATGGAAATATTGATGAATATGCAATGAAATGGATGCAATATAAAGGATATGCCTAACTACGTGTTTTCTTTCCAAGTGGATACACA
Source organism: Sequoia sempervirens (assembly GCA_007258455.2). NCBI lineage: Eukaryota > Viridiplantae > Streptophyta > Pinopsida > Cupressales > Cupressaceae > Sequoia > Sequoia sempervirens. The sequence continues at coordinate 30,414,087 of VDFB02193867.1, forward strand.
GGAATGGATTTCATGCCTCTAATGGACCATGGGGGTGAGTATCACCCAAGAGAAGGGTATAGATAAGAACTAAATAGTAAAGCCATCTGATATCATTGTTTGTGCATAGGTTGGGTTTTGGATGTTGTTGTAATTGAGTAAGTTGATCTTCATTTGTGTCTTTTGGTTTCATAAACCTAAGTCAAGTCAAGTTAGTTTCCTTATAGAAGGCTATAGGATTATTGATATTTATTATTAATGTATTAATCGTATATACATATATATATCATTATTGTCAAAGTTGATTTAGTATCGATATTGTCATTATGATATTCATATATATGGAAGTGATAGTGTGTATATTATGATATGTGTGAATATCAAATAGTTTTATTGTTTAAATACAAATATATATAAATACATACATACATATATATGTGTGTGTGTGTGTGTGTGGTATGTATAAACACATACAGACATATATATTTATATGTAAAGGTTAATGAGCATGTATATACATGACTCGATAATAATCGATAATCGATGTATATATACTCATTACGTGTAAATACATATGTATGTACAAGAATATATGTGAGTGTGTATGATATAATAGATCAAGTATTTAGCAATCCTTTAGATATTGTAAAATGATAATTTAAGAATTAATAATTTTGATAAAGTCATGATGCTTGAAAAGCCAAAATAATAAGCCATATTAGAAGGCCACATTATATCTAAATACTAGCTAATTGAATTGCAAATTAATGGCAAGAATTAAAAGCCGCGAATGTGATGTAAATAATGCATAGGATAGAAAATGAAATGGTCCTTCATGTAGGCATAAAATGGGGCGCAAGTTTTGTGGAATAAGCTACAACTTACAACCTTTTAAATCTGCATAAAAATAGAAACATGTGCATGCAACATATGAAGTCTCACAAGCCTTTTGTGGGCAGATTTATCAGCAAACAATTAATGTTTTTGAGCAGCCATAAGATGGCGAATAGATTTCAAATATGGTGTATTCAAGTCGGCAAGGAATAAGTTAATATCAAACCTCTAGGAAGGGTGACCCAGTCAGAAAATAAAATGTTCTTACTAACAAACTGAAAGTGGTTAAAAGGAAAGTTTCAAATGCCTATTTTGAAGGAAGCAGTATCGACCAAATTGTGGTGAATTCGCAGCCACTAAGTGGCAAGTAAAAGTAATATAAATGGACTCAAATGAGTCGATATAAACCATACTAATGCAATAAGGATTTTGAATGAGAATTTTTAGTTGTTTTTGCAGCCATAAATCTGATTTATAATCCAACCAAACTATTTTGCATCATGGTCTTTATGGAAGGCAGTTACCGGCAATAAAGTAGATTTAATTTTACGTTAGTAAGGCGCCATAATTGGTAGTAGTGGTGAGCACATTAGTAGAGTATTTTTCTCTATATAAACAGGAGCTTTACATAGTATTTGGGTTGGTTACCAACTATAATAGAGGTGTAGAGATTGTAGCTTATTGCTCTCAAGTTATAATAGTCTAAAACTTAGTCTAGATTAGTACTAGCAACATATTAGAGGTCTGAAAATAATTTTAAAGCAAGAAGAAAGTTGTGTTGGAAGTGAAGATTAGAGCTTGGAAGCTAGAGTTATCAAGAAGCATTTAGTTGCAATTCAAAAGTAGAAACTACAGGCATGTTTTATACATTTCAAAATTCATTATTATCTAGTGTTTACAAGTTTGAGGAAATATTATTTAGAATGTGAAAAGAAAGAGAAACATATGAATTTTTTGAGAATGAGAACATTAAGTCTAGTAATAAGAGATAAAATGATAATATCTTGTTAATGATGAATCTGAAAAAATGAAGGGTATGATACTATTTGTGTACTCTAAATATATTCGAAATGTATACGATTTTGTAACCAGTAATATGGTTTAATGGTTGGATTAAAAGTATCTATATTATGTATATCTCTAAAAGTGCTAAATAAGAATCAATAGTATGTTATACTTCATGAATATGAGCTTTTGGGGTTATGACCATGTGAATAAGATGCTCACAAACTTGATATTATCACATATTGAGAACCCCATTATCTTTTATGTTGAAATATGAGCCCAACCTTATGACTTGGAAATGGGAGTCTTAAATCATGATCAAGAGGAAGTAATCCTCTAGTTGGCTCAATCAATGTTATTTTCATGAATGTACAATATGTTGTCTATGATCTTTGAATTACCTTAGTTATGTGAAGATTATGGCCTAAGTGTCATAATTATCTATTTATATAACCTAAGAATAGGGGAATGGTAAACCTTATGGGTTGATAGGTTTTGGAATAGAGGTAGTAGCCTAGACCCCAAATGTTTTTTTTTTTTTATTCAAGGGGTAAACGCTTTTGACCGGAGCTATGAACCGGATACAACTATTCAACAATACCACCCCAACGGGGTTTGAACCTTGGTGGCAAGAACAACAATGCCACCTATAAACCATCACACCATGCCAATACCGGCAGACCCCAAATGTTACAAGAATGTAACAAGGGAATTAATTATTTCCATATTGTTATAACTATTCAATTATTCTGACCACCTTAGTGGGTATGCTTTTATGAATAAAAACCTTATGATAGTAGAACCAGTTGGTCTATAGTATGGTTAAACCATAGGCCAAATAAATATCTCCAAATTCAGTAGGGCGGGTGAATAAATGACTTATAGAAATTATATTTATTACAAATAACTTTGGCCAAAGTGAGTGCATTAGTCTTTGCATGCACTTCTTGGTTCATTGTGCTCCAGATACTCAACTGAATCAGAGTTTTCATTCATAGTTTGAACGTCTCCATAGTTGATTAACATTATTGGTTAAGTAGGACACAACACCAAAGATCAGATGGAAATTACTAAAGGGTCCTTAGTTATTCCTTTCATTAAAGGGTAGGGTCACTTATAGATAGGAAGGTGTTAAGGGGACCACTAGTTCATGATTGGAGGTAAAGCACTTGGGTGATGCTCTCCTTCTTACATATGACATTTCAAGTCTTGGGAGATAGAAAGAAAGAAAGTGTCTAGATATGGATCTTTGGCCTTGTTCCTTAATTGTTTATGATATATATTTGAAATTGTTCATGTGGAAAATGTTGAAAAGAAAAATAATTTACACTTTCCAGTTTGAAAAAGTGAAAGGAAATTATTATGATATGCTTATGTTATCAGCCATGCATTTGTAACTTTCAATTATTGAAGAAAAAATTTATGTCCCAATTTTATGGAATATGTACATTTTACTTTATGGTTAAAAATTCCATGTGAATTCCTTGGTATAAGGTTGTGGTTATTACATGTGGTATAAGAGCTACTAGGTTCCACACTTTGGGCCTATGAGCTTACTAGATAGCTATAACTCCCAACATTATAATGACTAATATTTGGATATCCATGTGCCATTATGGCGAGGTTAAAAATAACTACTAGGAAATTAGTCACTAGTAATGAGAAGTATCTTAAAACCAAGAAGAAGTATCAGACACTAATAAAAAATATAGAAAGAAAAAATCATGATGGTGAGATATTGCTTGGAGGTGAGGAAACCTTCAGCAAATGTATGCAGATATATATATATATAAAATTTTGACAAAGTCATGAGGCTTGAAAAGCCAAAATAATAGGGCATATTAGAAGGTTGTTTTATAGTTGAATAATAGCTAATTAAATTATAAAAGCCACGAATGGGCCATAAATAATGCATAAGATAGACATTGAAATAGTCCCTCACGTGGGCATAAAATGGGGTACAAATTTTATGGAATCAACTACAACTTACAACCTTTTAAATCTGTATAAAATTAGCAACATGTGCACGCAACATATGAAGTCTCACGTGCCTTTTGTGGGCAGATTTATCAGCAAATAATTAATGTTTCTGAGCAGCCATAAAATGGCGTATAGATTTCAATTATAGCATCTTCAACTCAGCAAGGAATAAGTTAATATAGACCCTCTAAGAAGGGAGACCCAGTCAACAAATAGAATGTTCTTACTAACAAATTGAAAGTGGCTAAAAAGGAAAGTTTCAAATGCTTATTTTGAAGGCAGTTGTATCAACCAAATTGTGGTGAATTTGCAGCCACTAAGTGGCAATTAAAAGCAATAAAAATGGACTCAAATGATTCAATATAAAACATAGTAATGCAAGCAATATTTTGAATGAGCAGTTTTAATTATTTTTGCAGCCATAAATCTGATTTATCATCCAACCAAACTATTTTGCATCATGGTCTTTATGGAAGTCAGTTACTAGCAGTAAAGTGGATTTAATTTTGCATTACTAAGGCACCATAATTGGTAGTAGTGGTGAGGACATAAGTACATCCTTTTTGTCTATATAAACAAGACCTTCATATAGTATTTAGGTTGGTTAACAAGTATAACAGAAACGTAGCTTGATTATAGTTTGTTTCTCTCAAATTATAATAGTCTGAAAATCAGTCTAGATTAGTACTAGTAGCATATTAGAGGTCTGAAAATTATTTCAAAGTAAGATGAAAGTTATGCTGGAAGTGAATATTAGAGCTTGGAAGCTAAAGTTCTCAAGAAGCATTTGGTTGTAATTCAAAAGTAGAAACTACATGCATGTTTTATACATTTTAATTTACTAATTATTATCTTGTTTACAAGTTTGAGAAAATATTGTTTAGAATGTGAAAAGAAAGAGAAACATATGACTCTTTTGAGAATGGGCACATTTATTTTGATAATAAGAGACAAAATGATAATATATTGTTAATGACGAATCTGAAAATATGAATGGTATGATACTATTTATGTACTCTAAATGCATTCTAAATGTATATGAGTTTGTAACTAGTAATATTGTTTAATAGCTAGATTAGAAGTATCAATAGTGTGTATATCTCTACGAGTGCTAAATAATAATCAATAGTATGTTATACTGCATGAATATGAGCTTTTGGGGTTATGTGCACATGAATTAGATACTCAAAAACTTGATATTATCACAAATTGAGAACCCCCATTATCTTTTGTGTTGAAATATGAACCTAACCTTATGACTTGAAAATGAGTCTTAAATCATGAGCAAGAGGAAGTAGTCCTCTAGTTGGATCAATCAATGTTATTTTCATGAATGTATGATATGATGTCAATGATTTCTGAATGACCTTAGTTATGTCAAGATGATGGCATAAGTGTCATCATTATCCATTTATATAACCTAAGAATAGGGGAATGGTAAACCTTATGGGTTGATAGGTTTTGGAATAGAGGCAGTAGCCTAGACACTAGATGTTACAAGAACATAACAAGGGAATTCATTATTTACATAATGTTATAACTATCTAGTTATTTTGACCACCTTAGTGGGTATGCTTTTATCAATGAAAACCTTATGACAGTAGAACCAGTTGATCTACAATATGGTTAAACCATAGGTCAAATAATGATATCCAAGTCAAGTAGGGTGGGTGAACAAATGACTTCGCTCCAAGTAAGTAGCAATTATTTTTATTACAAATAACTTTGGCCAAAGTGAGTGCATTAGTCTTTGCATGCACTTGTCGGTTCACTATGTTCTAGATACTCAACTCAATCATAGTTGTCATTCATAGTTGGAAGGTCTCCATAGTTGAATAATGGTATTGGTTAAGTATGGAACAATGGCAAAGTTCAGACGTCAATTACTAGAGGGTTCTTAGCTATTCCTTTTATTGAAGGCATTGCCATTTCTAGATAGGAAGGTGTGAGGTGAACCGCTAGTCTATGGTTGGAGGTAAAACACTTGGGTGATGGTCGCCCTTTTGCAGATGATATGTCAAGTCTTGGGAGATAGAAAGAAAGAAAGTATCTAGATATGGATCTTTGAACTTGTTCCTTAATTGTTTATGATATATATTTGAAATTGTTCATGTGGAAAATGTTGAAAAGAAAAGCAATTTATACTTTACAATTTGAAAAAAAGTGAAATGAAATTATTATGCTATGCTTATGTTATCAGTCATGCATTTGTAACTTTCAGTTATTGAAGAAAAAATTTATGTCCCATTTTTATGAAATATGTACTTTTTAATTTATGGTTGAACATTCCATGTAAATTCCTTGTTATAAGTTTGTGGTTGTTACATATAGGCACAAGTAGGGATTGGTACATCTCCAAGTTCTTATTACTTGAATTTCTATTACATGTAATGCATAACTTTATATAAGCATAGATGCATCCACTTTTATGTATGAGAGAAAAATCACACCTTCATAAATTCACCACTATCTTTGTCACAACAATAATATATGAAGATATTGCATGAGTTGTGCACATGAACAACAATATCTTTCTTTTATATATATGTTCAAATTTAGGTCAAATTCAACCACTTTCCCTATCTTTGTTTGTTAGTATATTTCATTGAAATTATTACCATTCATGTATTCTAAGATAGCATATAACTTTTTGAAAAAAGACTTACTCTAATAAAGAGTACACACCATTGAAAGAAGGCATCTTATAGTCAAGGTATCAACCACTCTATTATTCATAGTCCAACTTGTACTTGCTAACTATCAATGGCCTAAATTTCATTTTATAATATCTATGCCACATAGGTTTGTAATGCATGGGAAGCCATATAGATGTGGGATAAGTCTACAATCCAATATCTAGGATTGAAAGATTGAATTCTTATCTATTACGTAACTTAAACCTAATCAATTTTAGGATGAAAAGAGATAGAAATAGATTAATAAATTAAAAAATAAGGTGCATGCTAAATAGATATCCTTTTACGATCCTTCTCAAGGATTTACAAGTCACTATGTAATAGTTAATAAAAATAGTATAAACATATTTACAACATGCATTAGAAAAATTTGTCCATAATAAACAAGAATTGGGATTGTTAGAGTATTTTCTTATTATATTATGTTTTGTATAGTATTGCTCAATAACATATATTGAAAAGCTAAGGCCACTAGATGCATACATAGAGGTTTTGATAGAGCCTAATCACAAAATCACTAATGAATTACTTTATGTATATAAGTTTGTTAGGTTTCATTCATACAAAGTAAAATCTAAACTACAAATAGGAAAAACAACCAAAAAAAATTGTTACCCCTCTGTCTCCCTCAAAGTACAAGAATTTATAATTTTAATTCCATGGAAGGAGAAAGCCTATTGAGAGTTTAGCAACAAAATGAATAGGACAAGGCATGATAGTATACATGAGTACCCTTGTTGGTAGTTGGAATACCTTTAGAATAAATGCAAGGTAGTCAAATTTAAGTTATTTTTCCTCTACTCAACAAACAGATTTATTGGGGCTCGTTGAGACTAATTATCAATCCTGAAAGGTGTGGTCACAATGCTTTAATATTTTTGATATCCATAGGTTAAAAAATGGTGAGTATTTGAAAATGGTAACATAAATTCACCCAAAGGTTTGTCATAATATTTGTAATTAAATGGGATCAATCAAAAAAATTGTAGTACTTTGGTAATAGGCTCTAATTGTTAAAAGAAGTATGTTTTTGGGAAGCACTGCCATGCACAGGTCTATACTGAGACTATCTTTGCTATGCCAGTAACCATACTCTACATGGATGCTTTCTTGGCTTAAATTGTTCCCCTAGTATCTCAGACAAGTTTTATTCTCTCTTATTTACCACCTCAATTGGCATTGATAGTAGAACAATTATGTTTTCTGCTCGCCATTTTCTACAATTTGATCCTTATAAAAAATTATGAATTTTTTCAATCTTTGTACAAATGGTAAGAGATATTTTCTTTTACTAGACATTTAGAATTTCAAATTTTAATTTTTAAGTTTGGGTTATAAATGTTCACACCTATTCGTAGGGTTATAATAAAGAGTTATAGTTATACATAATGCCTAGTTGTTCCCATATTCCATATTTAGTTGTGGAACCATGAGTCAAAGCAAAAAAAATCTATTTAAAATAATATAGAAGGATACTTTCCTAAATTTATTTTACTAATGTGGAGTTGTGAAAGTCTTAAAAAAAATCTTGTTGGCATGATCATTTTTCTCCTCTATAAAGTAAGAAAGGGTTGGGGAAAATGGAGTCCCAAAATAAATCTTAGTCATGCAATCCTAAGCTTGAATTTGTATTCAAGGGTTTCAATGTAAACAAAATGGTGAAACCATCTATAAGGACACCCAAAATGGATTTAGCCTCAAGCTATCATTCTAAGAAAGTTCTTAAGATGATCTAGAGTTTGAGCATTCAAGATTTCCTAATTCTATTAAATGGGTAAGTCAATCAATCGATGAAATCAATCTTAGCCATGATTTGCACAAGGGCTTCTTAGGCAATAATTGGAGCAACTACAATAATCCAAAGGTGAAAGCCATTGAAAATATATTGTCTGATCAAACCTACACCACCACATGTCTGAATAGAGAAAGGCCTGCAATAAAGAATGTCCATGGCATTCCCAATAAAATTATTCAAACACTTAAAATTGTCCTCCAAAATATGTGATGCATGTTCGTAATCTTGTTCACTTAATTTCATGTGACACATATCCTTGCCACACAATAATTAATACCTCCAAGCTACAACTAACTACATATATGCATGCATGCAACCAACAACAGAAAAACCTTAGAAAACTTATTTAGTTCTTTTCTCGCCCTCTTTCCCATTGGACAACCTTTTGAAAGATTTTGTAAAACAGAAAACTCTATCTTTAACTAACAAAATTATACACTGACCAACTAAGAGCCGGATAAACTATCAATTTTTGAAAAGAACGAGAAAAAAAAAAACAAAACAAAACTCTTAATTTTCCCTATACGACGTTAAAAAACAAGGCTAATACCTTGTTGTTTAGAGGAAAACAGTAATCGCCGCCTATATAAAGAGGGACTAATAAATTAAAATGATTTGATCGACTAAGATAAATTCAAATAAAGTTCAAATATGACTAATCGAGAACAAAAATGAGTTCGATAGAATCGTAGGCGATCAAACCAATACCGGTGAACACGCCGCATCAATCTTAAACCTTAAATGGACCGAAACTTGTCGATTCTACTTTGCAGGGCAATAATTTTCCACATAAGTTAGTGGCAACTTAAGAACTGAGAATGACGTGATAGTGATGGGTCAAAAAGATTTCCGAAGCATTGTAGGCATGTTCATAGTTGCAACAACAGTGATGATAAGACTGCTCATTGTGACCTTTGAATGGTGTCCTCAAGAGCTCAGATATCGATGTCACAACTGAGAATACTTTCAACACATTAAACCTCAAAAGTAGTAAAATAGTTGATCCACATGATCAAAAAGATAATTTTTCCCTTAGTGCTCTATTTTATGTGACGGTAAATCTTAATTAGTCTCTATGTTGTAATTTCATTGTTTGCTGAAATTAGTTTATCCGCTACAAGCTCTTGCTTGGCTGGTGTGAATTTCTAAATGTCTCTTGGATGTTTCTCTATGTTTCCTGGACTTTGTTTTTGGACATTTCAGTACTATTTACAGCTTTATTTAATAATTTCAAAAACAAAAAACAAAAAGTCATTGAACAGACGAGGCGTTTACAACAAGTTACTCTTATTTATAGTAGTAAGGCAACTTTTGCAGCTGTAGAAACAGCTAAGACACACTCATATGGATTGTACAAACATATAGATTATATATCTACATATCCTTTCACTGGATCAAGTCTTAAGCAACCGAACGGATGTTGGAATCCATCGATGGGAAATTGGTGAAGATCTGGGTGATTGCCTTACGAGCATGCTGAGGCCATAAATTCCTCATCACAGTAATGTCGTTTCCATCAGGAGACCCTCCTGCATAATCAGTGATGGATCTCATCGCTATGAACGGCTTGTTCTCGCTCTCACACACCTGCACAATTGCATGTTTTCTCACAACCACGTGTATTGTAATGAACGTAATGGAAAAAACTATCTTATCCACATTGATATCCTACCATTGCAATTGCGGCGCTTGAGGTGTCGATGGAGACAACGTTCAGCTGGTTGCGGAGAAAGTCTCTGTATGCTTCGTTATTCACATAAAAGTTGGAGCTGCTGCCCTTCTCAACCCTTCTAATCCTTGGCTGCTCTTGCAGACATGCAGAGGCTTTTTCCTTTGAGGTGCACTTATCCAGCTCTACTTTCTGTTATTCAATTCAGTATAACATTAAACTGTTGATTGAAAGTTGTTAATTAATTGAAATTAGAATAAGTACCCACAATTATCCACAACGCATAATGAAATTGAAAGCAAAATTTAGTAGTAAACACATGTAAGCTGATGGCAATACCTCCAACTGTTGTGCAGTGGTATAGAGAGCATTGTCCACATTCAACCAAAACTGGGGCTTTCCCTCTTCAATCTTTCCTCTCATTGAAAAGATCTCTTCTCGCTGGGGATACACACTCTGAAGCTCATTTGGAACTTGGCTTTTTGATTTTCCAACATTGTGATCCGAAAATGTGAGGTTCGCAATATCACGATCGGATCTCTCATCATCACCTCCAAATTTCTGATTTCATCCCATACCCAAAATCAGTTTAAACCTAGTTATCCCATCTACGAGATTTTAAGAGGGAAAGATGAAGATGAGTGAAGAAAGGATGAGGGTTTCACCTCCCAGTAGAAAAGGCCAGTGTGTGCAAATTGACGGGGAATTGCCACATCACCGATGTTGAGTTTACCAGAGTTGGCGCTGGACCCTCTTCCGTACTGTACTACTGCCTTCACACGAAATAGACTGACCATCAACTGTGTCGTCTGTGCTGCATTCACCTGTGCCAACACATTTTTCATTTTTTAATTAATTATTTAAACATTAAAAAAATTGCGTAATACGTTCTAATTGGAAATTTATGTCTCTAATTAAATAATTTAATGGTTGAATAATTAATGATAATTTCATTTATATCTAAAATAATAAAATATAAATTATCTTTTTTTTATTAATAGAAAATAAGTTTTAATTGTAAAACAGTTTTAAAATAATAAATTGTGATTCTGAAAATTTTAAAAATGACATATTTTTCTAAAATAAAAAGTCTATCTAAATAAATTTTACAAAATTTGAATTATTACTTTATTTTTTATTTATTTTTAAACTTGTTATTAATAAAAATCTAAGACAGCTAACTTTTGCTTAAATAAAATGTTAAAAATCCACCTAAATAAATAATAAAAGCTTAAAATGTTATATAATTTTAAATTTTCTTAAAAAAACTAACCACAAAACAACTATTTAAATTTTGACACTACTAATTTCTACCAAAAATAAATAAATAAATAAAATTCACTTTTAATTTTGATTAAAAAAAATAAAGATAATAAATCTTTTATTTTTTTTATAAAAAAATCAATATAAAAAATTTAAATTTTCTTATAAATCAGTCTATTTCTAAGTCTCATTCTTTCTCTTTCTTAAATCACTGAAGATCAGAGAAACATAGACAACAAATCCAAAAACGTTTCTCTTAGTTTCTCTTAACTACTACTTTTCATAATAATGCTAACACTACTGGTATACCATTCCCCTTCCGCACATCACCACAAGACTCCTACGCCCTCCAATATCTCCCACATGAAACCTCCGCGCTGCAACACAATGCCCAACATCAACCATTAATCTATATTCTCTTACCATTTACACTTGGGAAGGTGAGAAACAAAATCCTAGAGGAAAATCAAATCTAAATTTTAACAAGGGGAGAGAAGAAGTCAAATGGGTTTGCAACAACCAGAGATATCTACGGTGGGTAATTCTCTGTCTGGACGGAACGTTCCAGAGCGCTCGTCCAGAACTACATCAAGTTCAGCTCTGGTCGAAACGACCAGGCCATAAAGCTCTCCCTTTTTATTCACACGCTCGATCTTTTCAGCAATTTCTCGAGGTATTTCAGCAACGGAGAGTAATGGAAGGGCAATCATTAACAAGAAGAAGAGAAGAAAAGCAGATGAAATCTTGTAGAAAGCCATGACAGAATTAAAGAGTAAAGAGCTACTGCAATGCACACCTACTAAGCTGGTTGGTAATGCCAACCATTTCATTCCTATTTATAGGGAAAACACCCTCGATTTTCCACATCCAAAAATCTCTTAGGGAGTTGATTAGCATAGTTTAACAAATGCACCTTATCTTTTAATCAAGTGGTACATTGTGAAAGAAAAGAAAAGAAAGGGACTTTTGCGCCATTCTCCATAAAGACTGTGTCCCGTGATGTACAGCAGGCACAGCGATTATACTGGCGGTAATTGTTGTTGGCCATTTCTTTTTCCTTCTACATCAAACTCAAACAATATACAGTAAAACAACGTGAGCATCTTGATAATGGAATATGTCAAATCTATTAAATTTATGAATTGAGCACTAAATGACTGTAATCAATTCCATTAAAGATGATTGAGACATAAGTGCGAAGGACTCGAGAACCTGCAAAAAATAACGTGTCTCGTGGCCTTTCGGTATTTGATTTAACCCTTGAAAATAACGCATTTGGGGTAAACAATGATCAGAGTTGCAAAAGCAAGGGAATGTGGATAAGGATAAGGATAAGGAGAAGGATGGTGACATATAGGGCTCTCAAGCGTCCACGCAAACCCTATGGTGCAGTATTTGTACTCCAGTACCAAAGTTTCCCTAAACAAGATCAGATGCTATTCCCAAACAAAAGATTCTGTATGTTTCTTTTTTAAACTGAACGAAAGTTTTATTGAAAGAACTGAAGAATACACAGTAATAGCAAATAAGTGTTAAATATAAAGAATTTAACATTTTATTGGAATCAATTTATTGATGAAAGAATAAAAGAATATGCAGAACTTTATATATAGATAAACAGTAACAGCCAATAACTCTTAATATAAAAAAAATCTATTTTGTTTTATTGAAAATATTTTAAAAAAAAATTATTATTAAAATTATTATATATATGATTTGTACTAAAAAGATGGTATTTATGATTTGTTAGTTTATAATTTAAAAAAATAAGAGTAGGTATAATTTAAAAGTTTAAAATGTTATATGATCAAATATAATTGAGTATATGTATTCATATTATTAGGAGGAAAAGAAGGTCCAAAAACTTGATTAAAATTCTTCACTCTATGTCAAGATAGACACTTAAGATGAACAAAGCCAATGTGGATGATCCTTTCACCTAACAACCCTTTATAAACTAGACAACACAAGAAATAAGAAATTTTAGGCATAAGGCTAGCTTTCCAAATTCTAGTAATTCCTTAAATGCAAGTGCAAGGAGACAATTTTAAACACTACCTCAAGTTAAGCTCGGTAAGAGTTAATGATAAATGGCTAACAATTATATAAAAATGCATAAAGTGGACCATAAAATGTTAAGGATGTCGTTAGGTGAAAGGCTCACCCACATTGGCTTTGCTCATCCTAAGTTTCTAGCTTGATATAGAGTGAAGACTTTTAATCAACCTTTTTGGACTTGTCCTTGAACACAAGACACTTGGAAGTATATCTATGGCATTTTTCTCTTTTCCATCCAATTCTCCTTTCTTGGAGGATTTCTCTTTTTGGGGATACGACCTAGTGACATGGTTATGTAGCGATAATTTAAGAATTATTTAGAGTAGCTATTTTATTTCAGCTATAAAAAGATAGAAATGGTGTTATTTTCAATTTAAATATATTGATAATTATTCCTCTCTTTCTAAGAAAGTGTTCTAATATTTGGATTTGTATAGATTCAAAGGCAAATGGAGAAGGTGGCAATGAAGTTTTAATATTCATAGGGTCTCCTCAACCATTGAGGCAGTGTGTTGTGTACTATAAGCAATGTGCGATCAAATATAATTTACAACAATCCACACCTTCAACTCCTCACCAGCAAAGCCATCCCATTGTAGGGGTCTTTTTTATGCTAGTAGCTCCAAGACTAGTCTGCATCTTTTCAAGGAAAAATTTCAGACATGTGAAGTGGCACTAAGGCCACCAGATAGGGTATTCTTATCACCATAGGTATAAAAGATATAAAACATTTAGGAGACTTCAAATTATTAAGAAAATAAGAACTCTTAGCATATAATTGTTCTATTCTTTCATCAATAAAACTTCTGTTCTTTTATAAAATATGTGAACAGATTTATAATCTTTTGTTTGGGAATAAAGAGAACTACTAGGTATAAGTGAAAGGCGTCATGATTTTATCAGATCTTGTTTAGGTGATCGTCATCAGAAACGTAGGCAGTGCGGTACAAATACACCACCATGGTGTTTGCGTGGGTGCTTGAGAGCCATATATATCACCATCCTTCTGCTTTTCCTTATCCACATTCACATTATTTATCCCAAACATGTTGTTTTCAAAGGTGAAATCAGATACCAGAATCTCTTCTTCTGGTAAACTACTTTTATCTTTCATATTGAAAAACAAACAAATCTTATCCCCGGCCAAAGGGCGATGTTTTTCAACCAGGATGCTTTTCTAAAACACTGGAGATGATGCAGAACATCACTTTTATAAAGAATGACACGTTTTGTTTTGCAGGTTCTTAAGTCCATTCATGTGATGTGTCAATGATCTTCAATGGGATTCATTTAATGCTTATTATTTACATTTAGTAGATTTGACACATTCCATTATGAAGATGCTCACTGTGTTTTACTGTATTTTGTTTGTGAAAGTGAGGTAGGTACAAGGGAAAAGAAATGGCCAACAATGATTTAACGTCGACTGAGGTAAGATAGTTACATACATCGTGCAGTTTTGTTGATGATTTGACAGATTCAAAAGGTGGTAAGGCTGAGAGGTTTACTGAAAGGGTAAAAATAATAAAGTTCTTTTATATATTAAATTTTAGTTAAAATTGAGTGTGTTTAGGTTGTGGAAGTATTAAAATAATTTAAAGGGTAGATTTTTAAATAATGTAAATTTAGTATTATTTTTAAATTAATTGTATGTTATTTCTCATTAAGAATTTTAGTTTTATTCTATCATCATTTATTATGTTATTTCTCATGATTTTATTATTATGTTATTTTTTTGTTATCTATGAAGATTTAAAACTAAAAACATCTATAAACATTGTTGTTCTACTACTTAAATATGAGACCTCTTTGAAACAAATACTTTTAATAAATGTTTTATTATATTTGAGTATAATTCATTTCTCTAATAAAAATTAACAATTAAAATTAAAATATAATTTATTAATTTTTTAAAATTCATCTCTCTATATATATATCACTTCTTGTGTGTATATATAAAATGAAAAAATTATCAATTAAGTAATATGAATTTGAATTATTCTATTTTCATTATTTATGAATAGGTAATAATGAATTTCAAACAATTAAATTATTAATATGAATTGGAATTACGTTATGTCAAATTTATGAATTATAGTAATGAAAAGTTTAATCATAGCATTTAAACTTTATGATGTGAATTAAAGTAATGTGGTTTAATTTATCTTTTATATAGAAAACAATCATCTTGTATTTTTAAAGCTAAACCTATACCTACTAAGAATCATTTATTGTTTTATCTTTTTATTCTATTTTTACTATTTACCTTTTCTTTTGTCTTTCAATATATGATATTATATTATTTTGATATTTTTTGATATATATATATATTCTTTTTTTTATTACTATAGATTATGCTTCTCCACATCATAAAAAGAAAAGAAAAAAACTAGAAAATAATAAACTAAAAATAAAATAAAGTTTCAATAACATTATGAGTTGTAAATAAGATAAGTGAAAATAGGGAATTAATAACATTATGAGTTGTAAATAAGATAAGTGAAAATAGGGAATTAATAACATTAAAAAATAATGAAGTGTCATTAATGTGAAAAGGAAAGTAGATCCAAAGGATAAAGATAAAAGTGTTTGAGGAAGCGAAAAGAAAAATGACTTTGGTAAAGGAAACCATCATAAATTAAAAAATAGAGAATATGCTATATTTAAGTGTGTTGATGATAATTCTTAGTTATAATCTTAGACTCTACTCCTCATCTTTATTGAAATTATGTGGGTGCTTGTCAATTTCAATAACATTTTATAAAATTAAAAAGTTGTTCTTTTGAATTTGAATTTATTTTCTATAAATTAGAAGTTACAATTCTTTCCCTAAAACATTTCCATTCAATTAAAAACAGTTATTTTCGAAACATTAATTTATTTTCTATTAAATAATATAAATTTAAAGTGTGATGTTCATATCCACATTTTATCAAAATAAAAAAGATAAACTAATTTATTAAAAATGATCTTAAATTTTAAACTTAATAGAATAATAAACACAATAGCTCATTTTTCCTAACACTATTTATATATAAAATCTAGCATATGTATAACTACTACTTAAATGCCTATATTACAATTACACATCACAATTCATAAAAAAACAAATGATGGGATACTAAACACCAAGAGACTGATAAAAAAGTAAGAATTAAAATGGTTATTCCAAAACACTCAAGATAATAAACACTGTGCCTGCTGTACATCAGCATACGTCACGGTATATAATCTACTACTGTATGCTGCAAGTGTCCACTTGATTATGATAAGGTACGTTCGCTAAACCCTACTAATCAACAACTCAGGTATTACTAGATGCGGAAAATGGAGGGTGTTCTTCTCTATAAATAGGAATGAAAAAATTCGTATTACAAACCAGCTTAGTAAGTGTGAATTGCAGAAGCTCTCCTCTTCTCTTCTGCCATGGCGTTCTACAAGATTTCATCTGCTTTTCTCCTCTTCTTCTTGTTAATGGTTGCCCTTCCATTACTTTCCGTTGCTGAAATGCCTCGAGAAGTTGCTGAAATGATCGAGAGTGTGAACATAAAGGGTGAGCTTTATGGCCTGGTTGTTTTGAGAAGAGATGAAGTTGAATTAGTTCTGGACGAGCGCTCTGGAACGTTCCGTCCAGATAGAGAAATACCCACCATAGATTTCTCCCCTCCCCTCCCCTTGTTAAAATTTAGATTTGATTTTCCTCAGGGATTTTGTTTCTACCTTCCCAACTCCAAATGGTAAGATATGGTTGCAGCGCGGAGGTTCCCTGTGGGAGATATTGGAGGGCGTAGGGTAATGTGGGGAAGGGGAATGGTATTTACATATTTTTGCATCTCATTAACTAAAAGCTCTATATATAGCAGTGTTGGCATTATGATAAATAAAGTAGTTTTGTTTTTTTTAATAAGTCCGAGATTTAAAAAGTTAATTAGTTTTGAATTTTTTTTTATAAGTATGAGGTTTAAAAAGTTAAGTATAAATGTATATGTGTATATAATGCAATTGATTAAGTTGTTAGTGTTTTTTTTTTAAGTTACATATTCAAACATGGGTGGTAGAAGGCACCGAGACTCACATAAGGCAAAGCCGGAAAAATAAAAAATCAACCGATCATATGGGCAGGCCCATGATTACAAAATATATAAAAAAGGCCATTAAGTAGCCAGCCGGTGCACAAAGTCAAGAGGGTCTTTGTCATCCATTTTCTTCCTCCTGGACATCATTATTTTCTTTCTCTTTCTCTTTATCCTCGTGCTAGGGCAAGATTGCAGCGTCGAAACACGGATACAGCTAACTAAGCCCGAGAAGCAAGAGTCATGGAGGGCCACCCAGGAACACGCCGACCCTTTTTCAAATAACTATCCTTATACTTCTAAAATAAAAATAAATATAATTTTCAATTAAAAATTAATCATAAACATATATGTGTATGGAGTGAAATTGATTAAATTGTAAGCATCAAAATTTTAGAGTTGAACCTTTTTATTTTATATTATAATTTTCTTTTATTTTAAAAGAGAATGAGATTTCTAAAAAAAATTATATATATATATATATATATATATATATATGTATATATATATATATATATATATAATTAAAAATTAATTATTAACATATAAATGTATATAGGGAAATGATTAATTTGTATAAAGCTTAATATTTTAGTTATATATAGTAATGTCTTTTAATTTTAAAAGAGAATTTTATTTTCAAAGAAGTGTCTATATCTATAAAATAAAAAATAATTAAAATTTATTAATAATATCTTAATTATTGAAATATAAATAGTTATATATTTAAAAAATGATCATCTATAATTATAACAATAATATAAAAGATGAGTGAGATTATATGAGATTAGTTTGTGTGTGTTTTTATTGATATTTAAAAAGGATGATGTTTTAAAATACTATCAAAATATTAAGAATCTAACACATAGTGTTAGATTTAAAATAATTGTTTTGATGCAAGTTTTAAAAAAAAATAAAAATTATATAATACTTTATAATTTTATAATTTGATTTTTAACATTTTGTTTAAATTAAAAATTAGTTATATCAATTTTTTAATAACTTGAGTATTAATAAAAAATAATGTAATAAGTTATTTAGGTCCATTATTTATTTTTTTTAAATATCTAAATTTTTAAATCATATTTTATTATTTTTAAACTATTCTACAATTAAGTTAATCTTTTATTAGTAAAGATAAGACACTTTATCTGTTTATTGTTTTAGACAAAAATAAATATAAAATTATCATTAATTATTTAACAATTAAATTATTTAATTAGACACATGAGATTTCCAATTCCCATGTTCTAATAGAAATTATGTAAATGTTTAAGGTTTAAATAATTAATTAAAAAAATGAAAAATGTGTTGGCAAGGTGGATTCAACACGAACGACACAGTTGACGGTCATTTTGTTTCATGTGAAGGTAGTAGTATAGTATGGAAAAGGTTCCAACACCAACTTTGATAAACTCAACTTCAGTGACATGGAAATTCCCCATCAATTTGTACACTCTTGGCCTTTTCTATTGGGAGGAGATTACCCTTATCTTTCTTCACTCATCTTCATCTTTCCCTATTTAAATCTTGTTGATGAGATAACTAGTTTTAAATTGATTTGTTAGGAAAAATAAGATGTCTCTTACCTTTTATTTTTCGTAGCATGTTTAATTATTTAATATTGAAATTATATTTGATAATTATCCCATGTTGCTTTGTGAGTTACAACTTGTAGTTTCTATTTATGAGGGGGAGTCAAGTTGGAAGTTATTGTTTAAAGGTGGAGTTGTGCATGAAGGAAATTTCTATTTCCTATTGAGTTTGCATGGAATATGAGCTTTGGAGGTGCAGTTATATTTTGGTAGGTGTAGGTATTGCATGTGAGGGTGTAGTGACAATTGGTAGTTGCAATATTGCATGTGTAGACAATTGGAGACTTACTGCTATGCACGTGTAGTGGTTTTGATGCTCTTTGTGTTGCATCTTCATCCTTTGGTGTTGAATTTTAGTAATGTCTAATTAATGCATTTTAAGCTCCTACATATTGAGCACTTGTATTTTTGAGTTGTATGTCATTGTTTTGTTGAAGTACTATTATGCTACCAGAATTACTCCATAATTGAGAAGAAGTATGAAGACTCCTACAAGAGCATAGCTCTACAATTATATTGTAACTTCTTTATTATTTCTAAATAATATAAATGAGTCATGTTTTGGAGTGTGGGGTTTTCCTCCTAAAAGGGTTTTCTACATGTAAATTATGTGTTATTTTTTCATTGTTTATCTGATTATGATATGTATGTGCATCCAAACCTATAACTTTTTAAGGTGTTTAAGAAATTTTGACAACTCTCTCCTACTTAGATCAGTGTAGGAAGCATCTTATGTGCACTCGACTTCCTTTCAGTTAGTATTAGAGCTTGGCCAACTTTGATTCTATTGTTAGGTTTGAAGGGTTTTTTGAGATGGTCTTTCTTTTAGTGGGAGTTTTTCAAAAGGATGTTCCATGACCTTGTTGCAGAAAAATATGGCAACCACATCCAAAAGAATCGAGATGGAGAATTTTAATGACATAAAATTCAAACTTTGAAAGTTAAAAATGGAGGATATGAGCTCATAGATAGAGATCTATAGGCTACAATATCTGATACAAAACCAACTAGAACAACCCAAGAAGAGTGGAATATAATGGATTATAAAGCCAAGGTTTGATAAGACTCTGTTTGGTTGATTTTGTGCTCTTGAATGTCCATGAAGAGAAAACTATAAAATATATTTGAAATAAACTTAGAGACATTTATCAAGCTAAATTTGTGGAAATCAAGTTGTTCCTAAGAAATAAACTATATTTTGTGAAGATGGAAGATGGAGGATCCATAGTAGATCACCTGAATGCATTCAACATGTTAAAAGTTCAACAGGGTTTTGTCGAAGATAAAATTCAAGAACAAGATAGGTGCATGCTCCTATTTTGTTCTTTGTCACACTCATGGCATCACCTGGTAATTTCCATTGGAAGCAATACCACCAGTTTCAAGATGGATGATCTGCTTAATTTGACATTGTTAACTGAAGAGATGTGGAGAAAGGATTTTGAGGTGGCTAAGGAGGCCCTTGTTGTTTGTGGTAGATCGAAGGAGAAAGGAAAGAAGGAAAAGAAATTGAAATCAAAATCAAAATATTTTGGGGAGATCTAAGTCTCCTGGAAAGTCCAAGGCAAAGTGTTGGAACTATGACAAATCTAGTCATTTCAAAAAAGAGTGCAAGGAAAAGAAGAAGAAGAAAGGCAAGAAGAATTTCTTAGATTTTTATTCCAATAAATCCTCTCAAGATGACATAGATGCATTAGTTGCATCCTTGGAAACCCATGCATTAGAAGTTGTGTGGTTGATAGACTTGGGTGCTTCCTTCCACATGGCCTCACATAGAGGTTGGTTCTCAAAGTATGAGTACGATGGTGGGAAGGTGTATTTGGGTGATGAATCTCACCTAAAGATTGTTGGCCATGAAAGAGTCAAAATCAAATTCCCTAGTGGAATAGTGAAGGGGATTGATGTTGTCTTACATATCTCAGGTTCGGCACGAAACCTACTTTCTTTGAGGAAACTAAAAAATTTAGAAGTGCAAGTTGTTTTCTCGAGTAGAGGATGCAAGATGATGAGAGAAGCTATGGTGCTAGCTAAGGGTGGTTAGATTGGAACCTTGTATAAGTTGGATACATGCATGTGGTTTAGTTTAATAGTTTATTTGACAAACCAAAGGAAAAATCTCTAGATTCTTTATCCTCATCATCAATTTTGTAACAACAGAAAAAGTACACCTTTTCCTTGCTTTATTTGGGAATAATTAATGATAAATTGGACTTATATCACCTTCATCTAGTGTTGTGATGAGTTTTACACATTCGTATTAGGTTTTTGGCACTTTTTAGCTAAATAGACCTAATCTTGCCTTAATTTAATATTGTAAAATATATTTATTTACACTTTCACATTGAATTTTGGGCCCTCTTACATTTATGACCTTAATATCACCATTAATAGGACCCTAAGACCCTATATTGTGCATCCTGTAACATATTTCAATCAAAATCTTGATAATATCAATAAATAAAATTAATTTTTTAACACCCCGACACTTTTGCCACCTGAAAAGGCCTTGTGAGACCCATACACCACCCTGGATGTATGAGTCCCACCCAGATGGGACCCATACACCAAGTGTGGCATATAAGTCCCATTTGGCCTATTTTGAGGGTTTTGATCGTGAAAATATAGGTTTTAAGTTCAAATTTTATGGATGTCAGCTTGTGGGATCTAAGAAACAAGATATTAGATGGATTACCTATATAAATAACTCCTTTCCACACAATAATCAATACCACCAAACTACAACCAACTACACATATATGTGCTTGCATGAAACCAACAACAAAAAGCCTTAAAAAACCTTTTTAATTCTTTCCTCGCCCTCTTTCCCATTAAACAACCTTTTTGGAAGATTTTGTAGAAATGAAAACCCTATCTTTAGCTAACAAAATTAGACACTAACTAACTAGGAGCCAAATAATCTTTCAATTTTTGCACTTAAAAAAAAGAAGACAAAAACCAAATCTTAAGAAGACTCTTAATTTTCCCTTTACCACATTCAAAAACAACACTAATACCATGTTGTTTAGAGGAAAACATTAATCCCCACCTGTATAAAAAGGGACTGATAAATTAAAATTATTTGATCAATTAAGATAAATTGAAATAAAGTTCAAATAATTATGTCAATAGACGTAACTCTACAATGGCAGCATGACATATAGGTGGTCAAAAAATCCATGAAACAAAAACAAAAATCTACATTCTATTTCATGTGCAATGATTTTTTATTGGTTTTTTCAAATATTTAAATAAACAGTATCACAACAATCTATTTTCATTCTTTTAATTACATTTTTTTTTTCCATCTAATAAATCATACAATGATCTTTTATTTATTTTTAGTTTTTACATAAATAATATAGATGGATCGATATCTTTTGACATATTTTATATAAATTATCTTAAAAATATTTTATTGATTTTTTCAATAGTTTAAATGAATAGTATCACAACAATCTATTTTCATTCTTTTAATTTAATTCAATATTTTTTGTTTTTTCCACCAAATAAATCATATAATGATCTTTTATTTATTTTAAATTTTTTAATAAAAAAATATAGACGACTCGATATCTTTCAACATATTTTATATAAATTATCTTAAAAATATATATACTAGTTTAGCTAATTGGCTATATTTTGTACCAACGTTCACCTCAAATATTGTCTCACACCTAGAAGTTGTCTCAGTGTTGAGGAAAAGTCACCATAAAACTTCTTTAGAAAATAGGATCAAATCAAATGCAATTAGATCAAATCTAATCATTACACATCCTTATCTCTACTACTTGTAATCTAATTGTTGCAATCTTATCCTTATCTTAGCATCGCCATTGTGTTGTTTCATATAAATATGGTCTATGCAACCCCTACAATTGTCCAACTACAATTTTATTTATCAGATCACGTTCTCCTAATTTGTAGGTGAGGGCTTTCCTACTGTAAACGGATTTTGGCTCCAATTCTAGCAACTATGCAAGAAACCATGTTTTTACACGATTTAATTAGGGTTTTCTTACCTGATGAATTCACTAGATTATTATGCAAGAGTATTTTTTGTATCTTAAATTTCTCTTCATTATAATATTGTACCAGAGGATTAAAAAATAAATAAATTATTAAATTGATGTACTGAATTCCTTTATTCTTTTATGGAGCGACTGCGTTTAATTTTGATTTCTTCTAGTATTTGATGAGGGTTTTATTTTTACTGAAAAAAAGCTTTCAGGCAGGTAAAATGTTCCTCGCCTCCCCTTGAAATCAAATTTTAACTTAGATCAACATTTTCATTTCAAATGCTACAAAAATCTTGTCTCGACCTCAGGAATCTAGTAGCTCTAAAACCTTGAATTTTTAGTTCTACTTTTCACTTATTGTGCATAGATTAAATCAACAATTGTAGTGAGATTTGTTTGGGTTCATATCATTTTAAAAAATATTCTACTTTGGTGGGGTTTTGTATTATTTTCCTGCAATCTTTGCCCATTTTTTCTCATCAGTATCATTGACAACACAACACAATCTGTGCAGAATATTGAGGGAAGTCACTTGCCATGGTTTCAGTGAGTTTATTTTTTGGGAATCCATATGATGTTGGGTCATTTTCTATTGTGCTTAATTTCATTCTAACACAATTATGTTGTTGTCTATTAAATGAAGATATTACCTCTCTGATTTTATCAATGGTTTTTTTCATATATGATATTACTCTAATACCTAGTGTTAGAGCCCTATTTGTTTCTTCACATAGAGATATTTTGAACTATGAATTGAATTTTACATTTATTTGATGGTTGAAATAAAAAAATTATTTATTTTGTTTTCCTCAATTATGTTTGTGACAATTTTCTTGACATAATTTCTTATTATCAAATTGATACCAACTATTGCTAATGTTGTAAATGCAATGGCTGATAGAACTATGCTCACATAGAGTGATTAGTAGAGATCAGACCATCTTAGTTGTTAAACTTATTACATTCTTCCTCACAAACCTTGTACATTGTACAACATATTTCTTCATAGTTTCCATTATACTAGCTTTTGTACTTTAAAGACCAAACGTCACAAGGCAAAGGATTGTAGTGACACAAAATGACTAAAATTTTAAAAGATTTTGTTGATAAGTGACAAACAGCTTGGTTTCCTAGATGGATATATTCTCTCACATAATTGGTTCCTTTGCTAGGACTTAGTGATACAATCAGATACCAATATTCTTTTGATGAGTTTTGTAGAGTACACACTCATGTTTGCTAAGTTTTCTAGAGCAACTGGGATGCTTCCAAAGTACCAAGAGTTAGTCTTTTAATTACTACAATTTTCCTTTCATGATAGCATATGGATACCAAAGACTTTGCTTTTTGATAAATATCGTAGGTCACTTTTCACTAAGTTTCCCTATGCTGGGTGTTACTCCATTTAATGCAATCTACAAAGGGAAGGAAATAAGTAGTTGATTCAATATTCTCCATGATGCACTATTTAAATGTTATTTAAATGAGACACTATTATTCACAAGTATGTTAAAAATTAAAGAATTTACAAATCTGAAATGAATCTTTGTTATGTCAAGAACATCAATGAACAATTTTGCACACATTACTAGTCACTTGTAAGGAAAATAAAAGTTGGTACTATTTATCAATTCTATTCAAGCAATGCATGTCAAAAAAATTGGTATCTTGCCTCTTATTTGTATGTGAAATACAATACTTAAAAAATAGTAAAATATTTATTAAGGATCCTAAAATTCCATGTAGGGCAGAATATAGTAAATCTCACATATATAGAAGTAATCTTCTAAGGAATAAAAATCTACCTGAGATTTTTAGTTTACTGAATCCTTCAACATATCAAACATATAAATGAAAAAATGATCAACAAAATCAATCAAATTATATATTTTCAAATGATTTTCCTTGAGTTTCCAAGAAGCCTACATAAAATTAGATTAGTTTCAATCAACTTGACAACAAGATGGTTTAAGGATATTATCAATCAGTTTTTCAAAATTTTGGTAGATTTTGCTTATTTTTTACTCCTAAAATCCATTTTATAGGCCCTTCTAAATCCGCCTTTTTGCACAATTGTTTATTTTTGCTTAGGGTAAGGAAAGAATTGAAACAAATACCAAAGAACTAGTCATGACCCAAGGTTGAGCAAATATCTTAAGAGAGATCATATCCTATGCATAGAGGAGAGTATGTATTAAACAAGGAAGGGAAATTTAAATAGATGATAAATTTTATTCTCTTAAATGGCTAACAACAAATTTCCAAATTATGAAACAAAGAATAACCAAGGCTTCTTTGATATATGGCATACACGATTATTTTATTCAAATAATTTCAAGAAATTGTATAATATTGATTTTGGAAAGAACATCCTCATCAAATCACTTTTTCTCATGTGCATGCATGATAAATTATTTATGATAGTACATATATGTTGGACTAATAGTAATTTTCAAAATGGAGCCAACTTTTCAAAAAATGAAAGCTTGGATATCATGTACTTACAAGTTTTCACACCAATAAGTAATAAGGATTGCAAAAATGGGTTTTGTAGGTCAATCATCTAAAATTGCACTCATTGTGTTGGATCTTTTGTCTGCTCATTAGTAAATAATAAAATATTAGATGTATGTAACCAAATTTAGATTCCAATTGGAAAATTGCATTCTTAAAGATTAGTTAATTAACAAGGATGAAAGCATTAGTACCTTCTACCAACCCTTATACTTTGGGAACCATATGAGCGAAGAATATGTGCAAGGGGAGGTTCTTCTCAACCTACCCATGGCTAGATCCTTTGACTTTAGGTAAAATAGGAACAACCAAGAAGTGACTCGATCGAAACCTTGTTCGCTTGAAGTTGTTACAAAGGAATCATTCTAGAAAATTCCATGGGAAATATGATATGTAAGTGTATCTAGTTAAAGGTAAACTACATGTTAATATGACAAATGAAAAAGGTAGGATAAGATCTTCATCAAATTTTTACATTACAAAAGCATATCAGTACATACAACAATTGCACATGATCATCCAAAATGAGTGCCTAATACTGCTCTTGATGGGTTAAACAAGAAGGACAATATCATTGCAAATGTTGATTACTGTTTGGAGATAAGACCAAACAATGGTATGAGTGAGAGAAAGGAGGAACAATGAAGTAAACATGAGCATGCTTGACAATGACACTTACTCCTAGATTCTCAACATTTGAAAGAATCAATTAGAAGGCCTTGTCAACTATATTCTTGACAATGACACTTACTCCTAGATTCTCAACATTTGAAAGAATCAATTAGAAAGCCTTGTCAACTATATTCTTGTAGTGTAGGAAAAGGTATCACTTTTTCACAGTTAATTTGGGAATGATTAATGTTAAAATGAACATAATGTTGCCTTGATCTACTGTTGCAATGTGTTTTTCACCTAACAGGTTGAATAAGCATCCTTATAGAAAAATTGAGTTCACAAGAGCATACAAGTGTTTACAAGAGCATTCAAGAACTAATTATCAAGTGTTTTGAAGCATTATTCAAGTATCAAGTATCATGCAAAGTCATCATGCATCATGTTTGTTTTTCAGCTAACATTTGTGATGTAGGGTTTCATGATTCAAGCAAGTATTCAAATCAAGATCCATAGATCATTCAAGCAAGAGTCAAGATCTACATCCATTGGAGTTATTTTGTACATGTTTGCAACACATTATTTCTAGGGTTTGGTGAGTTGCAACATATCATTTTTCTTCATTCATCATTCGTCCTTTCCCTTTCATTTCATTTCAAGGTTTGATTACCAAAATGGGGTTTGACCAAGGAAAACCTCTTTCTACTAACAAATCAACATTTTTCCCTCTTTAGTGTGTGATTTGTAGACCTAGGCTGAAGACACATTAAAGAGAAAGATTGGAAGAAATTTTTCAAGTTGTTAAAGTTGTCACCTTTGTTACAAGATCACTTAAAGGAATCTAGAGAGTATAATTCAACATTTGGGATTTGGAAATCATGTTGAGAAGATAGAGCAAATATTGAAGAGCAGATTTAGATCTTGATTCTCTAAAAAAGCCAAGTAGGACTGGTATGCCACTTCTAGTGTATGAGTCCCAGTATAGCCATTTTTTTAGATTTTAGGAGTTCCAGACTTGTCACTACCAGATTTTAGTTCCTACCTAGAAACCCTAATCTGGGACTAAATCGCCCAGCTCGACGTATGAGTCCCAATGTGCATTGAATTTAGCATTTTCAACATTTTAGGTCTTCATTCAAGCTTCCACAGGTTTCTAGGTGCCCCTATGTACCTTTCCAATTTTATATTATGTTTTGCAATCATTTCTAGATCATTTATTCAAGTCTTGCATATCATTAGGTTTTGACATTAGGTATTGCATGTTACTTGTCTTTCCAAACCCTATCTTGGTGGTGAACCCTCTTTTAGTCTTTAATCACACCCTAGGATACCTTATTGCAAGATCTCTTTCCCCCTTTGCTACCTTTCTATCGGGATCTCTAAGGTTTCCTTGAATGTAATAAGAGTGAAATAGAAACCCTATCCTCGTGCTCCATCTCCTAAAAGGTGGGGCACCCTACTTTAGTTGTTACATTTTGGTGAACCCGATGTGAACACCTCTTTTTTGATTTGGAGTGCATCATAGTCCTAGATCTTTCTTATAATAACTTTACATTAGGGTTTTGAATTAGTTAATTTGCATATAGGGTTTCTAAATCTTGCATTAGTGAAAGTGGATATAGGTTGCATTTTTGCATCTTACATCATTGGATTTCATCTAAATTCTAAATTTTCCCTTAACCTAGACATCATACAACCAAAAAGCATAACTTTCCCTCTGAACTTTTTGAATTTTTTGCAAAAACCCTAATCTAGTACTCATAGGCCCCTATGGGCGATTTAGTCCTAGTACAGGTGGTTTTTCTTTATTTCTGTGTATTATGTGGTGATTGTTATTCAACATTTAAACCCCTAAAAAACCCTGATTGGGACTCATACGCCCCTCTGGGAAATTTAGTTCTGTTTCAAATTTTAAACTACATTTTCCAACATTAAAAACTCTGTTTATGTGTTCTTTTTTGCTATTGTTAGTTATCTATTCCATTTTACAGAGTTTTTATTTCATTCAAAAAAATGCATCTAGCTTAAATTGGTTCATTTTATGCACTACTTAAATTCAAAATTGCATCTAGAAAATTCCATTTTAGATTGTTGCATAGTGTAATCGATAAATTACCTTCTTTAGAATCTGAAACTTGCATTCATACTTCATTTTAGGTCCTTGCATTTCCCTTTACCCTCTTTCCATTTTGGGTTTGTCCACCAAGTTTGTGAAACCTTGTATGAGCTTTAAAACTTGGTGTCCTATTAGCAATACTATTGTCATACGTAGTTTGAGACTCATGCCATCCTGTGATACACCATTCGTCATGGATCTTGGGTTCTCTAACTCTCTTCCTGACAGTGTTGATAATCAACCCTATATGGATCCTAGTATGCATACTTCACTTCCCATGACTACCATGCCTTCAACCATTGTGTTTCCCATTAACAACACTATCCCTACCATCCCTAGTTCTACTCAAGCTTTGGGGTGCACTCAAGGCCAAGGTGGAACTTCCATCCCTCCCTCTATGATACCCATTTCCATCCCTACATACACTAGTACTCAACCTACCATAACAATTCAACCCACTAGCAGTGTGAATAGTTCCTTAGGTATTTCCATAAGGAATTCCTCTAGGTTTGTGCCTTCAACTACAATATCTCCTCAAACTTCCTCCATCTCGAGTTTACAGTTCACTTTTCCTCTACATGCATACACTACTCCATCTTATACCCCTCCACCTTACAACAACGACACTATCATTAACACACTTTTCCAAAGCATGGCATCCCTCCAACAACAGGTCACAACCCTAAATAAAAAAAAATGGTCAACCTTCGCAATACATCAAAGCCAATCCCTCATCCTTGGAGATATGAGAGAACAAATTCCATAAGGTGTAGAAGTTCCCCGATTTGAGAAATATGGTGGGAAAGCAGATCTTGTTAACCATGTTTTCACTTTTACCACTCTATGTAGTGATTTCATCTTTGAGGAAAAAATTTTGGCTAAGCTATTCCCTAGATCCTTCAAAGACACTGCCTTAGAATGGTTTTCCTCAATATTGAATACCTTGATTCATTCATTAATTGAACTTGTTGAGGCCTTTATTAACCATTTCCAAGTACACATGACCACTAAGATGACCTTGGCCGATTTGATGGGATGTAAGTAAAAAGACAATGAAAATGTTATTGAATTCATTTCATGCTACCGATCGCTTTATTCCCAAATCAATGTGCAAATTCTTGATCCTCACCTTCAAAGAATGTTCATTGAGAACTTGAAAACTAAGATACAAGATAAGATTGGCATGATGAAATTCCCTTCCTTCATTCACTTGTGTACCAGTTGCCCTTCATGATTATCAAAAATTGGTTAGTAGTCATGAAACAAAATCCACCTCTAGTCATCTTGAAAAGTCTAAATCCATAAATCAAAACAATTACCAATCCTTTAGAAAATAGAATAAAGGTTTCCTCCAACTAAACCCCCCTCAACCAACTCAACATGTTGATGCCCAAGTGGCTGCTATAAGGAAGACCACTCCTTTCACATTTGGGGATCTAGCTAGTCAATTTACTCCCTTACCTGATACCCTTCATAGCACAATGTCACAACTTTTAGAATAGAAAATGATCACCTTACCTCGCGTTAGAGCACATGATCCTAATGAACCCTTACCTCTAAAATTTAGATCAAATGCTTATTGCCATTATCACCAACAAAATGGACATGATACAAAACATTGTAAGCGTCTTAAACATCTTGTGCAAGACCTCATTGATTCTAATCTACTTTCAATTGGAGGTGTTAATGATCAAGGAAATAAGTTCATTGCTCCTCCTAACCAAAATCTACAAATCTTTACCAACTTTATGCCAAAACACAATGTTTCATTTGTCAAAGAAACTAAAAAGAATGATGTGATGAATGTTGACACATATGATGGCATGGATATTGTTGAACAAGATCCTATGGATACTAACGAACAAATTCCTTTGGATGATATGGTTGGATTAATCAAAATTCAACCTCGTAAGGTCCAAACTAAAAAGCCTCTTGACATTGCTTTCTCCTCACAAGATATACTCAAGCATGCAACCGATGGTCCTATTTACATAGCCAGATGAATCTATGATAAGCCCACTAATGGGATATTAATTGATCCCATCTATAGAGAGAATGTGATCACTGAAGAATTCTTACTTGTGCATGAACTCTATCAAGAAATGTATGATAAACTGAAAGCGTGGATAAAGATGCATAATAGTTTCGCCTACCCTATGATGGGATCAATCACCCTTCATTTAATTGTTGGACCAAAACAATTAGATTTCTCATTCTCCATCATCTCAACGTCGAACCAATTCCATGTGAAGCTTGGTTACCCATGCCTATGCTCCATGGAAGCCATCCCGTCAGTCGTGCATAAATGCTTAATGTTTCCCTTTAACAATGAAATATTTATTGTGCATGATACCGGCTTTAATCCTCTGTATTCCCATGGGAATTTTTCCTTAGATTTCTTTTGGCCTAAGCCTACGGAGCCTATTAAACCTCATATCCTACCAAAAGTTTAAAGTGAAGTGCATAACAAAATTATCTCTTAAGAACATGCCTCCACTAATGATTGAGCCTCTTATCATTAATGAAACTGTGATTGAGCCTAAATATTTTCCAAACAACCAAGACCATCCTAAGACAAATTATTTTCCTAGCTCCTATAAACAACCAAGAGACAATGAAAATAATCCTTCTACACCTTCGAGGATAAAGCAAGCTTAAAAAACTAAAGAGAAAGCGGTCGAATAACCTCCCATGGTTCCTACTATTAGGGAAGAAAAAAAACCTATGATTGATATACCCATTCCTACACAGAAACAACTTGAAAACAAAACTAAATGAAACTGAAATGCTAGAGATCATAGGCATAGAATTCGTGCTCTTACTCAAAGATTAAATGAAGAAAACAACAAAGAAAATCAACATCTGAACTTGAATGAAGCAATACATGATGAGTCTCCCTTGCTACAACAAAAATATCCTATACCACAACTGCAACAGCAACTAAACCCTTCTTTGGACATTATCATTCGACCTCCTGTTGTGATTAACTTGGATGACGATGATGAGGTTGCTAAAATTGATGAAGAAGTGCATAATGAATAAAATACATTATTTTCCTCTTCTATGAGCTTAAACGATAATTCTCCTAGGAAGAGTTTTGAGCTTGGTGATAACCCTAGTTCATCACTTGCTATTTTCCCTTTGGCTAGTTGTCTGCATTTTGTATATGTTGAACACGATTGGGATGCATACGACCTGCTATTAGGTTGAGTCACATGTTCCTTGTCTTGATTTTATTTTCTTTTTCATGTTCTTGTGTGTGATTGCATGTGCATAATATGATCCCCGCGCTATTCTTTTTGATGTACCCCTCTCTTTGTGGCATTCTTTTATTTGTACCTACATTCTTCTATATGTCATTATAAATCCTTTTATCTTTTTCTTTGTCTTGTGTTTTCCTTTTGGGGATGACGCAAGGCTTCAAGACATCTACGTCTCTTCCATGTTGACCCAAAAGCTTTTCCTTTATCTCTTTTCATTTGTCTTGTCTTTTCCTTTTGGGGATGATGCAAGGCATAGAGACATTTAGCTCTCTTCCATGTTGACCCAAAATCTTTTCTTTGTTTTCGCTCTCTTTGTGTCATTCTTCCTATCCCATGAGTATTTGGGGAATGATGGTAGTTATGAGCTCTATAAAAAAATTGTAGCAAAGACATAGTGACCACGAATCCATGGATCCCTTGTGTGATTTTAGTGGTAACTCCCTTTTTCATTGGCATTATTCTTTTACAACTCATGCTTCATTATGTAGTCTTCTTACTTCATGCGACGCGTCTTTCACTTTGTGGTGACATTGGTTGTGATGTCCCTCAAGAACATTATCTCTCTTAGCATATTATATTCCTCTTAGTGGCTTGATGTGACACACTACATCCCCTAAGTTGTGAATCTTCTATTCTTCGATTGGTCCTCTCTTGGAGATATTAGGCATGATGTTCCCTAAGTTAAGACCTTACATGAACTAAGAAAAAATACTTTGAATGTATCTTACACTTTTGCATTTACAACATCTATTATATGGCCACCTTGTATAACACACTTTGATTTCTTGTGGCGCCATCCTATTTGTTCATGGGTGTCAAGCATACAGAGCTTTGCTTTCCTCATGAAGCTCAAAGTTCATTTTTGTGTGGTGCCTTATCAAAGTTATCAAGAGGTATAACTTTCGTATGGTTACCATATGCGATCCAAACATAGGCGTGACTTTCCCATAGCCACTTGCTTATCTGTGTGAGTGCATACTACCACGTGTGTATGCATCTTGCTAGAGGCTTACCTAGTGGATACTAGATTTCACTAGCCCTTTTGAGTGTGTGTTGGTTTGCATAGTAGACATCGCATTCCACTTGTAAATGTTTCTCTTTGGAAAAACAACCTAGATCTAATCCACAGTGTACAAGATAAATGGTTGACACTTGATCAATCCATCTTTTAACTTTATTTTTCTTTCTTTATTTCTTTGGGACTATATGCTTCTACCTTGATGTCACTCCCTATATCATTTCATGTGCTTCCTCTTACGCCTATGTCAATCCACTATAGGATCTTGATCTTGGGGGCTTGGCCATCTCCTTTGATCTTTTTCATCCTATGTTGGTTTGCATCAATACACTTGGATCCCTCTTGATGTGATTTTGTCTACTTTAGTCTGAGTTTGAAACATGTTCATCCTCTCACTAAAGTGGGGGCTAAATGTAATGATGAAAAATGTATCCCCTTACATTTTCACATTTGTTTAGGCCCTCCCTATGGAATTGATCATAATGTTGCCTTGATTTAGTGTTGTAATGTGTTTAACACATTCAAATTAGGTCTTGGGCCCTTGTTAACTAAATGAACTTAATTATGCCTTATTTAGGATGTTGTAAAGTGTACCTTTACACTTTCACACTAATCTAAGACTTCGCTAATAAATTGGGCTTATTTATGCCTTATTTGGTCTTATTTTGCATCCACAAGCCTTAATTAATGCATCTTTCCAAGGATAATCTCGACATAAAACATCATCCAATCATAATTCATGTGTTTTTCATTTGTATAGCCTAGATTTAGTGATTTGAGACTCATATGCCACCTTGGGAATATGAGTCCCACCTAAGTTTCAAGGCCCCACTCTGGATTTCATATAAATCCAAGCCTTTCTTGAAAAATGTGTGCCTGAGCTTAGCCTAATGGAACTCATATGCTACCTTGGGCATATGAGTCCCACATGGCTTAAACTAAATTAAATTCAAATTCTTGGTGAGATTTTATTCTCCTAGATCTAATGTCGAGGCTTGTAGTGTTGTAATTTTGAGAAATTTAGCATAAACAAGTATAAATAAAAGGTTATTTCACTCATTTTCACCTAGCAAGTTGAATAAGCATCCTTATAGCGAAACCGAGTTCATAAGAGAATACAAGTGTTTACAAGAGAATTCAAGGGCTGATTATCAAGTTTTTTAGAGTATTATTCAAGTATCAAGCATCATGTCAAATTCATCACGCATCGTGTTTTTTTTTTCAGCTAACATTTTTGATGTAGGGTTTCATTATTCAAGCAAGCATTCAAGTAAAGATCCTTATCATTCAAGAAAGATTCAAGATCTACATCCTCTAGAGCCATTTCATACATGTTTGCAGCACTTTATTTATAAGGTTTGGTGAGTTGCAACATATCATTAAATTGTTCATTCATCATTCCTCCTTTCCATTTCATTTTATTCAAGGATTGATTACCAAAACGGGGTTTGACCAAGGAAAACCCCTTTGTACTAAAAAATCAGCATTTTTCCCTCTCTTTAGTGTGTGATTTGCAGACCTAGATTGAATACACATTAAAGAGAAAGATTGGAGGAAAGTTGTCAAGTTTCCAAAGTTGTCACCTAGTTTACAAGATCACTAAAAGGAATCTACATAGCATAATTCAACATTTCGGATCCAGAAATCAAGTTGAGAAGATAGAGCAGAGATTGAAGATCAGATTCAAATCTTGATCCTTTGAAAAATCCAAGTAGGAATAATAAGCCACTTCTAGCATATGAGTCCCAGTACAACCAATTTTCTAGATTTTAGGAGTTCCAGACCTGTCACTACCAGATTTATGTTCTTGCCTAGAAACCCTAATTTGGGACTAAATCACTCATCCTAGTGTATGAGTCCTAGTATGCATTGAATTCAACATTTTCACCATTCTAGGTCTTCATTAAAGCTTCCACAGGTTTCCAGATGCCCTTCTGCGCCTTTCTACTTTCTTTTTTTGTTTTGCATTCATTTCTAGATAATCTATTCAAGTCTTGCATATCATTAGGTTTTGACATTAGGCCTTTCATGTTACTTGTCTTTCCAAACCCTAGCTTGCTGGTGAACCCCCTTTTAGTCTTTAATCACACCCTAGGATACCTTATTGCAAGATCTCTATCCCCCTTTGCTACCTTCAGATTGAGATCTCTAAGGTTTCCTTGAATGTAATAAGAGTGAAATAGGAACCTTATCCTCGTGCTCCATCTCCTAAAAGGTGGGACACCCTATTTCCATTGTTACATCTTTCCTCAAGAATCATGACCAAGATCTATATCCATTGAGGCCACTTCATGCTTGTTTGCAAATTTACAAGGATTCACACAAGGTTTTATTGTTTCACCTTATGTTTCATGTTCATTTCATTCATGTTTCATTTCTCATTAAGGTTTGATTGCCAAAATGGGGTTTGACCAAGGAAAACCCCTATCCACTAACAAATCAACATTTTTTTTCTCTCTACATGTGTGATTGTAGATCTAGGTGCTTTGGAGCTTGAAGATCCTTTGAATATTAAATTAAAGGATTGAAGAAACTTTTCATAGTTGTCAAGAAGTTGCCATCTTCATGAAAGGTCACCTACATGCCAAAATTCAAGCTTTTAGATTCAAAGATCTAGTAGAAGAGAAGCTATAGTAGACCACTAGAGGATACTCAAGTTTCAACCAAACCCTAATACTAGGACTAATCGGTGTTGGTGTGAATAAGTCTTGTACCTAGTTTATTCCCTTACTAGGGACTTAGGGGACTTAATTCACATGTTAAGTTTACTTAGGATATTAGTTGTCTTATCTAGACTTTACACTTTCCTAAGTAGTTATGAGTTAGTTGTCTCTTGTGATAGGATTAAGACACTTGTCATGATCTTGTCTTATCCTATCACTCATCCTTTCTTTTATAAGCAAGGCATCTCTAGCATATTTTGCATTGCATTGTATTGTATTGCATAGCATATTGCAATTCTTGTTTGGTGGAATAGCATCTTCCATTGTTGCTTCTCTCTATCTCTTGTGGAGGTTATTTGGTGTTACAAATTGAAGATCTTGGGTTGCTCACTTCAACATGGTATCAGAGATTTGAATTTGGCAAGCCCCTTCCATTTTTTTATTAGAGAGTTTCCATCAAGTTTTCTATTGTGATTTGAGTTTCTTGTATGATCTTGAAAATTCCCTATATGCTCTTCTCTTGCATTACAATATGATCTTGAGAATTAGAAAGGGTTTGCAAAGATTTTTTAATCCTATATTGCATGTATGCATTTTGGTGAGATCTGGTGATTGCAACACTTAAATGGCTATAGTGGGAGTATTTTTGGATGTCCTATTACATCTAGGAGGCTCGATAATTTCATATTTGGCTTTTTTTTCACTCAATTTGGTCACCATTTGCATTTTTGGAAAATAACTTGGGTTTGGACCTCAGATTTGGTGAACATCTTTTTACAGGAGCATTTTTGGCAAAAAATAACCTTGCCATTACGTCTGGGTGGCCGTTTGTGAGAATTTTGATATATTATTTGCCTATATTTGGCAAAAGTTTATTTTGGGGAAAAAAAACTTTACCCGGAGGGTTGTATAGCCCCTAGGTTGGAGGTACGACTTGCAAAAAGTATTATTTCCAAAATAATTCTTTGCAATTTAATATTTTCGAGATTTATTAAAAAAAATCGAGCATATTATAAATTTGGCATATTAATATATTTTTGGGGTGATATTATATTGTTTCAAAATCTATGGACAATTTATTTTGTGGACGACATTTATTTGTTGGCAGGTGTTGTACCTGCACTTTCTACATATTCTATCAGCATTTATTTCCATTGATCATCATTTTTTTCTCATCACCGATGGTTTCCTTCACTAGCTGCTTCTACCTAAGCCCTGGTTTTACTGGCATTTTTTCTGGAAATTGCTCAGAAAATTGCAAGGAATCTATTTGTAACCTCTAATTTCAATTTTAGAAAGCTCTTTTTTTTTTTAAATTGTAAAAATCACTGTGTGTTATAAATGGTTGATTTGAGCTTGTCACTCATAAAAATTGCAAAATTTCTTCATTGTAATTTGTTGGGGGTTGTAAATTGAGTTTTAATACATTCTGGGGGGTGAAAGGCACAATTTAAGTGCCACAATGTCTTCTTTCTTGTGGTGTTCATGGCGGATCTAAGGAAAATTGAACCACTCACTCCACACAATTATCACACATGGAAGCTAAAAATGACTCAATTGTTACAATATAAGGGTCTATGGCCAATGTTAAATGCAGAACAATCTGAATTCACAATCTTGAGATTATGAAAAATTTGTCCATAGATGTAAAATGGATGAAGCAAAAGGGCTCATTTGCTTACATGTATCTGATAACTCTTTGTTTCATATTTCAGAGTGTAAAACACCTAAGAATGTTTTGGATAAACTTGAAGAATTGTATGGTAAAATAAATCAGTTGAGAGTCTTGTAAATTCAAGCGGATCTACAAGCACTTCCTCCAGATGCATTTCCTTCAATTCAAGATTTCCTTGCACAATTCAAGTTGATTTTATCACAATTGAAAGGATGTGAGCATGATATATCTAGTGATGAATGTATCTTCTTGATTCTTTCTAAGCTGAGAGGCCCTTATCAAGTGTTTTCTTCTACTTTCTATTCAACAATGGATACAATGGGGAAATATTATAAAATTCCTTCATTTGAGTTGTTTTGTGAGTTTCTTACTAGGGAGGAGGCCAAGTTGATTCAGTTGGATGCCCTACCTAGTTCTAAGTATTATGCTATATTGGCTCAATCATCCAAGGGTAAAGGAAAGAACAAGAATCCTAAGACATAATCATCTTCAAGTAGTGAGACTCCATCCAAACTGAAGTAGAATAACAATTAGAAGTCCACTCCATCTCCTTCTTCTTCTACCTTTTGAGATTCATCAAGTCCAAGTCCAAGAAAAAGAAAGGAAATCCTTGTTCATTTTATGGAAAAAATAGGAATGATGCGGCTCATTGTTTCAAGAGACTATAGGCCTTAGAGGAAGCTATGAAGAAGCACAACATTTCAGTGTCTAAGACTTCTTCAATGGGAAAAGGACAAGCTCTTTCAACATGTGCCATTCATTCATCTTTAGATAGTTGGATTCTTGATTCAGGTGCTTCACATCACATGACCAATTCATGTGATCTTCTTGATTCCATTGTTCATACTTCTACTTCTCATATTACAGTTGGGAAATCTTCATAGATTCTAGTTTTGGGGATAGGCTACATTCATATGCTAGATGGGTGCATTGGGGATGTTCGTGTTCCTAATATTTTAGTGAATCTACTTTCCATATATAAAAATTTTCATTCTAGAGATGGGAAGTCAGTTGAGTTTACTCCATAGAATGTGAATATCAAAAAGTTGCAAGATCCTAAGAAGGTTGTTGCTACAGGGATAGTTAATCATGAGAACCATTTGTATAGATTTGATGGCTTTGAGTATTCATTGGGTTCATGTTTTGTTGCTCATGTTGATTCAATGAGAAAGCTTTGGCATGAAATATTTGGGAACTTGAACTACATGTATCTTCAGTAGATGCAAGAACATAACTTAGTGGTTGGTCTTCCAAAGATCACTTGCATGGATGGTGTTTCTGAAGGTTGTGTTCTTAGAAAGCAACATCAAGATGCTTTTCCTAAGGGTCAACCTACATGTGCAACCACACCCCTTCAGTTGGTCCATAGTGATCTCATGTCATTCTCAACTCCTTTTTCAGGGGCTAAGTATGTGCTCATATTCATTGATGAATTTTCCCAACGAACATGGGTCTATTTTTTGAAGCTCAAGAGTGAAGTTCTCACCAACCTCAAAACCTTCAAAACATTTGTGGAGAAGCATTCAACTTTTTCTCTTCGACAGATACACACAGATAATGGGGGGGAGTATGTCAATCAGGACTTTTAGGATTTTTGTAGTGAGGATGGTATTCTTCATCAACACATAGTTCCTTACACTCCTCAATAGAATGGTGTGGCAGAGAGAAAGAGTAGGACTCTCAGGGAGATGGAAAATTGTACGATTTAGTCTAGGTACATGGCACTAACATTTTGAGCCAAAGTTGTCAATTGTGCCAACTATATTCAAAATCCTATGCCCACAAGGTAGTGCAAAATATGACCCCTGAGGAGGCTTGGTATCATCACAAGGCTAATGTGTCCTTCAGATTATTTGATAGTGAGGCTTGGGAATTCATTCCAATGGTCTACATAAATCAATGGAGAAGAAGAGTCAACAATACATCTTTGTTGGCTATTGTGAGGATGTGAAGGCATACAAATTGATTGATCCTGACACATGAGAGGTTCATTTCTAACGTGATGTTTAGTTTGTTGAGTCCTTCACCCAGTTCGATCATCCCTCAAATTCTTCTTCATCACAACCAACTCAATATTCTTCATTTGATGATGCTTTTCTACTTGAGGAAGATTTTGATGATGGTCTTGATCTACCTCCTCATTCACCCACTAGGCCACGATGGGCTTGAGTTACTCTTGAAGAGGCTAGTCCTCTTATTGGTGATCCATCAGACACTCACCGCACTGATTCTCAAACTTCAAGAATTAGTCTTTTGAGTCATGTTGTTTCAAATGATCCTCAAAAGTTTTCAGATGCTTGAGGTATTCTAGAGTGGGATAGTGCTATGGATGATGAGTATTCTTCCTTGATGAAGAATCATACTTGGGATCTTGTGCCTCTTCCTAAGGGAAGAAAGTTGCTTCGGTGCAAGTGGGTGTATTGTACCAAGTATGCATCAGATGGTTCCATTGAAAAGTACAAGGCTCATCTTGTTGCAAAGGGGTTTCCTCAAGTTGAAGGAATTGACTATTTTGAGACCTTTGCTCTTGTTGCCAAGATGAACTCTATTCACCTTGTCCTTGCTATAGTTGCATCATAGGGATGGTCAGTGTATCAGATGGATGTGAAGAGTGCCTTCTTGCATGGGGATCTTCATGAGGAGATATATATGGAGTAGCCACCAGTTTTTTGCAGAACTCTTCACTTGTTTGTAGGCTTCGACATTCATTGTATGGTCTCAAATAGGATCCTCGGGCTTGGTATGAGAAGATAGATAGTTTCTTGCTTGCTTCCAACTACACTCACTTCCATTCTGATCCCACAATTTATACTCAATGACATGGAGAGGATTTACTCATACTTCTCCTCTACATGGATTAACTGATTCTCACATTGAGTTCTACTTCCATGATTCAGAGTACACATCGACCATTAATGAAGAGGTTTGATATGACCAACCTTGGTATTTTGCATTACTTCCTTGGTCTTTAGGTTCATCAGACTTCTGAGGGGGTCTTCATTTTCTAGGAGAAGTATGCTCTTGATTTGCTTTAGAGGTTTGACATGGCTAATTTCAAGCCTTCCCCCACTCCATTCCAGTCAAGTGTTGTACTGTCTACCAATTTCACTACTCCTACAATTGATCCTACCTTGTATTGGTAGTTGGTTGGAAGCCTTTTTTACTTGACACATAGTCATCCTAATATTTCCTTTGCAGTTGGACTTGTCTCTCACTTCTCATAAGAGCATCATGAGAGTCATTGGAAGGCCGCCAAATGTATCTTGTGATACATTTAGAGAACTACTCATTTCGACATTCATTACACATTAGGTGCATCTCAGATTGTGGGCTTCACTGACTCAAATTGAGCTGGTGATGTCAATTATTGGAAGTCTAGCTTTGGATTTTTCTTTTTCCTTGGTTCTAGTTTGATTGCATGGTCATGCAAGAAGCAAACTACTATTGCATTATCATCAACAGAGGTTGAGTATTGAGGTGCAATTTTGGCTAGTCAAGATGTTTTGTGGCTTCGTTAGTTGATGACTGAGTTTGGATTCCCTTCCACTCAGCCTACTACTCTTTAGTGTGATAGTCAAAGTGTCATTCATATCTCTCGCAACCCAGTGGAGTATCAGCGTACTAAGAATATTGAGATCCACATGCACTTCATTAGAGAGCTAATCTAGGATGGTGTTCTTAGCTTGGAGTATATGCCTATAGATCAACAGGTTGTAGGAATCTTCACTAATCCTGTGGCATCACCTCGTTATCTTTAGTTGTGATCAATGCTTGGGGTGAGGGAAGTTTTCCTTGGGGGGTCTTGATGAGTCCTCCTTCCTTCTTTAGTTTTTAGTTTTCTTTCATATTTTTCTCTTTTTCGGAGAGAATTTTTCTCCCATAGGGTTTTCTTCTTTTCTTCACTTCTAATCTAGATTTTTTGTTAAATTGTACATGGGTACCTCATCAGGCCTTGTTGTCTGGACCCATATTTTGCATCTTTTGCATTTTTTATATTAGTTTGTTCCTCCCTAAGTTGCACTTAAGGGGGGGTGTTGGTGCACGAATAAGTTTTGTACCTATTTTATTCCTTTACTAGGGACTTAGGGTACTTAATTCACATGATAAGTGTACTTAGGATATTAGTTGTCTTATCTAGATAAGTATTAGTTGTCTTATCTCGACTTTACAATTTCCTAGGTAGTTATGAGTTAGTTGTCTCATGTGATAGGATTAAGACACTTCTTATGATCTTGTCTTATCCTATCTCTCATCCTTTCCTTTACAAGTAAGGCATCTCTAGCATATTTTGCATTGCATTGTATTGTATTGCATAGCATATTGATCATTGTATCACATTGCAATTCTTGTTTGGTGGAATAGCATCTTCCATTTTCGCTTCTCTCTATCTCTTGTGGAGGTTATTTAGTGTTGAAAATTGAAGATCTTGGGTTGCTCACTTCAAAAATTGCAACCTTGGGCATATGAGTCCCAATACAACACTTTTGCTAGTTTTCAAAACATCTAGATGAGTCACTGAGAGATTCATGTTTCTCCTAAAAAATCCTAGACTGGGACTAAATCACCCAATCTTGTGTGTGAGTCCTAGTGAGCTTCAAACATCAGAGTTTTAGGATTTTTGAGCTTGTTTTGACCACATCCAAGTACCTTTTTGTATCTTTTTGTTTAGTTATTTGAATTCAAGTTTCATTTTCTAGGTCATTTAGTTAGATTTGCATAGTACTTTCATATCTTTATTTCTAAGAACTTGCTTAGTGGTGAACCCCCTTTTAGTCTTTAATCACACCCAAGGATACCTTATAGTAGATCTCTTTCCCTAACTCAATCAAAAGGTTGAGATCTTTAGGGTTTCCTTGAATAAACTAGAGAGAAATAGGCACTTATCCCTTGTTCCATCTCCTAAAAGGTGGAACTCCTATTTCCATGTGTTCAATTCTGTTGGAGCTTAATGGAGTGGTAAAAGAAGGGGTTTTCACTACAAAAATACAAAGGGTCATACCTGATAAGCCACACCCCATTCTTTGCAAATAACATTGGTTCCAAATCGTATGTGATTTTGATAGAGAAAAGACCCATAAAATGTGGAAGCTCAACCAAATCTCTTAAACGAGGAGAATCTAAGGTTAGAATGAGTAGGTCTACGCTTTGATGAAACTAGTGATAATCGATGTACAGTACATGCACCCTTTCTGACTTGCTTGCGACAACATAATATTCTAGCCTACACGAGTTTCTCAGTACACCTCTAGTTGACCTCTATGTTGTGGATAATGTAACAAGGGAAATAGTGCTATAATTGATATTAGAGCCTTATAGATCATCTAAATCTAGGTAAAATTATAATCCACGGAGAGTATACATTTTGATTTCTGAAACAAATGAGTTTAGTTTGCTTCCCCATTAATTGTGTTTATGACTATTATCATACCACGATATCAATTAGCTTCTAAGATGGAAATATTTCTTATCATCTATATAGTCCTATCTTCATTACCATTATCTATTTTCATTAGTGGTGGTTATTTTTTGAAGGTTCTTCAAACTACATTATGTCAAATATTTTTGCATTGTTGTAGTATTTGATAGGATAGTGGCTTGGTTGTATTATATCTGCATATTTTCTTTTTTCATTTTGTCTTCTGCCATGAGTTGTATTTGAGTATTTTTTCCACTCTATCAACATTTGATTCACTTGAATGTAAATCCTCTAATTCACATCTACTTCCTTCATACATATTGTTTATCCTTTTCATAACAATAATCATACATTTTATGATATGCATCGTTCACTTTTATTTTTCAATGTGTAGGCACAAAATAGCTATAAAATACATTTTTTAAGCTCCTTATCTAGAAGAAAAGTCAATCGGTGAGTGTTGCTATTTAGATGAGATTCAAGTCTTCATTCAATGCTATTGTAGTAGCATTATGCAAGATGACTAGGTTTATTGATTAACTTGCTTCATTTTTTTTCAATTTCTTAACTAAATTTTGTTTGGGATCTCGTTGCAGGTTAATGGAATTGCACTGATATTGATATATAGTTGACATTAAATCTATTAAGAAAGTGCATATCTCTCACAAAGACCCAGATAGTTAATATCTCCACATTTAAGCCTCTCCTGGTGTGCTGAATTTTTTGCTCCTATTAGATTTTCTTCCAATTCAAGATACAACACCAAGAATTTAGATTAATGCTACAATGATGATACTGTGCCTAACTTAACTACATGCAATACAAATAATTTTAAACTTTTGCTGGAAATTTTGTTAGATTGAAAAAAAATTCAATAAAAAAAGAAACCTTAACATTTTCAATTACATATATTATTCTGTAGGCATGTTCCTTTCACCTTCTCTTGATGCAAGTGTTAGTTATGGTGAAGGCGTTCCCTCAATGAAGCTTTCCAGATGTATTTTCTCTATCAATGGTTAAAACTACAAAGAAAGGATGCAAGACCATCAAAGAGATCTTGATCATTCATTTGTGCATTTACTATGGATGGGAGTTGGTGTACCCTCTATGTTGCATTTACTCTCGTTTGTTTCCTTCTGCTTGATGCATTTACTATGGATAGGAGCTGGTGCCAAAAATATTTTCCTTGTTGATGCATTTCGATTGTTGACAGAAAGAGAGCATTGAGATAATTTCTATAGAATCTTGAGGTAAGTGATTTTCCCTGGTTTCATCATGTACATGCCCAAGTCAATTTCTCTTAGCCTCTACACAACCTCTCAAATTTTCTTTAGTTTTTTTAACTCTAAATTAATTCTTTTTCTCTTTACCAAGATCAATCTTTGTAAATCTTCACTCTTACCTTTGATGCCCATTTCTTCATCAAAATCTACGCTACAAAAGAGAAAGTGGAGGAGGAG
This sequence comes from Sequoia sempervirens, assembly GCA_007258455.2. Classification (NCBI taxonomy): domain Eukaryota; kingdom Viridiplantae; phylum Streptophyta; class Pinopsida; order Cupressales; family Cupressaceae; genus Sequoia; species Sequoia sempervirens. The sequence goes on from VDFB02193867.1 coordinate 30,457,787, forward strand.
AATTTGGGTTTTTGATAATTGCAAGGCGGAAAAAATTTCATGGTTTTGGTGTTGTTAGAAATGGGAGAAGAGCAAGAATGGATCATCAAAGGTGGTCGAAAATGGAGCCAAAGTGCATATAGCCACTGAACCATTAGAAATCATTCCCACCACTACATCTACATTGAAGGCGGGCAAAGGCCCCTCCTGGGGCCCTGTTCTCTTTGAGCTCTTTACTTCTCAAGGTTGTACCACTTCTCCTTTCGCTGATCTACTTATTTCCAAATTGGGGTGCGGTGATATGTAAGGATTGGAGGTGGAAGTGCCTATTGTTGTTTTGGGATTATCAAGGATGGAAGGATCCCTTTGCCAAAAACCTCTCGAAGGTGATCTAGAGAGCCTATAGTCAAGTACTACATTAGGACATCATTTATATGACACATGTTGTGGTGCAAGGTGGGGCTCAGTGTTTGATTTCCAATGTCGATTTAGTTCTCTCTCTTGCTTGATCTGTGCCTCACTTTATAGCTTCTGACATTCAGGTGGGTCTTTGCATATTAATCTTCATTTTATACTTTCCAAGGAAACTTAAAGTGTACAACTCATCTAGAAAAATTGATCTATTTGAAAATCATAACATTTCAAAATAAGATTCAAATTATCTAAGCCCATGCTTTTATCCAAGATGGTAGCCATTTATTCTTTCCATTTGGTTTACTCCGTTTGGTTTCCCATGATTTATTATTGGGGATGATTGGGGTCCAGCTAAAGCAACATCTTCAAATTCAAAAAAGGGCGATCATAATACCCAAATTGCTTTTCCTATATAATAATGGCATTCTGTTTCTTTTCAAATTAATCTTATCTCTATGAGTTATAATTTTAAATGGTTATTTCTTACAAATTTCTTCCATGGTGATCTAACTACCAGAAATTTTAGTTGTGAATTCTTGTCATGCAAGGAATTTGATGAAAATTATTAGTTATTCTTGATATTTTTGGAGATTGGTTATAATTTATGTCATATTCATCTTGTTTTCATGAGAATTTGGTTCAATATTTATTACACTAACTATTAAGGAATAATATTGTCTAGAAAAGATAAAAGATGTTTCTAGAAGAACTAGAATCTTCTAGAAGAGCTAGAATCTTCTAGAAGATAGAAGCAACTAGAAGATATTCAAGGAAAAGAACATTCTAGTTTTAGAGTTCTCTAGAATATTAGAAGTTTCTAGATCTTAAAGGCACCAACTATAAATATGAGGTTGTCCATTGTGAATAGCACAACTATTGAGGTAAGTTGTTGGATTGTATGTAAGCAAGTTAGATCAATATAATTTCTTTCAACCATTTCATAGTTGTTTTATGCTTTAGTTTTTCCCTATTTGCTACTATTATTTTATTATTTGGGCCTATTATTACATGGTATCAAAGCTAGAAATATTCTTGAAAAGAAGAAAATATGTGAGTTTTTCTTTCACTTCTAGGGTTTTGGACCTAAAAGGAGAAAGACCAATTTTTCAACCTTTCACTCAAGAACAAACCCTTGAGATTTCAATGCAAAGGAGATTGAAATCTAGCAAAGGGAAGGTTCTAGGGATTGAATGATGTATAATGATGGGTTCACCACCAAGTATAAACTTGGAAAAGATAATGAATTACAAAACACAATGTGATGTGCAAAATGACCTAAAAATGCAAATGAAACAAAACAGAAAGTTGTAAAACTAAAAGTGTGCACCTAGAAACTTGTAGAGACTTGGATGGAGACTATAAATGTTGCTGATTCTAAAATTTTGGCCCACTGGGACTCATTCACCAATTTTGGTGAATCAATCCCAAATCAGCATTTTTGCATAGGAACATGTTTCTCAAAAAAAGGGTATCCAAAAATGCCAAAATCTCAAAATTGACCAAAAATGGGGCTCATTCGCCACTGTTGGAAAATGAGTCTAGTTTGGCTTTTCTGGAAATTCAAAGTTGTGATCTGCACTTCTTGGTCTGCTATCTTTGTTCCTCTAGGTTTTCGAGATCCAAAACTCTGATTACGGGGCTATAGGTGAATTTTTGTGAAGATGATGACCTAGCAATTGGGGAGACAACTTCAACAACCTTGTACCCTATCCTTTGATGATCTCCAAGTCTTCAAAACACCTAGATCTATAATCACACAAAGAAAGAGAGAGAGAGAAAATGTTGATTGTTAGGGAATAGGGGTTTACCTTGGTTAAACCCCTTTTAGGTAATTAAACCAAATGATGAAATAAGATGAAGCATGAACATGAATTAATGCAATTAAAACCTTCCCATTATGATGGACCTTGAGTTGCTACAACAATTGATGAAGAATCTTGCTCTTGAATGCCTTAGAATTGATCAAGTGAAAGCTATCTTGATGACCTTGGAATACTTTACCCTTGCTTGATTGACTTGATAACATGTAGGCTTATGTTTCTTGTTATTTCTTATGTCAAATGAGGATTTCAAGGCTTTCTTATATAGGAAATCCACTCACATGACTGTTAATTTGATCCCCAAGGCCGACATTGAAGAAATTTGAATTAAAAACCCATTTTTCCCACTCAAAGCCTTAAAAATAGCAAAAATGGGACTCATTCACCCAATGTGGTGAATGGGTCCCACAGGGGCTATGTTTCATGCTAGAGTGTCAAGGGGTGAATATTTTAAGCTTTTATGTTGATTTTGTTGAGTCTTTGATCAAAATATACCTTGGGTTTCACAAGATGAGGTCATAGGGGCCTATTAATGATGATATAAAGGTCATAAATGCAAGAGGGCCCAAGATCCAATGTGAAAGTGTAAATAAATACACTTTACAACAGTAAATTAAGGAAAAATTGACTCTATTTAGCTTAGAAGGACCCTAAATCCCATGTGAATATGTAAAACACATTACCACACTAGATCAGGTCCACTTGATTTACAAGCCTCCCAAATTTAATGTGAAGATGCAAATAAATATATTTTATAACATTAAATTAGGACAGAGTTAGGTTAATTTAGCTTTAAACGGGCCCAAGACATAATGTGGATGTGTAAAACACCTTACAACACTAGACCAAGGTGACCTTAAATCCAATTTATCATTAATTATTCACATATCAAGTAAGGTACATGTTTTTATACACTAAATTTAGCCCCCACTTTAGTGGGAGGATGAACTTGCTTTAAACTCACACTAAAGTAGACATTCAAGAGGGGTCCAATCATACCAATGTGGATGGTCTAGGATAAAAAAGATGAAGGAGGCGGTCAAGCCCCCAGGATCCAAGATCCTAAGTCAAATTGGCATAAGCACAAAAGGACACCCACAAGGTGAATGATATGTAGCAGAACAAGATACACCATCATGCAATGACAATAATTAGAAAGAGGAACAAAAATAAGTAAAAATATAAAGGTGGATCAAGCTTCAACCATTTCTCCAACACAATGTGGATCAGATCTAGGTTGTTTGTCCAAAAAAAGAATACTCACTTTGAGGCGATGGAACTCTTGGCTGTCCATTGGGTGAGAAGTCTTAAAAGGTGAGAAACATTCATTGTTGGTATGCGCTCTCACACACGCAAGTGGCTATGGGGAAATTCATGCCTCAAATTGGGATTCTCACTCAAACCATGCCAAAGTTATACCTCCTGATAAATTTAATAAGGCACCACAAAAAAATGATCTTCGAGCTTCATGAGACAAGGAAAAATTTGTATGCTTTGAGCTCATGAAAAAATAGGATGGTGCTACAGGCATGCAAGCTGTGTTATATGCAAGGTGGCCATATAAAAATTGTTTTAAATGCAAAATAATGTAAGGAATGTTCAAAGGGATTTTGCTTAATTCATGTAAGGTCTCTTCTTAGGGAACATCATGCCTAATATCTCTAAGAGAGGACAAGTCAAAGAAATATCACACTCTTGGAGGAAATCAAGCCCAATGACACCACCAAGAAAATGATGCATCACAAGAAGAAATAAAATTGTGCAATGAAACATGATGAGTGTCGATGTATTCCCCCACTTTAAAGCGGTTGCTAACACCATTACTATGAGAAATTGCTTCAAAGTAGAAGAATAGATGAGAGATTATTTGGAAAACTTTATACCAAGTAATATGTTTCCGAGTGATCCCACAAAAGTGGTTTACAATTTTTGGCCAAACTGGACACTGATTTATTTATTTTTAACTAAATCTTCACATTCGAGCACCTATGGCAGTTAAACTGTGAGGAATTTGAAGATGATGCAAACTAGAGTCTTGTCACATTTTCTCTGTAGATTCTAAAAATATGTTTTTCAAAATTTTTGGAATTAGATTGCACTTCTTTTTCCATCTCCCACGAAAATTAGTTTTTTTCAAAAAACAACATTTTTAAAAAGTGACGCACACCGTATAACGCATAACTTTCTTTCCTTGAAAGATAAAATTCCAATTCTTTCAAATTTAGATTTGTAACTCTGATATCTAGTGCTTCCACTTGGTTAGATTGTTTTTTATTGAATATTTTTTCTTTACTCAAGTTTCAAATTCAAATCAATTACAATTCATACACAACGCGACCGTATAACGCATAACTTTTATTGTATGTATTGAATTTTTTTATTTTATTTTTTGGATCAAGGACTCCAATATCTAGTGCACTCATATTTTTTTTAAAAAAAATTGATAATCTTCTATTTTTCCACATGTGCAGAATAAAGAGTTTTGTTTTCGGGGAAAAACCTATATTTAATAAAACTTAAAAACCAAATAGATAATATAATCAAAACATATTAAAATTATATTCGTTGGATAGCTCGTTTTGAGGGAAACCTGATACCAATTGGGTTTTTGAGATTTCCTCCATTTTCATTCTCAAATCGAGCTTCAAAGTGCAAAATTTTGAGCAATTTTGGTGCCTGAGAGGATGTGGGTGAAAATAAGTGGGTTCAGACAATTGTTCGGTTGAACAAAAAAACAATGTTCTGTTGAATGTGGGTTCGACCAAACCCATTTAACATACAATAAAAAATAGATTTGAATGGGGTTCGGTCAAACATTCTAAAGATGTTTGGTCGAACCCCCTCTATTAAAAATTAATTTTTAATATTAATATAAATATAAATTATATTCTTTTTAAATTATGACTTGAGAGAGAGATATTGAGGGAGTGGGAGAGAAAGGGAGAGTGTGGGTAGGAGGGAGATACTTGAGAGAGAGAGGGGGGGAGTGGGA
>VDFB02193867.1:30463091-30540626 GCA_007258455.2 Sequoia sempervirens
TCAAACCTTAATGAGAAATGAAACATGAATGAAATGAACATGAAACATAAGGTGAAACAATAAAACCTTGTGTGAATCCTTGTAAATTTGCAAACAAGCATGAAGTGGCCTCAATGGATATAGATCTTGGTCATGATTCTTGAGGAAAGATGTAACAATGGAAATAGGGTGTCCCACCTTTTAGGAGATGGAGCACGAGGATAAGGTTCCTATTTCACTCTTATTACATTCAAGGAAACCTTAGAGATCTCAATCTGAAGGTAGCAAAGGGGGATAGAGATCTTGCAATAAGGTATCCTAGGGTGTGATTAAAGACTAAAAGGGGGTTCACCAGCAAGCTAGGGTTTGGAAAGACAAGTAACATGAAAGGCCTAATGTCAAAACCTAATGATATGCAAGACTTGAATAGATTATCTAGAAATGAATGCAAAACAAAAAAAGAAAGTAGAAAGGCGCAGAAGGGCATCTGGAAACCTGTGGAAGCTTTAATGAAGACCTAGAATGGTGAAAATGTTGAATTCAATGCATACTAGGACTCATACACTAGGATGAGTGATTTAGTCCCAAATTAGGGTTTCTAGGCAAGAACATAAATCTGGTAGTGACAGGTCTGGAACTCCTAAAATCTAGAAAATTGGTTGTACTGGGACTCATATGCTAGAAGTGGCTTATTATTCCTACTTGGATTTTTCAAAGGATCAAGATTTGAATCTGATCTTCAATCTCTGCTCTATCTTCTCAACTTGATTTCTGGATCCGAAATGTTGAATTATGCTATGTAGATTCCTTTTAGTGATCTTGTAAACTAGGTGACAACTTTGGAAACTTGACAACTTTCCTCCAATCTTTCTCTTTAATGTGTATTCAATCTAGGTCTGCAAATCACACACTAAAGAGAGGGAAAAATGCTGATTTTTTAGTACAAAGGGGTTTTCCTTGGTCAAACCCCGTTTTGGTAATCAATCCTTGAATAAAATGAAATGGAAAGGAGGAATGATGAATGAACAATTTAATGATATGTTGCAACTCACCAAACCTTATAAATAAAGTGCTGCAAACATGTATGAAATGGCTCTAGAGGATGTAGATCTTGAATCTTTCTTGAATGATAAGGATCTTTACTTGAATGCTTGCTTGAATAATGAAACCCTACATCAAAAATGTTAGCTGAAAAAAAAAACACGATGCGTGATGAATTTGACATGATGCTTGATACTTGAATAATACTCTAAAAAACTTGATAATCAGCCCTTGAATTCTCTTGTAAACACTTGTATTCTCTTATGAACTCGGTTTCGCTATAAGGATGCTTATTCAACTTGCTAGGTGAAAATGAGTGAAATAACCTTTTATTTATACTTGTTTATGCTAAATTTCTCAAAATTACAACACTACAAGCCTCGACATTAGATCTAGGAGAATAAAATCTCACCAAACCTTATAAATAAAGTGCTGCAAACATGTATGAAATGGCTCTAGAGGATGTAGATCTTGAATCTTTCTTGAATGATAAGGATCTTTACTTGAATGCTTGCTTGAATAATGAAACCCTACATCAAAAATGTTAGCTGAAAAAAAAAACACGATGCGTGATGAATTTGACATGATGCTTGATACTTGAATAATACTCTAAAAAACTTGATAATCAGCCCTTGAATTCTCTTGTAAACACTTGTATTCTCTTATGAACTCGGTTTCGCTATAAGGATGCTTATTCAACTTGCTAGGTGAAAATGAGTGAAATAACCTTTTATTTATACTTGTTTATGCTAAATTTCTCAAAATTACAACACTACAAGCCTCGACATTAGATCTAGGAGAATAAAATCTCACCAAGAATTTGAATTTAATTTAGTTTAAGCCATGTGGGACTCATATGCCCAAGGTAGCATATGAGTTCCATTAGGCTAAGCTCAGGCACACATTTTTCAAGAAAGGCTTGGATTTATATGAAATCCAGAGTGGGGCCTTGAAACTTAGGTGGGACTCATATTCCCAAGGTGGCATATGAGTCTCAAATCACTAAATCTAGGCTATACAAATGAAAAACACATGAATTATGATTGGATGATGTTTTATGTCGAGATTATCCTTGGAAAGATGCATTAATTAAGGCTTGTGGATGCAAAATAAGACCAAATAAGGCATAAATAAGCCCAATTTATTAGCGAAGTCTTAGATTAGTGTGAAAGTGTAAAGGTACACTTTACAACATCCTAAATAAGGCATAATTAAGTTCATTTAGTTAACAAGGGCCCAAGACCTAATTTGAATGTGTTAAACACATTACAACACTAAATCAAGGCAACATTATGATCAATTCCATAGGGAGGGCCTAAACAAATGTGAAAATGTAAGGGGATACATTTTTCATCATTACATTTAGCCCCCACTTTAGTGAGAGGATGAACATGTTTCAAACTCAGACTAAAGTAGACAAAATCACATCAAGAGGGATCCAAGTGTATTGATGCAAACCAACATAGGATGAAAAAGATCAAAGGAGATGGCCAAGCCCCCAAGATCAAGATCCTATAGTGGATTGACATAGGCGTAAGAGGAAGCACATGAAATGATATAGGGAGTGACATCAAGGTAGAAGCATATAGTCCCAAAGAAATAAAGAAAGAAAAATAAAGTTAAAAGATGGATTGATCAAGTGTCAACCATTTATCTTGTACACTGTGGATTAGATCTAGGTTGTTTTTCCAAAGAGAAACATTTACAAGTGGAATGCGATGTCTACTATGCAAACCAACACACACTCAAAAGGGCTAGTGAAATCTAGTATCCACTAGGTAAGCCTCTAGCAAGATGCATACACACGTGGTAGTATGCACTCACACAGATAAGCAAGTGGCTATGGGAAAGTCACGCCTATGTTTGGATCGCATATGGTAACCATACGAAAGTTATACCTCTTGATAACTTTGATAAGGCACCACACAAAAATGAACTTTGAGCTTCATGAGGAAAGCAAAGCTCTGTATGCTTGACACCCATGAACAAATAGGATGGCGCCACAAGAAATCAAAGTGTGTTATACAAGGTGGCCATATAATAGATGTTGTAAATGCAAAAGTGTAAGATACATTCAAAGTATTTTTTCTTAGTTCATGTAAGGTCTTAACTTAGGGAACATCATGCCTAATATCTCCAAGAGAGGACCAATCGAAGAATAGAAGATTCACAACTTAGGGGATGTAGTGTGTCACATCAAGCCACTAAGAGGAATATAATATGCTAAGAGAGATAATGTTCTTGAGGGACATCACAACCAATGTCACCACAAAGTGAAAGACGCGTCGCATGAAGTAAGAAGACTACATAATGAAGCATGAGTTGTAAAAGAATAATGCCAATGAAAAAGGGAGTTACCACTAAAATCACACAAGGGATCCATGGATTCGTGGTCACTATGTCTTTGCTACAATTTTTTTATAGAGCTCATAACTACCATCATTCCCCAAATACTCATGGGATAGGAAGAATGACACAAAGAGAGCGAAAACAAAGAAAAGATTTTGGGTCAACATGGAAGAGAGCTAAATGTCTCTATGCCTTGCATCATCCCCAAAAGGAAAAGACAAGACAAATGAAAAGAGATAAAGGAAAAGCTTTTGGGTCAACATGGAAGAGACGTAGATGTCTTGAAGCCTTGCGTCATCCCCAAAAGGAAAACACAAGACAAAGAAAAAGATAAAAGGATTTATAATGACATATAGAAGAATGTAGGTACAAATAAAAGAATGCCACAAAGAGAGGGGTACATCAAAAAGAATAGCGCGGGGATCATATTATGCACATGCAATCACACACAAGAACATGAAAAAGAAAATAAAATCAAGACAAGGAACATGTGACTCAACCTAATAGCAGGTCGTATGCATCCCAATCGTGTTCAACATATACAAAATGCAGACAACTAGCCAAAGGGAAAATAGCAAGTGATGAACTAGGGTTATCACCAAGCTCAAAACTCTTCCTAGGAGAATTATCGTTTAAGCTCATAGAAGAGGAAAATAATGTATTTTATTCATTATGCACTTCTTCATCAATTTTAGCAACCTCATCATCGTCATCCAAGTTAATCACAACAGGAGGTCGAATGATAATGTCCAAAGAAGGGTTTAGTTGCTGTTGCAGTTGTGGTATAGGATATTTTTGTTGTAGCAAGGGAGACTCATCATGTATTGCTTCATTCAAGTTCAGATGTTGATTTTCTTTGTTGTTTTCTTCATTTAATCTTTGAGTAAGAGCACGAATTCTATGCCTATGATCTCTAGCATTTCAGTTTCATTTAGTTTTGTTTTCAAGTTGTTTCTGTGTAGGAATGGGTATATCAATCATAGGTTTTTTTTCTTCCCTAATAGTAGGAACCATGGGAGGTTATTCGACCGCTTTCTCTTTAGTTTTTTAAGCTTGCTTTATCCTCGAAGGTGTAGAAGGATTATTTTCATTGTCTCTTGGTTGTTTATAGGAGCTAGGAAAATAATTTGTCTTAGGATGGTCTTGGTTGTTTGGAAAATATTTAGGCTCAATCACAGTTTCATTAATGATAAGAGGCTCAATCATTAGTGGAGGCATGTTCTTAAGAGATAATTTTGTTATGCACTTCACTTTAAACTTTTGGTAGGATATGAGGTTTAATAGGCTCCGTAGGCTTAGGCCAAAAGAAATCTAAGGAAAAATTCCCATGGGAATACAGAGGATTAAAGCCGGTATCATGCACAATAAATATTTCATTGTTAAAGGGAAACATTAAGCATTTATGCACGACTGACGGGATGGCTTCCATGGAGCATAGGCATGGGTAACCAAGCTTCACATGGAATTGGTTCGACGTTGAGATGATGGAGAATGAGAAATCTAATTGTTTTGGTCCAACAATTAAATGAAGGGTGATTGATCCCATCATAGGGTAGGCGAAACTATTATGCATCTTTATCCACGCTTTCAGTTTATCATACATTTCTTGATAGAGTTCATGCACAAGTAAGAATTCTTCAGTGATCACATTCTCTCTATAGATGGGATCAATTAATATCCCATTAGTGGGCTTATCATAGATTCATCTGGCTATGTAAATAGGACCATCGGTTGCATGCTTGAGTATATCTTGTGAGGAGAAAGCAATGTCAAGAGGCTTTTTAGTTTGGACCTTACGAGGTTGAATTTTGATTAATCCAACCATATCATCCAAAGGAATTTGTTCGTTAGTATCCATAGGATCTTGTTCAACAATATCCATGCCATCATATGTGTCAACATTCATCACATCATTCTTTTTAGTTTCTTTGACAAATGAAAAATTGTGTTTTGGCATAAAGTTGGTAAAGATTTGTAGATTTTGGTTAGGAGGAGCAATGAACTTATTTCCTTGATCATTAACACCTCCAATTGAAAGTAGATTAGAATCAATGAGGTCTTGCACAAGATGTTTAAGACGCTTACAATGTTTTGTATCATGTCCATTTTGTTGGTGATAATGGCAATAAGCATTTGATCTAAATTTTAGAGGTAAGGGTTCATTAGGATCATGTGCTCTAACGCGAGGTAAGGTGATCATTTTCTATTCTAAAAGTTGTGACATTGTGCTATGAAGGGTATCAGGTAAGGGAGTAAATTGACTAGCTAGATCCCCAAATGTGAAAGGAGTGGTCTTCCTTATAGCAGCCACTTGGGCATCAACATGTTGAGTTGGTTGAGGGGGGTTTAGTTGGAGGAAACCTTTATTCTATTTTCTAAAGGATTGGTAATTGTTTTGATTTATGGATTTAGACTTTTCAAGATGACTAGAGGTGGATTTTGTTTCATGACTACTAACCAATTTTTGATAATCATGAAGGGCAACTGGTACACAAGTGAATGAAGGAAGGGAATTTCATCATGCCAATCTTATCTTGTATCTTAGTTTTCAAGTTCTCAATGAACATTCTTTGAAGGTGAGGATCAAGAATTTGCACATTGATTTGGGAATAAAGCGATCGGTAGCATGAAATGAATTCAATAACATTTTCATTGTCTTTTTACTTACATCCCATCAAATCGGCCAAGGTCATCTTAGTGGTCATGTGTACTTGGAAATGGTTAATAAAGGCCTCAACAAGTTCAATTAATGAATGAATCAAGGTATTCAATATTGAGGAAAACCATTCTAAGGCAGTGTCTTTGAAGGATCTAGGGAATAGCTTAGCCAAAATTTTTTCCTCAAAGATGAAATCACTACATAGAGTGGTAAAAGTGAAAACATGGTTAACAAGATCTGCTTTCCCACCATATTTCTCAAATCGGGGAACTTCTACACCTTATGGAATTTGTTCTCTCATATCTCCAAGGATGAGGGATTGGCTTTGATGTATTGCGAAGGTTGACCATTTTTTTTTATTTAGGGTTGTGACCTGTTGTTGGAGGGATGCCATGCTTTGGAAAAGTGTGTTAATGATAGTGTCGTTGTTGTAAGGTGGAGGGGTATAAGATGGAGTAGTGTATGCATGTAGAGGAAAAGTGAACTGTAAACTCGAGATGGAGGAAGTTTGAGGAGATATTGTAGTTGAAGGCACAAACCTAGAGGAATTCCTTATGGAAATACCTAAGGAACTATTCACACTGCTAGTGGGTTGAATTGTTATGGTAGGTTGAGTACTAGTGTATGTAGGGATGGAAATGGGTATCATAGAGGGAGGGATGGAAGTTCCACCTTGGCCTTGAGTGCACCCCAAAGCTTGAGTAGAACTAGGGATGGTAGGGATAGTGTTGTTAATGGGAAACACAATGGTTGAAGGCATGGTAGTCATGGGAAGTGAAGTATGCATACTAGGATCCATATAGGGTTGATTATCAACACTGTCAGGAAGAGAGTTAGAGAACCCAAGATCCATGACGAATGGTGTATCACAGGATGGCATGAGTCTCAAACTACGTATGACAATAGTATTGCTAATAGGACACCAAGTTTTAAAGCTCATACAAGGTTTCACAAACTTGGTGGACAAACCCAAAATGGAAAGAGGGTAAAGGGAAATGCAAGGACCTAAAATGAAGTATGAATGCAAGTTTCAGATTCTAAAGAAGGTAATTTATCGATTACACTATGCAACAATCTAAAATGGAATTTTCTAGATGCAATTTTGAATTTAAGTAGTGCATAAAATGAACCAATTTAAGCTAGATGCATTTTTTTGAATGAAATAAAAACTCTGTAAAATGGAATAGATAACTAACAATAGCAAAAAAGAACACATAAACAGAGTTTTTAATGTTGGAAAATGTAGTTTAAAATTTGAAACAGAACTAAATTTCCCAGAGGGGCGTATGAGTCCCAATCAGGGTTTTTTAGGGGTTTAAATGTTGAATAACAATCACCACATAATACACAGAAATAAAGAAAAACCACCTGTACTAGGACTAAATCGCCCATAGGGGCCTATGAGTACTAGATTAGGGTTTTTGCAAAAAATTCAAAAAGTTCAGAGGGAAAGTTATGCTTTTTGGTTGTATGATGTCTAGGTTAAGGGAAAATTTAGAATTTAGATGAAATCCAATGATGTAAGATGCAAAAATGCAACCTATATCCACTTTCACTAATGCAAGATTTAGAAACCCTATATGCAAATTAACTAATTCAAAACCCTAATGTAAAGTTATTATAAGAAAGATCTAGGACTATGATGCACTCCAAATCAAAAAAGAGGTGTTCACATCGGGTTCACCAAAATGTAACAACTAAAGTAGGGTGCCCCACCTTTTAGGAGATGGAGCACGAGGATAGGGTTTCTATTTCACTCTTATTACATTCAAGGAAACCTTAGAGATCCCGATAGAAAGGTAGCAAAGGGGGAAAGAGATCTTGCAATAAGGTATCCTAGGGTGTGATTAAAGACTAAAAGAGGGTTCACCACCAAGATAGGGTTTGGAAAGACAAGTAACATGCAATACCTAATGTCAAAACCTAATGATATGCAAGACTTGAATAAATGATCTAGAAATGATTGCAAAACATAATATAAAATTGGAAAGGTACATAGGGGCACCTAGAAACCTGTGGAAGCTTGAATGAAGACCTAAAATGTTGAAAATGCTAAATTCAATGCACATTGGGACTCATACGTCGAGCTGGGCGATTTAGTCCCAGATTAGGGTTTCTAGGTAGGAACTAAAATCTGGTAGTGACAAGTCTGGAACTCCTAAAATCTAAAAAAATGGCTATACTGGGACTCATACACTAGAAGTGGCATACCAGTCCTACTTGGCTTTTTTAGAGAATCAAGATCTAAATCTGCTCTTCAATATTTGCTCTATCTTCTCAACATGATTTCCAAATCCCAAATGTTGAATTATACTCTCTAGATTCCTTTAAGTGATCTTGTAACAAAGGTGACAACTTTAACAACTTGAAAAATTTCTTCCAATCTTTCTCTTTAATGTGTCTTCAGCCTAGGTCTACAAATCACACACTAAAGAGGGAAAAATGTTGATTTGTTAGTAGAAAGAGGTTTTCCTTGGTCAAACCCCATTTTGGTAATCAAACCTTGAAATGAAATGAAAGGGAAAGGACGAATGATGAATGAAGAAAAATGATATGTTGCAACTCACCAAACCCTAGAAATAATGTGTTGCAAACATGTACAAAATAACTCCAATGGATGTAGATCTTGACTCTTGCTTGAATGATCTATGGATCTTGATTTGAATACTTGCTTGAATCATGAAACCCTACATCACAAATGTTAGCTGAAAAACAAACATGATGCATGATGACTTTGCATGATACTTGATACTTGAATAATGCTTCAAAACACTTGATAATTAGTTCTTGAATGCTCTTGTAAACACTTGTATGCTCTTGTGAACTCAATTTTTCTATAAGGATGCTTATTCAACCTGTTAGGTGAAAAACACATTGCAACAGTAGATCAAGGCAACATTATGTTCATTTTAACATTAATCATTCCCAAATTAACTGTGAAAAAGTGATACCTTTTCCTACACTACAAGAATATAGTTGACAAGGCTTTCTAATTGATTCTTTCAAATGTTGAGAATCTAGGAGTAAGTGTCATTGTCAAGAATATAGTTGACAAGGCCTTCTAATTGATTCTTTCAAATGTTGAGAATCTAGGAGTAAGTGTCATTGTCAAGCATGCTCATGTTTACTTCATTGTTCCTCCTTTCTCTCACTCATACCATTGTTTGGTCTTATCTCCAAACAGTAATCAACATTTGCAATGATATTGTCCTTCTTGTTTAACCCATCAAGAGCAGTATTAGGCACTCATTTTGGATGATCATGTGCAATTGTTGTATGTACTGATATGCTTTTGTAATGTAAAAATTTGATGAAGATCTTATCCTACCTTTTTCATTTGTCATATTAACATGTAGTTTACCTTTAACTAGATACACTTACATATCATATTTCCCATGGAATTTTCTAGAATGATTCCTTTGTAACAACTTCAAGCGAACAAGGTTTCGATCGAGTCACTTCTTGGTTGTTCCTATTTTACCTAAAGTCAAAGGATCTAGCCATGGGTAGGTTGAGAAGAACCTCCCCTTGCACATATTCTTCGCTCATATGGTTCCCAAAGTATAAGGGTTGGTAGAAGGTACTAATGCTTTCATCCTTGTTAATTAACTAATCTTTAAGAATGCAATTTTCCAATTGGAATCTAAATTTGGTTACATACATCTAATATTTTATTATTTACTAATGAGCAGACAAAAGATCCAACACAATGAGTGCAATTTTAGATGATTGACCTACAAAACCCATTTTTGCAATCCTTATTACTTATTGGTGTGAAAACTTGTAAGTACATGATATCCAAGCTTTCATTTTTTGAAAAGTTGGCTCCATTTTGAAAATTACTATTAGTCCAACATATATGTACTATCATAAATAATTTATCATGCATGCACATGAGAAAAAGTGATTTGATGAGGATGTTCTTTCCAAAATCAATATTATACAATTTCTTGAAATTATTTGAATAAAATAATCGTGTATGCCATATATCAAAGAAGCCTTGGTTATTCTTTGTTTCATAATTTGGAAATTTGTTGTTAGCCATTTAAGAGAATAAAATTTATCATCTATTTAAATTTCCCTTCCTTGTTTAATACATACTCTCCTCTATGCATAGGATATGATCTCTCTTAAGATATTTGCTCAACCTTGGGTCATGACTAGTTCTTTGGTATTTGTTTCAATTCTTTCCTTACCCTAAGCAAAAATAAACAATTGTGCAAAAAGGCGGATTTAGAAGGGCCTATAAAATGGATTTTAGGAGTAAAAAATAAGCAAAATCTACCAAAATTTTGAAAAACTGATTGATAATATCCTTAAACCATCTTGTTGTCAAGTTGATTGAAACTAATCTAATTTTATGTAGGCTTCTTGGAAACTCAAGGAAAATCATTTGAAAATATATAATTTGATTGATTTTGTTGATCATTTTTTCATTTATATGTTTGATATGTTGAAGGATTCAGTAAACTAAAAATCTCAGGTAGATTTTTATTCCTTAGAAGATTACTTCTATATATGTGAGATTTACTATATTCTGCCCTACATGGAATTTTAGGATCCTTAATAAATATTTTACTATTTTTTAACTATTGTATTTCACATACAAATAAGAGGCAAGATACCAATTTTTTTGACATGCATTGCTTGAATAGAATTGATAAATAGTACCAACTTTTATTTTCCTTACAAGTGACTAGTAATGTGTGCAAAATTGTTCATTGATGTTCTTGACATAACAAAGATTCATTTCAGATTTGTAAATTCTTTAATTTTTAACATACTTGTGAATAATAGTGTCTCATTTAAATAACATTTAAATAGTGCATCATGGAGAATATTGAATCAACTACTTATTTCCTTCCCTTTGTAGATTGCATTAAATGGAGTAACACCCAGCATAGGGAAACTTAGTGAAAAGTGACCTACGATATTTATCAAAAAGCAAAGTCTTTGGTATCCATATGCTATCATGAAAGGAAAATTGTAGTAATTAAAAGACTAACTCTTGGTACTTTGGAAGCATCCCAGTTGCTCTAGAAAACTTAGCAAACATGAGTGTGTACTCTACAAAACTCATCAAAAGAATATTGGTATCTGATTGTATCACTAAGTCCTAGCAAAGGAACCAATTATGTGAGAGAATATATCCATCTAGGAAACCAAGCTGTTTGTCACTTATCAACAAAATCTTTTAAAATTTTAGTCATTTTGTGTCACTACAATCCTTTGCCTTGTGACGTTTGGTCTTTAAAGTACAAAAGCTAGTATAATGGAAACTATGAAGAAATATGTTGTACAATGTACAAGGTTTGTGAGGAAGAATGTAATAAGTTTAACAACTAAGATGGTCTGATCTCTACTAATCACTCTATGTGAGCATAGTTCTATCAGCCATTGCATTTACAACATTAGCAATAGTTGGTATCAATTTGATAATAAGAAATTATGTCAAGAAAATTGTCACAAACATAATTGAGGAAAACAAAATAAATAATTTTTTTATTTCAACCATCAAATAAATGTAAAATTCAATTCATAGTTCAAAATATCTCTATGTGAAGAAACAAATAGGGCTCTAACACTAGGTATTAGAGTAATATCATATATGAAAAAAACCATTGATAAAATCAGAGAGGTAATATCTTCATTTAATAGACAACAACATAATTGTGTTAGAATGAAATTAAGCACAATAGAAAATGACCCAACATCATATGGATTCCCAAAAAATAAACTCACTGAAACCATGGCAAGTGACTTCCCTCAATATTCTGCACAGATTGTGTTGTGTTGTCAATGATACTGATGAGAAAAAATGGGCAAAGATTGCAGGAAAATAATACAAAACCCCACCAAAGTAGAATATTTTTTAAAATGATATGAACCCAAACAAATCTCACTACAATTGTTGATTTAATCTATGCACAATAAGTGAAAAGTAGAACTAAAAATTCAAGGTTTTAGAGCTACTAGATTCCTGAGGTCGAGACAAGATTTTTGTAGCATTTGAAATGAAAATGTTGATCTAAGTTAAAATTTGATTTCAAGGGGAGGCGAGGAACATTTTACCTGCCTGAAAGCTTTTTTTCAGTAAAAATAAAACCCTCATCAAATACTAGAAGAAATCAAAATTAAACGCAGTCGCTCCATAAAAGAATAAAGGAATTCAGTACATCAATTTAATAATTTATTTATTTTTTAATCCTCTGGTACAATATTATAATGAAGAGAAATTTAAGATACAAAAAATACTCTTGCATAATAATCTAGTGAATTCATCAGGTAAGAAAACCCTAATTAAATCGTGTAAAAACATGGTTTCTTGCATAGTTGCTAGAATTGGAGCCAAAATCCGTTTACAGTAGGAAAGCCCTCACCTACAAATTAGGAGAACGTGATCTGATAAATAAAATTGTAGTTGGACAATTGTAGGGGTTGCATAGACCATATTTATATGAAACAACACAATGGCGATGCTAAGATAAGGATAAGATTGCAACAATTAGATTACAAGTAGTAGAGATAAGGATGTGTAATGATTAGATTTGATCTAATTGCATTTGATTTGATCCTATTTTCTAAAGAAGTTTTATGGTGACTTTTCCTCAACACTGAGACAACTTCTAGGTGTGAGACAATATTTGAGGTGAACGTTGGTACAAAATATAGCCAATTAGCTAAACTAGTATATATATTTTTAAGATAATTTATATAAAATATGTTGAAAGATATCGAGTCGTCTATATTTTTTTATTAAAAAATTTAAAATAAATAAAAGATCATTATATGATTTATTTGGTGGAAAAAACAAAAAATATTGAATTAAATTAAAAGAATGAAAATAGATTGTTGTGATACTATTCATTTAAACTATTGAAAAAATCAATAAAATATTTTTAAGATAATTTATATAAAATATGTCAAAAGATATCGATCCATCTATATTATTTATGTAAAAACTAAAAATAAATAAAAGATCATTGTATGATTTATTAGATGGAAAAAAAAAATGTAATTAAAAGAATGAAAATAGATTGTTGTGATACTGTTTATTTAAATATTTGAAAAAACCAATAAAAAATCATTGCACATGAAATAGAATGTAGATTTTTGTTTTTGTTTCATGGATTTTTTGACCACCTATATGTCATGCTGCCATTGTAGAGTTACGTCTATTGACATAATTATTTGAACTTTATTTCAATTTATCTTAATTGATCAAATAATTTTAATTTATCAGTCCCTTTTTATACAGGTGGGGATTAATGTTTTCCTCTAAACAACATGGTATTAGTGTTGTTTTTGAATGTGGTAAAGGGAAAATTAAGAGTCTTCTTAAGATTTGGTTTTTGTCTTCTTTTTTTTAAGTGCAAAAATTGAAAGATTATTTGGCTCCTAGTTAGTTAGTGTCTAATTTTGTTAGCTAAAGATAGGGTTTTCATTTCTACAAAATCTTCCAAAAAGGTTGTTTAATGGGAAAGAGGGCGAGGAAAGAATTAAAAAGGTTTTTTAAGGCTTTTTGTTGTTGGTTTCATGCAAGCACATATATGTGTAGTTGGTTGTAGTTTGGTGGTATTGATTATTGTGTGGAAAGGAGTTATTTATATAGGTAATCCATCTAATATCTTGTTTCTTAGATCCCACAAGCTGACATCCATAAAATTTGAACTTAAAACCTATATTTTCACGATCAAAACCCTCAAAATAGGCCAAATGGGACTTATATGCCACACTTGGTGTATGGGTCCCATCTGGGTGGGACTCATACATCCAGGGTGGTGTATGGGTCTCACAAGGCCTTTTCAGGTGGCAAAAGTGTCGGGGTGTTAAAAAATTAATTTTATTTATTGATATTATCAAGATTTTGATTGAAATATGTTACAGGATGCACAATATAGGGTCTTAGGGTCCTATTAATGGTGATATTAAGGTCATAAATGTAAGAGGGCCCAAAATTCAATGTGAAAGTGTAAATAAATATATTTTACAATATTAAATTAAGGCAAGATTAGGTCTATTTAGCTAAAAAGTGCCAAAAACCTAATACGAATGTGTAAAACTCATCACAACACTAGATGAAGGTGATATAAGTCCAATTTATCATTAATTATTCCCAAATAAAGCAAGGAAAAGGTGTACTTTTTCTGTTGTTACAAAATTGATGATGAGGATAAAGAATCTAGAGATTTTTCCTTTGGTTTGTCAAATAAACTATTAAACTAAACCACATGCATGTATCCAACTTATACAAGGTTCCAATCTAACCACCCTTAGATAGCACCATAGCTTCTCTCATCATCTTGCATCCTCTACTCGAGAAAACAACTTGCACTTCTAAATTTTTTAGTTTCCTCAAAGAAAGTAGGTTTCGTGCCGAACCTGAGATATGTAAGACAACATCAATCCCCTTCACTATTCCACTAGGGAATTTGATTTTGACTCTTTCATGGCCAACAATCTTTAGGTGAGATTCATCACCCAAATACACCTTCCCACCATCGTACTCATACTTTGAGAACCAACCTCTATGTGAGGCCATGTGGAAGGAAGCACCCAAGTCTATCAACCACACAACTTCTAATGCATGGGTTTCCAAGGATGCAACTAATGCATCTATGTCATCTTGAGAGGATTTATTGGAATAAAAATCTAAGAAATTCTTCTTGCCTTTCTTCTTCTTCTTTTCCTTGCACTCTTTTTTGAAATGACTAGATTTGTCATAGTTCCAACACTTTGCCTTGGACTTTCCAGGAGACTTAGATCTCCCCAAAATATTTTGATTTTGATTTCAATTTCTTTTCCTTCTTTCCTTTCTCCTTCGATCTACCACAAACAATAAGGGCCTCCTTAGCCACCTCAAAATCCTTTCTCCACATCTCTTCAGTTAACAATGTCAAATTAAGCAGATCATCCATCTTGAAACTGGTGGTATTGCTTCCAATGGAAATTACCAGGTGATGCCATGAGTGTGACAAAGAACAAAATAGGAGCATGCACCTATCTTGTTCTTGAATTTTATCTTCGACAAAACCCTGTTGAACTTTTAACATGTTGAATGCATTCAGGTGATCTACTATGGATCCTCCATCTTCCATCTTCACAAAATATAGTTTATTTCTTAGGAACAACTTGATTTCCACAAATTTAGCTTGATAAATGTCTCTAAGTTTATTTCAAATATATTTTATAGTTTTCTCTTCATGGACATTCAAGAGCACAAAATCAACCAAACAGAGTCTTATCAAACCTTGGCTTTATAATCCATTATATTCCACTCTTCTTGGGTTGTTCTAGTTGGTTTTGTATCAGATATTGTAGCCTATAGATCTCTATCTATGAGCTCATATCCTCCATTTTTAACTTTCAAAGTTTGAATTTTATGTCATTAAAATTCTCCATCTCGATTCTTTTGGATGTGGTTGCCATATTTTTCTGCAACAAGGTCATGGAACATCCTTTTGAAAAACTCCCACTAAAAGAAAGACCATCTCAAAAAACCCTTCAAACCTAACAATAGAATCAAAGTTGGCCAAGCTCTAATACTAACTGAAAGGAAGTCGAGTGCACATAAGATGCTTCCTACACTGATCTAAGTAGGAGAGAGTTGTCAAAATTTCTTAAACACCTTAAAAAGTTATAGGTTTGGATGCACATACATATCATAATCAGATAAACAATGAAAAAATAACACATAATTTACATGTAGAAAACCCTTTTAGGAGGAAAACCCCACACTCCAAAACATGACTCATTTATATTATTTAGAAATAATAAAGAAGTTACAATATAATTGTAGAGCTATGCTCTTGTAGGAGTCTTCATACTTCTTCTCAATTATGGAGTAATTCTGGTAGCATAATAGTACTTCAACAAAACAATGACATACAACTCAAAAATACAAGTGCTCAATATGTAGGAGCTTAAAATGCATTAATTAGACATTACTAAAATTCAACACCAAAGGATGAAGATGCAACACAAAGAGCATCAAAACCACTACACGTGCATAGCAGTAAGTCTCCAATTGTCTACACATGCAATATTGCAACTACCAATTGTCACTACACCCTCACATGCAATACCTACACCTACCAAAATATAACTGCACCTCCAAAGCTCATATTCCATGCAAACTCAATAGGAAATAGAAATTTCCTTCATGCACAACTCCACCTTTAAACAATAACTTCCAACTTGACTCCCCCTCATAAATAGAAACTACAAGTTGTAACTCACAAAGCAACATGGGATAATTATCAAATATAATTTCAATATTAAATAATTAAACATGCTACGAAAAATAAAAGGTAAGAGACATCTTATTTTTCCTAACAAATCAATTTAAAACTAGTTATCTCATCAACAAGATTTAAATAGGGAAAGATGAAGATGAGTGAAGAAAGATAAGGGTAATCTCCTCCCAATAGAAAAGGCCAAGAGTGTACAAATTGATGGGGAATTTCCATGTCACTGAAGTTGAGTTTATCAAAGTTGGTGTTGGAACCTTTTCCATACTATACTACTACCTTCACATGAAACAAAATGACCGTCAACTGTGTCGTTCGTGTTGAATCCACCTTGCCAACACATTTTTCATTTTTTTAATTAATTATTTAAACCTTAAACATTTACATAATTTCTATTAGAACATGGGAATTGGAAATCTCATGTGTCTAATTAAATAATTTAATTGTTAAATAATTAATGATAATTTTATATTTATTTTTGTCTAAAACAATAAACAGATAAAGTGTCTTATCTTTACTAATAAAAGATTAACTTAATTGTAGAATAGTTTAAAAATAATAAAATATGATTTAAAAATTTAGATATTTAAAAAAAATAAATAATGGACCTAAATAACTTATTACATTATTTTTTATTAATACTCAAGTTATTAAAAAATTGATATAACTAATTTTTAATTTAAACAAAATGTTAAAAATCAAATTATAAAATTATAAAGTATTATATAATTTTTATTTTTTTTTAAAACTTGCATCAAAACAATTATTTTAAATCTAACACTATGTGTTAGATTCTTAATATTTTGATAGTATTTTAAAACATCATCCTTTTTAAATATCAATAAAAACACACACAAACTAATCTCATATAATCTCACTCATCTTTTATATTATTGTTATAATTATAGATGATCATTTTTTAAATATATAACTATTTATATTTCAATAATTAAGATATTATTAATAAATTTTAATTATTTTTTATTTTATAGATATAGACACTTCTTTGAAAATAAAATTCTCTTTTAAAATTAAAAGACATTACTATATATAACTAAAATATTAAGCTTTATACAAATTAATCATTTCCCTATATACATTTATATGTTAATAATTAATTTTTAATTATATATATATATATATATATATACATATATATATATATATATATATATATATATATAATTTTTTTTAGAAATCTCATTCTCTTTTAAAATAAAAGAAAATTATAATATAAAATAAAAAGGTTCAACTCTAAAATTTTGATGCTTACAATTTAATCAATTTCACTCCATACACATATATGTTTATGATTAATTTTTTAATTGAAAATTATATTTATTTTTTATTTTAGAAGTATGTAGATAGTTATTTGAAAAAGGGTCGTGGCGGTTTTGGGTGGCCCTCTCATGACTCTTGCTTCTGGCTTTGGTTAGCCAGGTACTGGTAAAATTTTTCCGTGTTTCACGCCTGCAATCTTGCCCTAGCACGAGGATAAAGAGAAAGAGAAAGAAAAATATGCTGATGATGGTTGTGGTCCTCCTGACGTCACTCCAAACCCCGCTGATGTATGGAGGAAGAAAATGGAAGACAAAGACCCTCTTGATTTTGCTGGCACTGCTTTGGCTACTTAATGGCTCTTTTTTTTATATATTTTGTAATCATGGACTTCTGGGCTCGGCCCATATGATTGGTTGATTTTTTTATTTTTCTGGGCTTTGCCCATGTGAGTCTCGGGGTGCCTTCTTACCA
Source organism: Sequoia sempervirens (assembly GCA_007258455.2). Lineage (NCBI taxonomy): Eukaryota > Viridiplantae > Streptophyta > Pinopsida > Cupressales > Cupressaceae > Sequoia > Sequoia sempervirens. Next base: position 30,481,122 of record VDFB02193867.1, read on the forward strand.
CCCACCTTTTTTTTTGAATATGTAACTTAAAAAAAAAAAAACACTAACAACTTAATCAATTGCATTATATACACGTATACATTTATAGTTAACCTTTTAAACCTCAGACTTATAAAAAAAATCAAAACTAATTAACTTTTTAAATCTCGGACTTATGAAAAAAAACAAAACTAATTAACTTTTTAAATCTCGGACTTATGAAAAAAAACAAAACTACTTTATTTATCATAATGCCAACACTGCTATATATAGAGCTTTTAGTTTATGAGATGCAAAAATATGTAAATACCATTCCCCTTCCCCACATTACCTACGCCCTCCAATATCTCCCACATGGAACCTCCGCGCTGCAACCATATCTTACCATTTGGAGTTGGGAAGGTAGAAACAAAATCCCAGAGGAAAATCAAATATAAATTTTAACAAGGGGAGGCGAGGGTAGAAATCTATGGTGGGTATTTCTCTATCTGGACGGAACGTTCCAGAGCGCTCGTCCAGAACTAATTCAACTTCATCTTTTCTCAAAACAACCACGCCATAAAGCTCTTCTGTTATGTTCACACTCTCGATCATTTCAGCAACTTCTCGAGGTATTTCAGCAGCCGAGAGTAATGGAAGGGCAACCATTAACAAGAAGAAGAGAAGAAAAGCAGATGAAATCTTGTAGAACGCCATGGCAGAAGAGAAGAGTAGATCTACTGCAATTCACACTTACTAAGCTGGTTTGTAATGCGAATCTCTTCATTCCTATTTATAGAGAAGAACGCCCTCCATTTTCCGCATCTAGAAATACCTGGTTATTGATTAGTAGGGTTTAGCAAACGTACCTTATCGTAATCAAGTGGACACTTGCAGCATACAGTAGAAGATTATATACCGTGACGTATGCTGATGTACAGCAGGCACAGTGTTTATTATCTTGAGTGTTTTGGAATAACCATGTTAATTCTTACTTTTTTATCAGTGTCTGGTGTTTAGTATCCCATCATTTGTTTTTTATGAATTGTGATGTGTAATTGTAATTTAGGCATTCAAGTAGTAGTTATACATATGCTAGATTTTATATATAAATAGTGATAGAAAAAATGAGCTATTGTGTTTATTATTTTATTAAGTTTAAAATTTAAGATCATTTGTACTAGTAATAAATTAGTTTATCTTTTTTATTTTGATAAAATGTGGATATGAACATCACACTTTAAATTTATATTATTTAATAAAAAAATAAATTAATGTTTTGAAAATAATTATTTTTAATTGAATGGAAATGTGTTAGGGAAGGAATTGTAACTTTTAATTTATAGAAAATAAATTCAAATTCAAAAGAACAACTTTTAAATTTTATAAAATATTCTTGAAATTGACAAGCACCCACATAATTTCAATAAAGATGAGGAGTAGAGTCTAAGGTTATAACTAAGAATTATAATCAACACACTTAAATATAGCATATTCTCTATTTTTTAATTTATGATGGTTTCCTTTACCAAAGTCATTTTTCTTTTCACCTCCTCAAACAATTTTATCTTTATCCTTTGGATCTACTTTCCTTTTCACTTTCATTATTTCTTAATTTTATTAATTCCCTATTTTCACTTATCTTGTTTACAACCCATGATTCTATTGAAACTTTATTTTATTTTTAGTTTATTATTTTCTAGTTGGTTTTTTCTTCTTACAAAGCATAATCTATAGTAATAAAGAATAAGAATATATATATACATATATATATAGTAATAAAGAATATATATATATATAAAGACTAAAGAAAAGGAAAATAGTAAAAATTGAAAGAAAAAAAAAAGAGAAAACAATAAATGATTCTTAGTAGGTATAGGTTTAGCTTTAAAAATACAAGATAATTGTTTTCTATAGAAAAGATAAATTAGATCACATTACTTTAATTCACATCATAAAGTTTAAATGCTATGATTAAAATTTTTATTACTATAATTCATAAATTTGAAATACCATAATTTCAATTCATGTTAATAATTTCATAGTTTGAAATTCATTATTTCCTATTCATAAATAATGAAAATAGTATAATTCAAATTCATATTACTTAATTGATAAAATTTTCATTTTATATATACACACAAGAAGTGATATATATATATGAATTTTAATAAATAAATAAATTATATTTTAATTTTAATTGTTAATTTTTATTAGAGAAATGAATTATACTCAAATATAATAAATAGTTTATTAAAAGTACTTTTTTCAAAGAGGTCTCATATTTAAGTAGTAGAACAACAATGCTTATAAATATTTTTAGTTTTAAATCTTTATAGATAAAAAAAAAATAACATGATAATAAAATAATGAGAAATAACATAATAAATTATGATAAAATAAAACTATAATTCTTAACATCAAAATATAATTCAAAATAAAAACTAAACATACAATTAATTTAAAAATAATACTAAATTTAAATTATTTAAAAATCTACCCTTTAAATTATTTTAGTACTTCCACAACCTAAACACTCTCAAATTTAACTAAAATTTAATATATAACAGAACTTTATTATTTTTACCATTTCAGTAAATCTCTGAGCCTTACGACCTTTCGAATCTGTCAAATCATCAACAAAACTGCACGATCTACGTAACTAGCTTACGTCAGTCGACGTTAAATCATTGTTGGCCATTTCTTTTCCCTTGTACCGACCTCACACTCACAAACAAAATACAGTAAAACACTGTGAGCATCTTCATAATGCAATGTGTCAAATCTACTAAATATAGATAATAAGCATTAAATGAATTCCATTGAAGATCATTGACACATCACTTGAATGGACTTATGAACCTGCAAAACAAAACGTGTCACTCTTTTATAAAAGGGATGCTCTGCATCATCTCCAGTGTTTTAGAAAAGCATCCTGGTTGAAAAAACATAGAGCTCTTTGGCCGGGGATAAGATTTGATTGCTTTTCAATATGAAAGATAAAAAGTAGTGTACCGGAAGAAGACATTTTGGTATCTCATTTCACCTTTGAAAACAACATGTTTGGGATAAATAATGATCAGAGTTGAATGACATGTGAATGTGGATAAGGTAAAGCAAAAGGATGGTGATATATATGGCTCTCAAGCGCCCACGCAAACACCATGGTGGTGTATTTGTACCGCACTGCCTACGTTTCTGATGACGATCGCCTAAACAAGATCTGATAAAAATCGCAGACGCCTTTCACTTATACCTAGTTCTTCTCTTATTCCCAAACAAAAGATTATAAATCTGTTCACATATTTTATAAAAGAACAGAGATTTATTGATGAAAGAATAGAAGAATTATATGCTAAGAGTTCTTATTTTCTTAATAATTTGAAGTCTCCTAAATGTTTTATACATCTTTTATACGTAAGGTGATAAGAACACCCTATCTGGTGGCCTTAGTGCCACTCTACATGCCTGAAATATTTCCTTGAGAAGATGTAGACTAGTCTTAGAGCTACTAGCATAAAAAAAGACCCCTACAATGGGATGGCTTTGCTGGTGAGGAGTTGAAGGTGTGGATTGTTGTAAATTGCATTTGATCGCACATTGCTTAGAGTACACAACACACTATTTCAATGGTTGAGGAGACCCTATAAATATTCAAACTTCATTGCCACTTTCTTCATTTGTCTTTGGATCTATACAAATCCAAATATTAGAACACATTCTTAGAAAGAGAGGAATAGTTATCAATATATTTAAATTGGAAATAACACCATTTCTATCTTTTTATAGTTAAAATAAAATAGCCACTCTAAATAATTCCTAAATTATTGCTACATAACCGTGTCACTAGGTCATATTCCCAAAAAGAGAAATCCTCCATGAAAGGAGATTTGAATGGAAAGGAGAAAAATGCCATAGATATATTCCAAGTGTCTTGTGTGCGAGGACAAGTCCAAAAAGGTTGATTAAAAGGCTTCACTCTATATCAAGCTAGAAACTTAGGATGAGCAAAGCCAATGTGGGTGAGCCTTTCACCTAACGTCATCCCTAACATTTTATAGACCACTTTAAGCATTTTTATAGAATTGTTAGCCATTTATCATTAACTCTTACCAAGCTTAACTTGAGATAGTGTATTGTCTCCTTGCACTTGCATTTAAGGAATTACTAGAATTTGGAAAGCTAGCCTTATGCCTAAAATTTCTTATTTCTTGTGTTGTCTAGTTTATAAAGGGTTGCTAGGTGAAAGGCGCACCCACATTGGCTTTGTTCATCTTAAGTGTCTAGCTTAACATAGAGTGAAGAATTTTAATCAAGTTTTTTGGACTCGCCCTTACACACAAGACATTTGGAAGTAAATATATGACCTTTTTTTTTTTTACATCCAAATCATATCTTTTGGAGGGTTGCTCTTTTTGGCGATACAATCTAGTGAGGTGCTTATATAACTAGAATTTAGAGTTTATTTAGAGTAACTATTTTATTTCAGCCATAAGAAGATAGAAATGGTGTTATTTTCAATTTTAAATATATTGATTGTTATTTCTCTTTTTCTAAGAAAGTGTTATATCTTTTGTATTTTATAGATCCAAGGTCAAGCGGAGAAAGTGACAATGAGGCTTCAATATTTAAAGGGTCCCCTCAATTCTTGGGGTAGTGTGTTATGTACTAGGCAACGTGCTGCCAATTAACAATTTACAAACCACACCTCCAACTCCTCACTAGTAGAGCCATCCCATTGCAGTGATCATTTTAGATTGCAACTAGCTTCAAGACTAGTTTGCATCTTCTCAAGGCAAAGTCTAGATATATTTAGAGTAGCACCACAAGATAAGGTGTTTGTCACCTTAACTATTCAAGATGAAAGCTCCAAATTATTAACCTAATAAAAATTCCTAATATGTAATTCCTAAATACAATGACCTCCTTTTCCTCCTAATAATATGAATACATATACTCAATTATATTTGATCATATAACATTTTAAACTTTTAAATTATACCTACTCTTATTTTTTTAAATTATAAACTAACAAATCATAAATACCATCTTTTTAGTACAAATCATATATATAATAATTTTAATAATAATTTTTTTTTAAAATATTTTCAATAAAACAAAATAGATTTTTTTTATATTAAGAGTTATTGGCTGTTACTGTTTATCTATATATAAAGTTCTGCATATTCTTTTATTCTTTCATCAATAAATTGATTCCAATAAAATGTTAAATTCTTTATATTTAACACTTATTTGCTATTACTGTGTATTCTTCAGTTCTTTCAATAAAACTTTCGTTCAGTTTAAAAAAGAAACATACAGAATCTTTTGTTTGGGAATAGCATCTGATCTTGTTTAGGGAAACTTTGGTACTGGAGTACAAATACTGCACCATAGGGTTTGCGTGGACGCTTGAGAGCCCTATATGTCACCATCCTTCTCCTTATCCTTATCCTTATCCACATTCCCTTGCTTTTGCAACTCTGATCATTGTTTACCCCAAATGCGTTATTTTCAAGGGTTAAATCAAATACCGAAAGGCCACGAGACACGTTATTTTTTGCAGGTTCTCGAGTCCTTCGCACTTATGTCTCAATCATCTTTAATGGAATTGATTACAGTCATTTAGTGCTCAACTCATAAATTTAATAGATTTGACATATTCCATTATCAAGATGCTCACGTTGTTTTACTGTATATTGTTTGAGTTTGATGTAGAAGGAAAAAGAAATGGCCAACAACAATTCCCGCCAGTAAAATCGCTGTGCCTGCTGTACATCACGGGACACAGTCTTTATGGAGAATGGCGCAAAAGTCCCTTTCTTTTCTTTTCTTTCACAATGTACCACTTGATTAAAAGATAAGGTGCATTTGTTAAACTATGCTAATCAACTCCCTAAGAGATTTTTGGATGTGGAAAATCGAGGGTGTTTCCCCTATAAATAGGAATGAAATGGATGGCATTACCAACCAGCTTAGTAGGTGTGCATCGCAGTAGCTCTTTACTCTTTAATTCTGTCATGGCTTTCTACAAGATTTCATCTGCTGTTCTCCTCTTCTTCTTGTTAATGATTGCCCTTCCATTACTCTCCGTTGCTGAAATACCTCGAGAAATTGCTGAAAAGATCAAGCGTGTGAATAAAAAGGGAGAGCTTTATGGCCTGGTCGTTTCGACCAGAGCTGAACTTGATGTAGTTCTGGACGAGCGCTCTGGAACGTTCCGTCCAGACAGAGATTTACCCACCGTAGATATCTCTGGTTGTTGCAAACCCATTTGACTTCTTCTCTCCCCTTGTTAAAATTTAGATTTGGGTTTTTCCCTGGGATTTTGTTTCTCACCTTCCCAAGTCTAAATGGTAAGAAAATATAGATTAATGGTTGATGTTGGATATTGTGTTGCAGCGCGGAGGTTTCATGTGGGAGATATTGGAGGGCGTAGGAGTCTTGTGGTGATGTGCGGAAGGGGAATGGTATACCAGTAGTGTTAGCATTATTATTATGAAAAGTAGTAGTTAAGAGAAACTAAGAGAAACGTTTTTGGATTTTTTTGTCTACGTTTCTCTGATCTTCAGTGATTTAAGAAAGAGAAAGAATGAGACTTAGAAATAGACTGATTTATAAGAAAATTTAAATTTTTTATATTGATTTTTTTATAAAAAAAATAAAAGATTTATTATCTTTATTTTTTTTAATCAAAATTAAAAGTGAATTTTATTTATTTATTTATTTTTGGTAGAAATTAGTAGTGTCAAAATTTAAATAGTTGTTTTGTGGTTAGTTTTTTTAAGAAAATTTAAAATTATATAACATTTTAAGCTTTTATTATTTATTTAGGTGGATTTTTAACATTTTATTTAAGCAAAAGTTAGCTGTCTTAGATTTTTATTAATAACAAGTTTAAAAATAAATAAAAAATAAAGTAATAATTCAAATTTTGTAAAATTTATTTAGATAGACTTTTTATTTTAGAAAAATATGTCATTTTTAAAATTTTCAGAATCACAATTTATTATTTTAAAACTGTTTTACAATTAAAACTTATTTTCTATTAATAAAAAAAAGATAATTTATATTTTATTATTTTAGATATAAATGAAATTATCATTAATTATTCAACCATTAAATTATTTAATTAGAGACATAAATTTCCAATTAGAACGTATTACGCAATTTTTTTAATGTTTAAATAATTAATTAAAAAATGAAAAATGTGTTGGCACAGGTGAATGCAGCACAGACGACACAGTTGATGGTCAGTCTATTTCGTGTGAAGGCAGTAGTACAGTACGGAAGAGGGTCCAGCGCCAACTCTGGTAAACTCAACATCGGTGATGTGGCAATTCCCCGTCAATTTGCACACACTGGCCTTTTCTACTGGGAGGTGAAACCCTCATCCTTTCTTCACTCATCTTCATCTTTCCCTCTTAAAATCTCGTAGATGGGATAACTAGGTTTAAACTGATTTTGGGTATGGGATGAAATCAGAAATTTGGAGGTGATGATGAGAGATCCGATCGTGATATTGCGAACCTCACATTTTCGGATCACAATGTTGGAAAATCAAAAAGCCAAGTTCCAAATGAGCTTCAGAGTGTGTATCCCCAGCGAGAAGAGATCTTTTCAATGAGAGGAAAGATTGAAGAGGGAAAGCCCCAGTTTTGGTTGAATGTGGACAATGCTCTCTATACCACTGCACAACAGTTGGAGGTATTGCCATCAGCTTACATGTGTTTACTACTAAATTTTGCTTTCAATTTCATTATGCGTTGTGGATAATTGTGGGTACTTATTCTAATTTCAATTAATTAACAACTTTCAATCAACAGTTTAATGTTATACTGAATTGAATAACAGAAAGTAGAGCTGGATAAGTGCACCTCAAAGGAAAAAGCCTCTGCATGTCTGCAAGAGCAGCCAAGGATTAGAAGGGTTGAGAAGGGCAGCAGTTCCAACTTTTATGTGAATAACGAAGCATACAGAGACTTTCTCCGCAACCAGCTGAACGTTGTCTCCATCGACACCTCAAGCGCCGCAATTGCAATGGTAGGACATCAATGTGGATAAGATAGTTTTTTCCATTACGTTTATTACAATACACGTGGTTGTGAAAAACATGCAATTGTGCAGGTGTGCGAGAGCGAGAACAAGCCGTTCATAGCGATGAGATCCATCACTGATTATGCAGGAGGGTCTCCTGATGGAAACGACATTACTGTGATGAGGAATTTATGGCCTCAGCATGCTCGTAAGGCAATCACCCAGATCTTCACCAATTTCCCATCGATGGATTCCAACATCCGTTCGGTTGCTTAAGACTTGATCCGGTGAAAGGATATGGAGATATATAATCTATATGTTTGTACAATCCATATGAGTGTGTCTTAGCTGTTTTCACAGCTGCAAAAGTTGCCTTACTACTATAAATAAGAGTAACTTGTTGTAAACGCCTCGTCTGTTCAATGACTTTTTGTTTTTTGTTTTTGAAATTCTTAAATAAAGCTGTAAATAGTACTGAAATGTCCAAAAACAAAGACCAGGAAACATAGAGAAACATCCAAGAGACATTTACAAATTCACACCAGCCAAGCAAGAGCTTGTAGCGGATAAACCAATTTCAGCAAACAATGAAATTACAACATAGAGACTAATTAAGATTTACGGTCACATAAAATAGAGCACTAAGGGAAAAATTATCTTTTTGATCAAGTGGATCAACTATTTTACTACTTTTGAGGTTTAATGTGTTGAAAGTATTCTCAGTTGTGACATCGATATCTGAGCTCTTGAGGACACCCTTAAAAGGTCACAATGAGCAGTCTTATCATCACTGGTGTTGCCACTATGAACATGCCTACAATGCTTCGGAAATCTTTTTGACCCATCACTATCACGTCATTCTCAGTTCTTAAGTTGCCACTAACTTATGTGGAAAATTATTGCCGTGCAAAGTAGAATCGACAAGTTTCGGTCCGTTTAAGGTTTAAGATTGATGCGGCGTATTCACCGGCATTGGTTTGATCGCCTACGATTCTATCGAACTCATTTTTGTTGTCTATTAGTCATATTTGAACTTTATTTGAATTTATCTTAGTCGATCAAATCATTTTAATTTATTAGTCCCTCTTTATATAGGCGGCGATTAATGTTTTCCTCTAAACAAGAAGGTATTAGCGTTGTTTTTTAACGTCGTATAGGGAAAATTAAGAGTTTTGTTTTGTTTTTTTTTCTCTCGTTCTTTTCAAAAATTGATAGTTTATCCGGCTCTTAGTTGGTCAGTGTATAATTTTGTTAGTTAAAATAGAGTTTTCTTTTTTACAAAATCTTTCAAAAAGGTTGTTCAATGGGAAAGAGGGCGAGAAAAGAACTAAATAAGTTTTCTAAGGTTTTTTTGTTGTTGGTTGCATGCATGCATATATGTAGTTAGTTGTAGCTTGGAGGTATTAATTATTGTGTGGCAAGGATATGTCTCACATGAAATTAAGTGAACAAGATTATGAACATGCATCACATATTTTGAAGGACAATTTTAAGTGTTTGAATAATTTTATTGGGAATGCCATGGACACTCTTTATTGCAGGCCTTTCTCTATTCAGACATGTGGTGTAGTTTTGATCAGACAATATATTTTCAATGGCTTTCACCTTTGGATTATTGGAGTTGCTCCAATCATCACCTAAGAAGCCCTTGTGCAAATTATGGCTAAGATTGATTTCATCGACTGATTGACTTACTCATTTAATAGAATTAGGGAATCTTGAATGCTCAAACTCTAGATCATCTTAAGAACTTTCCTAGAATGATAGCTTGAGGCTAAATCCATTTTGGGTGTCCTTATAGATGGTTTCACCATTTTGTTTACATTGAAACCCTCGAATACAAATTCAAGCTTAAGATTGCATGACTAAGATTTATTTTGGGACTCCATTTTCCCCAACCCTTTCTTACCTTTTAGAGGAGAAAAATGATCATGCCAACAACATTTTTTTTAAGACTTTCACAACTCCACATTAGTAAAATAAATTTAGGAAAGTATCCTTCTATATTATTTTTAATAGATTTTTTTTGCTTTGACTCATGGTTCCACAACTAAATATGGAATATGGGAACAACTAGGCATTATGTATAACTATAACTCTTTATTATAACCCTACGGATAGGTGTGAACATTTATAACCCAAACTTAAAAATTAAAATTTGAAATTCTAAATGTCTAGTAAAAGAAAATACCTCTTACCATTTGTACAAAGATTGAAAAAATTCATAATTTTTTTATAAGGATCAAATTGTAGAAAATGGTGAGCAAAAAACATAATTGTTCTACTATCAATGCCAATTGAGGTGGTAAATAAGAGAGAATAAAACTTGTCTGAGTTACTAGGGGAACAATTTAAGCCAAGAAAGCATCCATGTAGAGTATGGTTACTGGCATAGCAAAGATAGTCTCAGTATAGACCTGTGCATGGAAGTGCTTCCCAAAAACATACCTCTTTTAACAATTAAAGCCTATTACCAGAGTAATACAATTTTTTTGATTGATCCCATTTAATTACAAATATTATGACAAACCTTTGGGTGAATTTATGTTACCATTTTCAAATACTCCCCATTTTTTTACCTATGGATATCAAAAATATTAAAGCATTGTGACCACACCTTTCAAGATTGATAATTAGTCTCAACGAGCCCCAATAAATTTTTTTGTTGAGTAGAGGAAAAATAACTTAAATTTGACTACCTTGCATGTATTCTAAAGGTATTCCAACTACCAAAAAGGGTACTCATGTATACTATCATGCCTTGTCCTATTCATTTTGTTGCTAAACTCTCAATAGGCTTTCTCCTTCCATGGAATTAAAATTATAAATTCTTATACTTTGAGGGAGACAAAGAGGGGTACCAATTTTTTTTGGTTGTTTTTCCTAGTTTAGATTTTACTTTGTATGAATGAAAACTAACAAAATTATATGCATAAAGTAATTCATTAGTGATTTTTTGATTAGGCTCTATCAAAACCTCTGTGTATGCATCTAGTGGCCTTAGCTTTTCAATATATGATATTGAGCAATACTATACAAAACATAATATAATAAGAAAATACTCTAACAATCCCAAATCTTGTTTATTATGGACAATTTTTTCTAGTGCATGTTGTAAATATGTTTATACTATTTTTATTAACTATTACATAGTGACTTGTAAATCCTTGAGAAGGATCGTAAAAGGATATCTATTTAGCATGCACCTTATTTTTTAATTTATTTTTCTATTTCGATCTCTTTTCATCCTAAAATCGATTAGGTTTAAGTTATGTAATAGATAAGAATTCAATCTTTCAATCCTAGATATTGGATTGTAGACTTATCCCACATCTATATGGCTTCCCATGCATAATAAACCTATGTGGCATAGATATTATAAAATGAAATTTAGGCCATTGATAGTTAGCAAGTACAAGTTGGACTATGAATAATAGAGTGGTTGATACCTTGACTATAACATGTCTTCTTTCAATGGTGTGTACTCTTTATTAGAGTAAGTCTTTTTTCAAAAAGTTATATGCTAGATCTTAGAATACATGAATGGTAATAATTTCAACGAAATATAATAACAAACAAATATAGGGAAAGTGGTTGAATTTGACCTAAATTTGAACGTATATATAAAAGAAAGATATCGTTGTTTTTCTTTCATACATAAAAGTGGATGCATCTATGCTTATATAAAGTTATGCATTACATGTAATAGAAATTCAAGTAATAAGAACTTGGAGATGTACCAATCCCTACTTGTGCCTATATGTAACAACCACAAACTTATAACAAGGAATTTACATGGAATGTTTAACCATAAATTAAAAAGTACATATTTCATAAAAATGGGACATAAAATTTTTCTTCAATAACTGAAAGTTACAAATGCATGAATGATAACATAAGCATAGCATAACAATTTCATTTCACTTTTTTTAAATTGTAAAGTATAAATTGCTTTTCTTTTCAACATTTTCCACATGAACAATTTCAAATATATATCATAAGCAATTAAGGAACAAGTTCAAAGATCCATATCTAGATACTTTCTTTCTTTCTATCTCCCAAGACTTGACATATCATTTGCAAAAGGGCAAGCATCACCCAAGTGTTTTACCTCCAACCATAGACTAGTGGTACACCTCACACCTTCCTATCTAGAAATGGCAATGCCTTCAATAAAGGGAATAGCTAAGAATCCTCTAGTAATTGACATCTGAACTTTGGCATTGTGCCATACTTAACCAATACCATTATTCAACTATGGAGACCTTCCAACTATGAATGACAACTATGATTGAGTTGAATATCCATAACATAGTGAACCGACAAGTGCATGCAAATACTAATGCACTCACTTTGGCCAAAGTTATTTGTAATAAAAATAATCGCTACTTACTTGGAGCGAAGTCATTTGTTCACCCACCCTACTTGACTTGGCGATCATTATTTGACCTATGGCTTAACCATAGTGTAGATCAACTAGTTCTACTGTCATAAGGTTTTCATTCATAAAAGCATACCCACTAAGGTGGTCAAAATAACTAGATAGTTATAACATTATGTAAATAATGAATTCCCTTGTTATGTTCTTGTAACATCTAGTGTCTAGGCTACTACCTCTATTCCAAAACCTATCAATCCATAAGGTTTACCATTCCCCTTTTCTTAGGTTATATAAATAGATAATGATGACACTTATGCCATCATCTTGACATAACTAAGGTCATTCAGAAATCATTGACATCATATCATACATTCATGATAATAACATTGATTGAGCCAACTAGAGGACTACTTCCTCTTGCTCATGATTTAAGACTCATTTTCAAGTCATAAGGTTAGGTTCATATTTCAACACAAAAGATAATGGAGGTTCTCGATTTGTGATAATATCAAGTTTTTGAGTATCTAATTCATGTGCACATAACCCCAAAAGCTCATATTCATGCAGTATAACATACTATTGATTATTATTTAGCACTCGTAGAGATATACACACTATTGATACTTCTAAACTAGCCATTAAACAATATTACTAGTTACAAACTCATATACATTTAGAATGCATTTAGAGTACATAAATAGTATCATACCATTCATATTTTCAGATTCATCATTAACAAGATATTATCATTTTGTCTCTTATTACTAAAATAAATGTGTCCATTCTCAAAAGAGTCATATGTTTCTCTTTCTTTTCACATTCTAAACAATATTTTCTCAAACTTGTAAACAAGATAATAATTAGTAAATTAAAATGTATAAAACATGCATGTAGTTTCTACTTTTGAATTACAACCAAACACTTCTTGAGAACTCTAGCTTCCAAGCTCTAATATTCACTTCCACCATAACTTTCATCTTACTTTGAAATAATTTTCAGACCTCTAATATGCTGCTAGTACTAATCTAGACTGATTTTCAGACTATTATAATTTGAGAGAAATAAACTATAATCGAGCTACGTCTCTGTTATACTTGATAACCAACCTAAATACTATATGAAGGTCTTGTTTATATAGACAAAAAGGATGTACTTATGTCCTCACCACTACTACCAATTATGGTGCCTTAGTAATGCAAAATTAAATCCACTTTACTGCTAGTAACTGACTTCCATAAAGACCATGATGCAAAATAGTTTGGTTGGATGATAAATCAGATTTATGGCTGCAAAAATAATTAAAACTGCTCATTCAAAATATTGCTTGCATTAGTATGTTTTATATTGAATCATTTGAGTCCATTTTTATTGCTTTTAATTGCCACTTAGTGGCTGCAAATTCACCACAATTTGGTTGATACAACTGCCTTCAAAATAAGCATTTGAAACTTTCCTTTTTAGCCACTTTCAATTTGTTAGTAAGAACATTCTATTTGTTGACTGGGTCTCCCTTCTTAGAGGGTCTATATTAACTTATTCCTTGCTGAGTTGAAGATGCTATAATTGAAATCTATACGCCATTTTATGGCTGCTCAGAAACATTAATTATTTGCTGATAAATCTGCCCACAAAAGGCACGTGAGACTTCATATGTTGCGTGCACATGTTGCTAATTTTATACAGATTTAAAAGGTTGTAAGTTGTAGTTGATTCCATAAAATTTGTACCCCATTTTATGCCCACGTGAGGGACTATTTCAATGTCTATCTTATGCATTATTTATGGCCCATTCGTGGCTTTTATAATTTAATTAGCTATTATTCAACTATAAAACAACCTTCTAATATGCCCTATTATTTTGGCTTTTCAAGCCTCATGACTTTGTCAAAATTTTATATATATATATGTGTGTATGTATGTATGTATATATGTACTTAAATATCTGCATACATTTGTTGAAGGTTTCCTCATCTCCAAGCAATATCTCACCATCATGATTTTTTCTTTCTATATTTTTTATTAGTGTCTGATACTTCTTCTTGGTTTTAAGATACTTCTCATTACTAGTGACTAATTTCCTAGTAGTTATTTTTAACCTCACCATAATGGCACATGGATATCCAAATATTAGTCATTATAATGTTGGGAGCTCATAGGCCCAAAGTGTGGAACCTAGTAGCTCTTATACCACATGTAATAACCACAACCTTATACCAAGGAATTTACATGGAATTTTTAACCATAAAGTAAAATGTACATATTCCATAAAAATGGGACATAAATTTTTTCTTCAATAATTGAAAGTTACAAATGCATGACTAATAACATAAGCATATCATAATAATTTCCTTTCACTTTTTCAAACTGGAAAGTGTAAATTATTTTTCTTTTTAGCATTTTCCACACGAACAATTTCAAATATATATCATAAACAATTAAAGAACAAGGCCAAAGATCCATATCTAGATACTTTCTTTCTTTCTATCTCCCAAGACTTGAAATGTCATATGTAAGAAGGAGAGCATCACCCAAGTGCTTTACCTTCAACCATGAACCAGTGGTCCCCTTAACACCTTCCTATCTATAAGTGACCCTACCCTTCAATGAAAGGAATAACTAAGGACCCTTTAGTAATTTCCATCTGATCTTTGGTGTTGTGTCCTACTTAACCAATAATGTTAATCAACTATGGAGACATTCAAACTATGAATGAAAACTCTGATTGAGTTGAGTATCTGGAGCACAATGAACCAACAAGTGCATGCAAAGACTAATGCACTCACTTTGGCCAAAGTTATTTGTAATAAATGTAATTTCTATTTACTTGGAGCGAAGTCATTTATTCACCCGCCCTACTGAATTTGGAGATATTTATTTGGCCTATGGTTTAACCATACTATAGACCAACTAGTTCTACTATCATAAGGTTTTCATTCATAAAAGCATACCCACTAAGGTGGTCAAAATAATTGAATAGTTATAACAATATGGAAATAATTAATTCCCTTGTTACATTCTTGTAACATTTGGGGTCTAGGCTACTACCTCCATTCCAAAACCTATCAACCCATAAGGTTTACGATTCCCCTATTCTTAGGTTATATAAATAGATAATTATGACACTTAGGCCATAATCTTCACATAACTAAGGTAATTCAAAGATCATAGACAACATATTATACATTCATGAAAATAACATTGATTGAGCCAACTAGAGGATTACTTCCTCTTGATCATGATTTAAGACTCCCATTTCAAGTCATAAGGTTGGGCTCATATTTCAACATAAAAGATAATGGGGTTCTCAATATGTGATAGTATCAAGTTTGTGAGCATCTTATTCACATGGTCATAACCCCAAAAGCTCATATTCATGAAGTATAACATACTATTGATTCTTATTTAGCATTTTTAGAGATATACATAATATAGATACTTTTAATCCAACCATTAAACCATATTACTGGTTACAAAATCGTATACATTTTGAGTATATTTAGAGTACACAAATAGTATCATACCCTTCATTTTTTTT
Organism: Sequoia sempervirens; assembly: GCA_007258455.2. Classification (NCBI taxonomy): domain Eukaryota; kingdom Viridiplantae; phylum Streptophyta; class Pinopsida; order Cupressales; family Cupressaceae; genus Sequoia; species Sequoia sempervirens. Next base: position 30,497,033 of record VDFB02193867.1, read on the forward strand.
CAGATTCATCATTAACAAGATATTATCATTTTATCTCTTATTACTAGACTAAATGTTCTCATTCTCAAAAAATTCATATGTTTTTCTTTTCACATTCTAAATAATATTTCCTCAAACTTGTAAACACTAGATAATAATAAATTTTGAAATGTATAAAACATGCCTGTAATTTCTACTTTTGAATTGCAACCGAATGCTTCTTGATAACTCTAGCTTCCAAGCTCTAATCTTCACTTCCAACACAACTTTCTTCTTGCTTTGAAATTATTTTCAGACCTCTAATATGTTGCTAGTACTAATCTAGACTAAGTTTTAGACTATTATAACTTGAGAGCAATAAGCTACAATCTCTACACCTCTATTATAGTTGGTAACTAACCCAAATACTATGTAAAGCTCCTGTTTATTTAGACAAAAATACTCTACTAATGTGCTCACCACTACCACCAATTATGGCGCCTTACTAACGTAAAATTAAATCCACTTTATTGCCGGTAACTGCCTTCCATAAAGACCATGATGCAAAATAGTTTGGTTGGATTATAAATCAGATTTATGGCGGCAAAAACAACTAAAAATTCTCATTCAAAATCCTTATTGCATTAGTATGGTTTATATCGACTCATTTGAGTCCATTTATATTACTTTTACTTGCCACTTAGTGGCTGCGAATTCACCACAATTTGGTCGATACTTCTTCCTTCAAAATAGGCATTTGAAACTTTCCTTTTAACCACTTTCAGTTTGTTAGTAAGAACATTTTATTTTCTGACTGGGTCACCCTTCCTAGAGGTTTGATATTAACTTATTCCTTGCCGACTTGAATACACCATATTTCAAATCTATTCGCCATCTTATGGCTGCTCAAAAACATTAATTATTTGCTGATAAATCTGTCCACAAAAAGGCTTGTGAGACTTCATATGTTGCATGCACATGTTTCTATTTTTATGCAGATTTAAAAGGTTGTAAGTTGTAGCTTATTCCACAAAACTTGCGCCCCATTTTATGCCTACATGAAGGACCATTTCATTTTCTATCTTATGCATTATTTACATCACATTCGTGGCTTTTAATTCTTGCCATTAATTTGCAATTCAATTAGCTATTATTTAGATATAATGTGGCCTTCTAATATGGCTTATTATTTTGGCTTTTCAAGCATCATGACTTTATCAAAATTATTAATTCTTAAATTATCATTTTACAATATCTAAAGGATTGCTAAATACTTGATCTATTATATCATACACACGCACATATATTCTTGTACATACATAAATATCTACATACATATGTATTTATATGTAATGAGTATATATACATCGATTATCGATTATTATCGAGTCATGTATATACATGCTCATTAACCTTTACATATAAATATATATGTTTGTATGTGTTTATACATACCACACACACACACACACACACACACATATATATATATGTATGTATGTATGTATGTATGTATGTTTGTATTTAAACAATAAAACTATTTGATCTTAATGCATTCACACATATCATAATATACACACTATCACTTCCATATATATGAATATCATAATGACAATATCGATACTAAATCAACTTTGACAATAATGATATCTATGTATATACGATTAATACATTAATAATAAATATCAATAATTCTATAGCCATCTATAAGGAAACTAACTTGACTCGACTTAGGTTTATGAAACCAAAAGACACAAATGAAGATCAACTTACTCAATTACAACAACATCCAAACCCCAACCTATGCACAAACAATGATATCAAATGGCTTTACTATTCAGTTCTTATCTATACCCTTCTCTTGGGTGATACTCGCCCCCATGGTCCATTAGAGGCATGAAATCCATTTCTGTATATCCACTTGGAAAGAAAACACGTAGTTAGGCATATCATTTATATTGCATCCATTTCATTGCATATTCATCAATATTTCCATTAAATACATAAAATCATTGCATTTCATATAATTCATCATAACATTCAATTTTCAAAGCTTCATAGTCACATAGATCCATATTGCATTTAACATAAAGTGAAAAGTAAATGGTAATTCATGGGTGTAACACTATAAGGCCATGGGAGGGAATCTTCATATATAGTGGGTAGTGAGTCATAATTTGGTGAAAATACTGAGGGGTTCTATTTAGATACATCTACAACCTTGGGATGAAAATTTTGCATACACACAATACTCATATCATAGAGAAGTCCACACATCCACCAAATTTTCACCCTTCGAGGCATACTTTGGCTATTTTCCTCCTTGTCTTTCTGATGTTGTGATGGTAAAATCAAGAGAAGAGCTATAAAAATGTATGTATAGGTTCAAAATTTTGAAGGCTTCATTGATAAATTTTAAAAAGTCATCTGAGTATAGGAGAAGTCGAAGGAGTCTCAAGCTAGGAATAAGAGATGACATTATTGATATAGAGTAAAGAATACTTGTTTTATGTTGGAGATTATGTGTCTACCTAATATTTATAAAGGCCCTTAAAGTACCAACTAAGGAGCTCAAACCTAGAAAGTATGGTCTATTTTAGATTCTAGAACAAGTTCAAGAGAATTATTTTTGGTTGGACTTGCATATGTATACAAAGATGTATCTAGTTAATTAAATTTGATACATTCTAATTAATTGATATTTTTATGTTGGATTAAGATGATGAATTGTTGATTTTTGTTGATGATGCGACTCCCAATAGCTAAGATGACTTAAAAGGCCTTGTAGTCCTAGATAAGAAAAAATAAGGAGAGGAATTTATGGGACATGGTTAGTGGGATTGAAAGGAAAACTATTGAGAAAATCCAAATGGTATCCCAAAGAAGATGAAAGGAATAAATTTCATCACCTTTCAAGTTTGAAAAATATCCTTATTGGGGAAGTTTGATCTGGTAGTGGATTACATATGTTTGAGAAAGAGGTCAATTTTTTTTTTTTTATTCATGGGAGTAGGCTTTCATTTATGTTTAGTGTCTCTCACTACCAAGGTGTTTGGTATCATGTTAAAGGCATAATTTTGGGTGATATAAGGCATTACAAGGAATCCTTGAAGTAGGGGTTTGGATGGTCGAAATGAGCATAAAATAAGTTTATGGTGAAAAATAATTTTGGTTTCTAGATGTAATTATTAGTTAGTATGCTATATTTTGTGTGAGGTTTTAATAAGAAAATTATCTCACACCAAAAATAATTACTAGTTGATCATTATATAATTTTCATTGGCTATAAAACCTCTTCACACCTACCAAGAAACAACTTTAGAAAATCATCCAAAATCAAATATTCCAACTCTAAATTATTAAATAAATGCTTAAAAATCTAAATTAGTAGTTGGAACACATGACCACTTCCTCTTCCACTACCATGAATTTTATTAAATATAATTTGAATCAATGTATTTTTAGCATGGTCTAAAAGGAATTTGCATGGGGTTTGGAACTACCTTATTCAAAACTTAATTTTTTATATATCTATGTATTATTCTTCTTATTATTCATGTTAATATTTGTAGAGAGCCACTTGAATGAGAGGGATGTTGATGTTGATAAATAGTTCAATTCTAGTTTGAGCTATTGATTTACATGAGAGAATTGTTTTTTAATGGAAGTTAGTTTACATCCATCACTCCATTTTATTCCATATAATTGGCTCTTTGGTATATGTATGAGTGTGACCAAGATTTATTTGTTAGTCAATTTTTTTTTCATATATACTTACTACATCATTTTCTATATCCTATATCTCTTACTTTAGTTCTGATATGCACTATTCTAGAGGACCATATTATATAGATAATATAGTTAAACATGGGATTACCATTAGAGAAATATAACACATAAATTTTATAGTAGTAGGAAGTATATAACTATCACCACAATATAAATAATCACTAAGATTAGTGGACCATTCTACAAGCTATGGTTCATGTGAATATAAGTATTAAAATCCTCTAGGTAGGCCTCCTCAAATTTTTCCTTCACCATACTCTACAATGCATTTACCTATGAAAAATTACATGAATTAATAATGAGTATCTTATGTAAGTCTTATACCTCACATGAAACCTAGAAAAAGCCTCTAAATACAAATAATAAAGTGTTAGTATTACTCAAAATAAATCATATAAGAGATTGGAGCTAAAGATTAAACCCTTATGGTTGAGATTTCACCCTAAATTATTGATTACACTACTTAAGCTCTTTTGTTTGATACTCCCATTTAAAATGATTAAAACTTGTTCATTACTCCCTACATGAGAAACCCATTTGTTCTATATTGGTAGAAACTCCTAAGATCTGAATCCATGCACATATCTATAACTATATAATTATAAGAGCCTTCTGTTTAGGTAATGATCATCACATATGTTTAATATAAATAATACAATTTTAATGCCCTTAAAATTAATTATCACCTTAAAAATAAATGGTCATGAATACCTTTAAATACTAGTATTTTTAGGTGGCTTAAAATATTCATTTTACTTTAAATCACTTTCCAATAAAGCTTAATAACCCTAGAAGATCCATGCATAGTTCATATATACATAAAAAAAATTCATTGTCTTTGCTATATAAATGTAACATTAATGTTTTAAAATGAGAGAAAAATCATGGTTTTGGCACCTATCAAATTCATAAAGCTTATACTGAAGCTTCATCATACTATAAATAATATTCAATGAATCAAGAAGGTGAAATGATTGACCTTATACACATCCAATATTTTGACAAGTTAAGTTGTACTCAAGTTATGTGAAAATAAAGGACAAAAATCATTGAATAGGCATGTGCCCATCATTCCTCTTATGGATCCCATGTCAATATAAATCTTATTGTACAAAGGAAATGTAGCACACAAAGAGGATTTAATATAACAATGAGTACATTCTATTAATGAGATCAATTTTAAGAGATACCATGACCCACATACCTTGCAAGGAATTCAAATTAGCCTTTAGGCTCCATGCACCCACCAACATATTGGCATCACACACATGAATTAAAGGTAGGTCCCAAGGCTTGGGCAGGAGCACTGACACATATTCAAGATGTAGAGGAAATATAATACACTAGTGTCATGATGTATTGGAAAATGCATAGCATGAATTCCATGTGGAGACCACATGAGTGGAGGTATTCTAGCAATTACGATAAATATAGTGGAGGGTAGATTAACCTAGGAAGAAGCTAATGCAATAGATTAGGGTGAGATTTTAAGGCATGGTTGGCACAAATTAATGTTAAATATCAATTTAACAATAAAATTATAACTGGTGGTAGGGAGTCATAGAGGCCCATAAGATTGGTCACACAAAAATGATAAGGGGCTTCTTTGAAGTGGAATGACTTCTTGGGTCAATCAATTCCAAAGTAAAATAAAAGTACAAAGTAAATTATTTATATCTTGCATGTGTACATTCCATGTAACCATTTCCTATTGTGTTGTTGATAGTTGTTTCTAGGTATTGGGTGATTTTATTTGATTACTATTTTCTCAATTATCATAAAATTCAGTTATTATGGACCCTCATAAAACCATAAGTTTTATAGAGGCTAAAATGTTTCTCAAATAAATTTTAAGAGAACATATATGTATTCTCATACATATAGTTTATATCAATTATAATAAAATTATAACTAATGGTATTAATATTTATATGTGATAATTTAATATTTTTTTTGATATGTAATAGTTGATTTGTATTGATTTTCAAAAAGGAGTGTATTTTATCTACTATGCAAGCATGCAAAATTTGCATAAGTCTACTACAAGACTGGACTACTTCCAACCCTATAACTAGAACAACTCCCATCCAATTCATTGTCACTTACATATATTTATACTTTGTGACCCCATATACCTTCAAATTACAAGAAATATAACAGGAAACTAAATAGACACCCCCATAATTACGAAGGCACGAGACAACCAAAGTTAACAACAAGCAAAAAACTAAACACAAACCCCCAACACAACCTTAACCAAACTGGTGATTTCCAAGGGAGCCATTAGCATGGGAAAGAGCTTTAAAGTTTGGAAACTAATGCCTAGCCTGAGGAGGGGGGCTTGAGTGCTCTAAATAGATAATCCACTACAATTGTTGTGAGCTATCTATGTTAGACCAAATCCATTCCTTTGAAATCAAGTAAAAATGGGTAATATTTGATTACCTCACCTGGCACAAAGAGTAGAGGAATATAATGTAGATGAGGAAGGTCCATACCAGGAGAGGCCACATACATCACCGCATACATGCCCACCAACAATTTTGTGTAGAAGAGCCACTGAACATACAACTCTGCCTCCCTTTTCATCATCCTAATGTCTAGTAAGGATGCTAAGAACCTGGAGGTGATATTGGTATCTACCTTGTAGTCTTCATCATCTTCCAAAAATCCCCTCCCCAACACCATCTTTATTGTCGCCACAATGAGGGAGTCATACCTCTTTAGTATTTGTTTAAGGAATTGGTCGATGATGGGACCAAAAAATGCCATCTACCTTATGACACTTTGTAATTGAATTAGTGTTGTAGCACAAATGCTCATCAACATTTAATTTTGGTGAATGTGATAACAAAATGCATTGGCTAGAAAATTTATCAAACATTTGCATGGGGAACATGCAGGGAGCCAACCTATGAATGATGTAAAATCTTCATCATCCCCAAAATACTTCATGAGAAGATCCCAAATTTAGAGTGAAAAGACATGCCATCCATCCAAAATCAACCTTCATATAATACCCTATGTCATCATAATTGTTGATGTGACCACATAAATAATGAGAAGAGATGTTTGACATGACAACCTAGTCGAAGAAAATGCTCCCTATGGGTTGGTTGTTAAGAAACTAAACAAAATACGTTCCCAACGTCAACACCTTACACCCAAAAAGTAGTCGTGACACTGAGACAAAAATGCCATGCCATGTCTTTATATCCATGCAACCCTTAACACCAATAAAAAAATGAAGCCATGACTATCTTATAATTTCAAGCCCAACCCACAATTTTTCGTTTGCCCAACAATTCCCAAACCAAAAGGAGTCAACCAATCATGTCAGCCTGTGGACTCTCCACAAAATTTGGTGTGGAGTGTCACCCACCCAACCACCCACAATCATTTTGTCTTATGGTTTTATTTTTTGAGAGTTATACTGTTAGCCCCTTTGTTGGAGAGAGAATCAACCTCTGTGTTTCCTTCCCTTAGAATGAGGTTAATCTTGAACATATCAAACCTATCCACTAGACTTAATGCCATATCCAATTTCAACCCAAGCTTCCAAATCAACACTTTCCTAGATCGTAATGCATTGATCACCAGAGTAGAACCACCTTCAATTACCACCTTCTTCACATTAATTCTTTGCATAGCCTGAGGTCAATAATCAGTGCTTAGAATTCTACCACATTGTTGGTTCCATTTGGTAGAGGAGTTTCCTTCCTTCCCATAATTTTTCCTTCCCAATCTCTAACTATGCATTTGACCCCAAAAGTACCAGGGTTTCCCCTTGCAACCCCATCAAAATTTAGTTTAGCCTAGCAAACCTCCAAAGGAGACTAACTGACTTGGCTTTTGTCTTCCTTCATAGAGAGGCCCCCAACACCAACAAATAAGGAAACCTTCAACCCATTCCAATTCTGCCTTATGATTGCATCCCAATTAGTGAAATTGATCTTCCTTGTGTGTTGATCACCCAATCTTGAGTTGGTAAGGTCCACAATATCTACCTCGATCTTGTTCAACAATGACTAAATTGGCATTTCTTTATCTTCAAATATGCATTTGTTCCTTTCCTTCCAAACTTCCTAGATGAGCATAGAAGGGATGAAGGACCAAAGAATACTAAACATTTCTTGCTTATGAGGAGTGGTACAACTCATTAACATCTCTAACAAAGTGTTTGGAATTGCACATTACCATTGAAGTTTGTTGCATATCCATTGCCAACATCACTGGGTATATGTGCAATTCAGAAAAAGGTCATCCCATGTCTCTTCTAATTGTTTGCATAAGACACATCACGAGGGACCACAATATGCCATCTTTAAGAACCTATATGTAGTGAGGACTCTCCCTTGAGAAGTTTCCTAGGTGAATAAACTAGCCTTCATAAGACACATTTTGTTAGAACAAATATTGGTGGGTAAATTGGATACATACTCCTCAGTGTCAAACAAAACTTTATACACACCCCTTGCATTGTATTCCCCACTTGCTGAGGCATGCCATCTAGAATTATGTCACTTCCCTTGTCTAATACAAATATTACAATTTCTCAACTCATCTTTGAAAGCTTCCACAGACCTTGTATCAAGCCCAAAACCACCCAAGCTCTTCCACTGATTAAACATACTTCCCTGCTAAGATTTGGTCTCTATATAATCTCTTACCTTATTCCCCCCATACCCTTTTAGTTACTCTTTTGACCTGCTCAAGATATGTACTCTATTTGCAAGTTTCTTCCAACCTTCCCATGAATCCTCCCAAAACAATGCAGTGTAGGCATCTTTTATCTCCCAAGTCAAATGATCAGTAATTAAATCCTTGGAGTTCCTCATAAAATTCCAAATTATGGATTCGATAGGAAGGGACCTGGAAGTGAAAATGTTATTCTCCTCACCATCTAAGTATTTGGCCCTAAGGATTTTGACCCATTTTAGGTCAGACTTTGAGTGAAGGGCCCAAACAAGTTTAGCACCCAAAGCTTGGTTTTGAAGAAGCAAGTATTTCATACTCGCACCATTTGCCTCTTTTCTTTCACATACTTTTTCCCATTTTACCAATGGAAATTTGTGATGATCTGAATTACCTTATGTAGTGTTGAAAAATAGGTCCTTTGACATTTTCACTCTCGTTTGGGTCCTCCTTGTGGATTTTGGCTTAATGTTGCCTTGATTTAGTCTTAGTGGATAACACATTCACATTAGGTCTTGGGCCCTTGTGAACTAATGGAATTTTAATGGTACCTTGCTAAAGTTTTGTGAAGCGTTGTAACACACTTTCACACTTTTCTAGGGTTTTATCAATTAACTAAGCATAATAAATATAGTTGTAATCATAACCAACCTCAATCTTGCCTTATTTGGGGTGTTGTAAAGTGTTATAACACACTTTCACATTCCTCTAGGCTTGTCATTAATAATTGGGCTTTCCCATGTTTTAATTGGCCTTATTTTGCATCCACAAGCCTCATTTATTGCATCTTTTTGAGGATAATCCCAACACCAATAAGTAATCAATCATAATTCAAGTGTTTCTAGCTTGTGTGGCCCAAATTTAGTGATCTGGGACTCATTCACCACTTTGGGCGAATGAGTCCCACCTAGATTTTTGGGTCCCAAACCTATTTTTACACCTTTCTAAGAGCTTTTGATTTTTGGTCCCATACATTATGCTAGATGGGACTCATTTGCCATCTTGGGTGAATGAGTCCCATGTGACCAAAATTCAAATTTAGTTCAAATTTATGGTGATATTTTATTCTCCTAGATCTGATGTCAACTTGTAGTGTTGTAATTTCGGGAATTCTTGCATAATTAAGTATAAATAAAGGGTTCTTCCTCTCATTTCTCATATCCAAGAACCTAAGAATTTTGTGATAACATTCTTAATGGAAAGTTGAGTTCATAAGAGCATTCAAGTGTCTTCATGAGCATTCAAGGACATTCAAGAGCATAATGATTCATTAATTGTTGCAACAATTCAAGATCCATCATCATGACAAATTTCTAATTGAATTATTTCATGTTTCATGCTTCATTATCTTATTTCATCATTTGGTTTAATTACCTAAAAGGGATTTGACCAAGGAAAAACCCTATTCCCTAACAAAACAAGTTTCCCCCTCTTTAATGTGTGATTGCAAGTTTGTAGATTGAAGAAAAGCATATTTGAAGCCTTTGAAAGCACCAAAATAGCAAAGTTGTAAATTTTGTCAAAGTTGTCATGAAAATTTTTCAAGACTCATGAAAAATCGGATCTAGGGAAAAATATCCATCCAATTTGCATGAAATCAATGGGAAAGTGCTTATTTTATCCATCATCAAAGGCTTGGAAAGTTTCAGTTCAAGATTTTTCTCCTGGGACACTTTGTGACAAAACAAGTTTGATCCCCCAGTTGTGGTGAATGAGTCCCACCATATGAGTTTTTAGACATCTTTGTAGATTTGGATACCAATTTGGCTAAAACTTGATCTTGAGTAGAGACCCAAATCTGGTACTAATTCACCTAGAATGGTGAATGGGTCCTACTAGGCCAAAAAATCAAGTTTTTCAAGATTTTAGAGCTCCATTCCATCTCCAACAAGTTTCTAGGTGCACACTTTCTGTTTTACAAATTTCTGTTATGTTTTGTTTTCATTTCCAAGTCATTAGTGAAGCGTTACATCAAACTAGGTTTAGCATTTCATCTTGCATGTCATTATCTTTTCCAATTTTAAACTTGGTGGTGAACCCCTCTTGTAATCTGAAATCATACCCTAGATACCCTATTGTCAGATCTCTTACCTCTATTCCACTCTTGGGGTGAGATCTCTAGGGTCATCCTTGAATGTAAAGCATAAAAAGTTTATTTCCCTGGGTCCTAAAACCCTCATTGGTGACAAAATTATATCTTAAATTTTGGGGAACCTACATTTAGAATACCTTCTTTTCTAATTTGGAGTCCATCATCATCCGAGAATTAGCTTACATTAACATTACATTAGGATTTGCATTACTTAATTTGCATTCCAAGGTTTCAAAGATTTCCATTAGTAAAAGTGCATATCTAGGTTGCATTTTTACATCTCAAATCATTGAATAACATCTGAAAACGGAATTTGCACTTAGGTTACACATCATACAACATAAAAAGCATCAAAATCCATTGAAAATTCCTAATTTTTTTGAAAAAATCACTACTAGGACTCATTCACCACCTTGGGTGAATCAGTCCCAGAACAAATCTGAAACAACCTTTTACAACACTAAGAACCTTGTTTTTAAGCTTCTATTTGCTACCATTGGTTAGTTGTTTCAATGGGTTGAGTTTTTGTTACATGCATTTCACTAAATCTAGCTTAAATTAGTCCATTTCATGTATTGCTTCATTCCAAATTTGCATTTGCAACATTTTATTTTCAGATCATTGCATAATGTAACTAGTAAATTACCTTGTTTGAAAACTGAAAATTTCATTTCATGTTAAGTCTTTACATTAAATTTTGAGTTTGCATAGATTATTGTTCAAAAATGTTGGCTTTGGTCTTTTCCAAGTTTGCAAAGAAAAATTTAGTCAATAAACATGTTAGTCATTCATTCAAGGCATTCCCTAGTTATGAGAGTCTTTTAAGGCGAAAAAGTGGAAATGTTCACACTTTCCTTAAACCTACACCCAATTTTATCTATCCTATTTGTGAGGATGATGTGATAGAAGAAGATATAAGCATAGGAATTCATGATGATCATAATTGTTCTTCTCCCAATACCTCTTCTTTTCATGACGAAGGTATCTTAGTGAAAGAAGATGCAATCATTGAGAATCATGGAGGTCTTGTTTTCTTTTCTCGTCATTCCCCTTGGGAAGATAGTATAACAATAGAAGATGAAATCATTGCCACCACCTTACTTAATTTACATTCCTCTCCCAACATTTTTCCTACTTGTGACAATGCTACAATCATGAATGAGCATGAAAATGACATTTGTGAGGAAGACATGTTGATGTTATGAGGTCTAATAATTGACATATTTGACAATCCTACTTCTCCCACTTTGGAAGATAGTATATGGAATAAGGGTGTAATTGTAGATAATCATGATAATCACATTGACTCTTCTCCTAATATCCTTCATAGTAATGAAGATGATAGTTTGGTGTTAGAAGATATACTTGAAAGTCATGACAATCTCATTTCTCTCTTTCCTAATGCTCCTACTATATGGGAAGATCTATTTGGTAAGCATGAAAATCATAGCGGTCCTCTCGATGCCTCCCCTAATTGTGATGAAGCTGCTTTACAAAATCTAACCATGGATGAACACAATACAAGCTCTTGTACTAGGGTAGCTAATATGACACAAGAGAATGAGAACTTAGAGAAAAATGAAAAAAAAATAGAGCCTTCCCCTAATATCCCACTATTGATAAATAATACAATTCAACCATTGATCATTCCCCTACTTGTGATGAAGTCATTTTGGAAGAACCGACCTTTGAATGTCAAGAACATTTGGTTTGTAGTTATCCTAACAACTCTCCTCCTAGGGAGAATATCATGGTGTGATAAAATGACAAAAATAATAAGGTGGCTTTCTTAGGTGATGGCAAAAAGGTGATTCTTGATTGCCCTTTATTAGAAATACATCAAACTAGGACCGTTGAGGTTATGAATGCACAAGTGTTTGTTAGATCCTCTTCAATTAATGGACCTCCTACATATCTTATGGGACATCTTAATAATCCTCTAATCCTTTACCCACCTTCACACAAACGTCAAACTCACAACAAACCCGAACTTATTCTTTACCCACCTTCACACAAGAAACAAAATTAAAAAAAACCCAAATTTATCCTTTACCCACCTAAGCATAATATATTGTAGAAGCTTAGTTATGATACTGTTGCTCATACAAATAACAATAGGAACAATCTGCAACCAAGAAAACACCTTCAACATCCCTCCCATTGCCTAATCATATCCTACCTAACCCTATCTTCCCTGGTCATCCTCATGGAAAGAAGTATGATCTTGTCGAAAAAATTAAAAATACTCTTGTTAAGATATCATTGTGGAACCTTATTCAATCCTCCTCTCACTATCACAACATGACTCAAAGTGCTTTACAACAAGTTCCTATCCCTTCTAATATGCAACCAACTGACATAGCAGCCATGATCCAAGGAATAAATTCTAACATTGTTTTCTACCAAAGTGAACTCCTCCCTTTGGAAGTGTAAAAATAAAATGATGCTTTCATGATCATAGCTCAATACAACAGGATAGCTATAAAGTGAACCATTGTTGATAATGGCCCAAACCTTAATGTGTATAGCGTAAACCTCTTGGAAAGGATTCATGTGGATAAATAAAAAATGGAACCAGTCTCTTTATCTATTAGTGGATTTGAAAATGTTGGAAAGGAACCACTGGGTGTGATTAATTTTCCTATTATGGTTGGAAAAGCTACATTAGAAACACCTATTCATGTCATGCCCGATAAGCTTTCATACAATCTTCCTTTAGGAATACCTTGGATTCATGAGATGCATGTGGTGGCTTCTACTCTTCATCGTAAAATGAAGTATGTCTACAACAACACAATGTACACACTTGATGTTGATCATGAGCCTTATAGTGTCTTACAACTTGAGAAAAACAATGAAAACTCCTTAAAAACATTAACACCAACTACACAAGTAGAACCCATGTGAAACATAGATTTTTTGCACCTACTTGCTTTCTATCACTCCTAGGGTTTTTCACCTAGAAGGAGAAAGGTGGGCCAAAAATGCTTATGTTTCATTCAAGATTAATGTGAGAATGAATGGAATATTGATGTGAAGTGTGTGTGGATGCATTGAAATTCTTAAAAATGCAAATAAATGAATGTAAACTAACCTAATGTAAGATGCTGGAAAACATAGTGTCGATTGCAAATATGAACTAGAAACTTAAACAAATCTTAACATAAATTGATGATATTGATCAGAGTGCACTTGGAGGTAGATTATTGTTGCTAGAAGGTTTTGGAATGCTCCAGAAGTCACTATTAATGGCCACTAGGACTGATTTTTCATGCATGGCGAATTATTCCTGCTTTTGATGAAAAGTCATGGAAACCTATTTCTAACTATTGGGAGCTATATTTTGAAAAAATCACTTTTCATGCCTACAAGTGGGACTCATTCACCATGGGTGGAAAATTAGTCCACCTACAGGAATCTACAAACTCGGGAGTTGATTCTATGTAGCTAGATTTTAACTTTTGCTTCCTATAGATGTATGTTTCTAAAACTGTCGGATTCGGGTCTAAAAGTGACCTTTTGTTGATTCTTTGACTTGTTGAATGAAGAGGGGACTTTAATGACCTTGCAACTTGATCTTCAATGATTCCCAAGCTTCCAAATGACCTAAATCTACAAACACACAAGAGGAGAAAGAGAAATGATGATTATTAGGGCATGGGGGTTTGCCTTAGTCAAACCCTGTTTAGGTAATTAAACCAAAATGATGAAATAAAGGAATGAAACATGCAACAATGGAATGGATTACCTTTCCATGATGATTGATCTTGAAAATCTACAACATAACTTGTAGAATCTTCCCTTGGATGTCTTAGGAAGCTAAATTGATGACTTGCAATGTGAAAGCCCTAACTTGCTTGATGAATGATGTGAATTAGATTAAGAGATGAATGAGAGATTAAAGATTAGAAGATAAGAGCTAGATCTCAAAATGAGGTGAAAATCACATATTGATACATACTTGTGCCTTAGTTACTTGTTCATACCTCATCACAGAATGATATCAAGTGTTTTTGAATAAAATCTCAAAAGGAAATTTAAAATATTTTGAATTTGGGGCCAAGGAGGACTCGTTCGCCACCCATGGTGAATAGGTCCCACTTAGGACCTGAAAATGTGTGTCAGGAAATATGTTGTATTTAATGTTGTTTATCAAGATAATACTAAAAAATACACTTAATTAAGCATATGAGAACATAAAGGGGTCAAATAAAGCATGAAAAGGGGATAAATAGCGAAGATGTGCCTAGAAAAGTGTGAAAGCTTGTTACACAACTTTACAACACTTAAAAATAAGACTTGTTGATGAATAAAAAGGTGATTTTTTGGTGAATTATGCTTAATAGAGTCTAGAAGAATGTAGAAATTTCTTACACAACTTCACAACACCTTCACAAGACGTCATTAAAAGCATTTTATTTAGTTTGCAAGGGTCCAAGACCTAGTGTGGACGCATAAAATGCCTCACAACACTAGATTAAGGCCTCATTAAGTCCAATTAATCTCATGTCAAGAAAAGGGTCCTTTTTTCTACAACACACCATGCAACAGAAAGATAGATAAAAACACATTGACTAAGTCACAAAGTTTTTAGAAGATGATTGGGGTTCTTTAGACTTTGAACCAACATTCATGGGAGAATACAAGATCATAAACAAAGATGCATACAAGGGAAAAGAAAAAGTGGTACTATCAACACAAAATTTAGATGACCCTTCGAAAGAATCCACCTCAACCACTTTAGAAGAAAAATAAAAATACACGTCAAACTTCGACGAACTTAATCATGAACAACCCCCAAATCCAAAATAAATGAAATTTAACTTTATGGAAGGGGTTATGAGATTATGAAACAACTTGGATATAGTGGAAAAGGATGTGGTGCTAGAGAAGAAGGTATCCATATCCCCATCGAGCCTAACACACAAGAAACAACTCATGGTCTTGGTTATTGTCCTTTTAACATCAACACTCTTACAAAAGATTCTTCTAAACTGACTTTAACAATATCGCATCCTAAATTGATAGACACTAGTGGTCTTGGTTGTTACCCTTTGCAAGAAATGAAACAAACAAATAAATCTTCACTTAATCTCAATGTCATCTCACAAAACACTAATGATTTGATTTTGTTAGATTTTACACCCTCCTATAAAGGAGAGAACAAAATATCACAATCAAAAGAGTCTTGCGTAGGTATAACATCTTGTACTAATCAAGAGAGATCTTTGTTGCATAGTAAAGGAACACCTATTAATCAAGAGAGTATTTTGGTGAGACTAATCAAAGATCATCTGATATCTCTCCCTCCAAGAACATGAAAGAAATTTTATTATAAGATTTCATTTTTTGCATATCATAGAGTTCATGGTCATGCCACTAATGAATGTAAGGATTTGACTAACAAAATTCAACATCTTAAGGACTGTGGCACTTTTCCTTGGTTTGAAGCACCTAGTTCCTCTAACTAAAGCTTATTTTCATCCTATTCGGCTCACCCTTGTCCTGCACTAAGTGGGGGAAATGGGTTAGATAGAATTGTCCCTGTATGTCACTTGTCATTGTTTCTTTTGGCTAGTTGATCATCTTTCATGTACATCAAAGAGCAAGCTTGAGATGTGGATGGCATGCCTTAAGTTGGATCGCATGTGACATACTACATTTTTCATGATGTAGCTTATCAGAAACATATGACTTGGCATAGGGATTTCCAAATAAGCTATCATTTCTTCTTCTACTTTAAAGAAATTGCTCATAGTAATGGTGTTAGCAATTGCTTTAAAGTGGGGGAATACATCGACACTCATGTTTCATTGTGCAATTTTCTTTCTTCTTGTGTTGTGTCCCTTTTTCTTGGTGGTTTCATTAGGCTTGATTCCCTTCGAGAGCATGATATTTATTTGACTTGTCCTCTCTTGGAGACATTAGGAATAATGTTCCCTAAGAAGAGACCTTGCACGAACTAAGAAAAATCCCTATGAACATTCCTTCTACTATTTGCATTTACAATGTCTATGAGTTTCAAGCATACAAAGCTTTGCTTGCATCATGGGTCTCGAAGATAATTTTTGTGGCACCTTATTAAAGTTATCAGGAGACCTATAAATTTGGTATGGTTTGAGAGGGAAGCTCGAACAAGGCATGAATTTCCCCATAGCCACTGCATGTGTGTTGGTACATACCAGCCATGAGTGTATGTATCTCACCTTTTAGGACTTCTCACCCAATGGACATCCAAGAGTTTTCTAGCCTTAGAGTGAGTATGAACTTTTTGGACAAATAGCCTAGATCTTATTCACATCATGCTGGAAAAATGGTCAAAGCTTGATCCACCTTTTTATTTTTTGCTTATTTATGTTCCTCTTCTAGTTATTGGCATTGCATGATCGCGTATCTTGTTTTGTTGTAAATCCTACACGTTATGCCTGTCCTTTTGTGCTCATGTGGGTTTGATAAAGGATCTCAGATTCTAGGGGCTTGGCCACTTCCTTTGATCTTCATCATCCTTTGTCATTTGCATCAGTACAATTGGACCCCTCTTGAATGTCTACTTTATTGTGAGTTTGAAGTAGGTTCATCCTCTAACTAGAGTGGGGGCTAAATGTAGTATCAAAAAATGGGTCCTTTGAAATTTTCACACTCGTTTGGGTCCTCCCTATGGATTTTGACTTAATATTGCCTTGATTTAGTGATGTAATGTGGATAACACATTCACATTAGGTCTTGGGCCCTTGTGAACTAATGGAATTTTAATGGTACCTTGCTAAAGTGTTATGAAGCATTGTAACACACTTTCACACCTTTTTAGGGTTTTATCAATTAACTAAGAATAATAAATATAATTTTAATCATAAACAACCTTAATCTTTGCTTATTTGGGGTGTTGTAAAGTGTTGTAACACACTTTCACATTCCTATTGGCTTGTCATTAATAATTGGACTTTCTCATGCTTTAATTGGTCATTTATTGCATCCACGAGCCTCATTTATTGCATCCTTTCACGCGTCAGTAACCAATCATAATTCAAGTGTTTCTAGCTTTTGTGGCTCAAATTTAGTGATCTAGGACTCATTCACCACTTTGGTTGAATGAGTCCCACCTAGATTTTTGGGTCCCAAACCTATTTTTACACCTTTCTAAGCACTTTTGATTTTTGGTCCCATATATTATGCTAGATGGGACTCATTTTCCATCTTGGGTGAATGAGTCCCGTGTGAAAAAAATTCAAATTTAATTCAAATTTCCTTTAGTATTTTATTCTCCTAGATCTGATGTCGGCTTGTAGTATTGTAATTTCGGGAATTCTTGCATAATTAAGTATAAATACAAGGTTCTTCTTCTCATTTCTCATATCCAAGAACCTAAGACTTTTGTGTTAAAATTCTTAATGGAAAGTTGAGTTCATAAAAGCATTCAAGGACATTTAAGAGAAGAATTCTTCATCAATTGTTGCAGCAATTCAAGATCCATCATCATGACAAGTTTCTAATTGCATTATTTCATGTTTCATGCTTCATTATCTTATTTCATCATTTGGTTTAATTACCTAGAATGGGGTTGACCAAGGAAAACCACTATTCTTTAACAATCAACAAGTTTTCCACTCTTTAATATGTGATTGTAGGTTTGTAGATTGAAGAAAAATGGATTTGAAGCCTCCAAAATCACCAAAATCACCAAAATAACAAAGGTGCAAATGTTGTCAAAGTTGTCATGAAAAGTTTTCAAGACTCATGAAAACTCAGATCTAGGGAAAAATATCCATCCAATTTGCATGAAATTAGTGGGAAAATGCTTATTTTATCCATCATCAGAGGTTTGCAAAGTTTTAGTTCAATATTCTGCTCTTGGGACACTTCGCAAAAAAATGGGACTGATCCCCTAGTTGTGGTGAATGAGTCCCATTCTATGAGCTTTTTAGACATCTTTGCATATTTGGATACCCATTTGGCTAAAACTTGATCTTGTGTGGAGACCTAGATTTGGGACTGATTTTCCCAAAATGGTGAATGAGTCCCACTAGGCTAGAAAATTAGGTTTTTCAGGGTTTCAGAGGTCCATTCCATCTCTAGCAAGTTTCCAAGTGCATATTTTCTATTTTACAGTTTTCTATTCTATTTTGCTTGCATTTGTGAGTCATTTAGTGAAGCATTGCATCAAACTAGGTTTTTCATTTCATCTTGCATGTCATTATCTTTTCCCAGTTTAAACTTGGTGGTGAACCCCTCTTTAATATAAAATCATACCCTAGGATACCCTATTGTCAGATCTCTTACCTCTATTCCACTCTTGGGGTGAGATGTCTAGGGTCATCCTTGAATGTAAATAATAGAAATTTTGTTGCCCTAGGTCCTAAAACCCTTACTGGCGACAAAATTGTATCTTTCACCTTTGTAGAAAAAAATTTCATTTTTTTATTGAATTCCTTATTTGCTCCAATAAAGAGATGGAGACAGGAAATTATGTAAATTGAAAGAGCAACAATAACAAATTTTAACATTGTGACCCTTCCTTCCCAAGATAACCAATGGGTTTTCCATGGGTATAACCTTGAAATGAAATGAAACATGAATGAAAGGAATGATGAGTGAACACTTGCTATGTTGCAACTCACCAAAACCTTGAATAGAGATCCTTGAAAAACTAAAACTTAACAAATCTCTCTAGGGTCTTGATCTTGCATGAAATGTCTTGATTGGATGTTTATCTTGATGCTTGGATCTTGAATTGAATGCTTGAAACTTACATCAAAATGTTAGCTCCAAAAACATGCATGAATGAAGATAAATTTGACATGGTGCTTGAGATCTTGAATGCTGCAACAAATGACTAAAAAAATATTCTCTTGAACACATCAATGCTTGCATATAGAATCTAGGACTTGAATTGATAAAAACACCTTGTATTTATAGGTAATTTTCTAATTTCTCAAAAATTAAACATCAAAATTTGACAATTGCAAATTGAATTGGAATTATGAAAATATCACCAAAAAAAATATTAAAAATTGGGGTCCTAAACTTAAGGGGGACCCATTCGCCCTTGGGTGATTATATCCTAGGCCACAAACCTAGGACACACCAATTTGAAGGAAATGTAATTAATGTTTGCAATTGTTTAATACAAGTTTTCCTTTCGGAAAATGGGATTAATTAGGGTTTTAAATGCATAATTGGACCAATTGGAGTATTAATTAAGTTCAATTAATTGTGACCTAAACATAGTGTGAAAATGTAAAGGTGTACATTTTTTGAATCTACATTTAGCCACCACTTTAGTTAGAGGATGAGACCTACATTCAAACTCAATCTAAAGTAGAAAAATAAGCATCAAGAGAGGTCTAATTGCAGAATTTTTGGAAAGATAAGTCAAAAAAAGTCAAGGAAGATGATCAAGCCCCCAAAATCTAAGATCTCATGGCAAACCAACAAAGGCACAAAGAGAAACATGCATATGTTAAAATATGCAGCAACAAGACAAGATACACAAGAATACAATGCCAAAATGAGAAGAGAAAGAGGGGATGGATCAAACATCAGTTTTTTTTCCAATCGGTATGGATAAAGCCATAGTTGTTTCTTAAAAAAAAATTCACAAGTGGAAACCCACTGTCCACTAAGCAAACAAAATGTACTCAGACGGGCTAGTGAAATCAGATGTCCACTAGGTGACTCCCAAAAGGGTGGCTAATGGGAAGGTCATGGTAGTTCTATAGACTTCCACTGTACTAATCATACCGAAGTTATACCACTTGAAAAATTTGACAAGGTGCCACAAAAATTGTCATAAGGATAGCAAGTTGTGTTATTCTAGGCACTCATGGAAAAGGGTCCACTCAAAAGAAAGTTGTGTTATGCTTGGTGGCCTTGAAAACTATAAAGGATCCACTAGCAAGCAAGTTGTGTTATTATTAGTGGCCTTGATACATTCAATAGGATATTCAAATGGTTTTTTCTTAGTTCATGAAAGGTCTCACCTTAGGGAACATCGTGCGTAATTTCTCCAAGAGAGGACTAGTCGAGGATAAAATATTTAGAACTTAAGGCATGCAATCTATAGCATCACCACTAAGAGTAATTCCATATGTAATCCTAAGATAAAAAATAATGGATCCATGGATTTTGGGTCAACGTTTGTTGTTGCTATAGTGATATATTCAAGTGCAAAACTATCATCATTCCCCAAATGATTCATGAAACAACGAGCACAAAGGAAGAATGACACATAGAGAGAGAGAATAAAGGGAATATTTTGGATCAACATGAAAGAGACCTAAATTTCTTGATTCCTTTCCTCATCCTCAAAAGGAAAACACAAGACAAAAGATAAATGGTTATGATAGATAGAATAATGGAGATACAAATAGAAGAATATCACAACAGGTTCTCTTCCTTTGTATCCGTGCACCAATGGAGTAACAAGGGCCATATAAAGTAGGCTCACAAATATATAAATACATGCTAATCAACAAAATATATGGGATCAAATTATGCATAATCAATCACAAAGGACATAAAATGATGAAAAAGATAATACTAGTATGGCACACGCGAGCCAACCTATAATAGGTCATCCACATCCCAATCTTGTTCATCATATGTAAAAGGTGGATAACTAGCCAAAGGGACAACAACAAGTGTCAAATTAGGACAAGGCTATCTAACTCAATTCCCCCACTAAGTGAAAGACAAGGATGAGCTAATATGGATGATGAGAATGTGCTCCTTGCATTTTATAAATGATTTGCAATAAATGTAAAACATGTAATAGTGAGTATGCTATGTTCCTACAAATATCACATGGCAAGGAGAAAAGTGTATGCACTTAATTAATTACATTAATAACATCATTTTCATAGATCAACCATTGAAAAAGATGACATTTATCAGTAAGATTCCCAAGAATTCTATGAAATGCACAATAATTCATGTTTGTACTCTTTCCTTTTTTGTTTTCTTTGATAGGCAGCAAGTAAATCAATCCTAGACAGAGGAGTTGATCCATTTTTCATTCATTTTATGTTGTAGTGTGTAAGAATAGTAATTCCTTGATCTAATATGGCTTATAATTCATACTTTTTTGGGAAATTTACTAAGGTGGAAGTGGGGGAGGAGGATCTATGGTAACCGTACCATCCTTGTAAGGTATTAATTGGTTTCTTGAAATGATTTTATGAAAGAGAACACCTTTTCCCTTAGGAGATGTGCAAGGGGGGGGAGATCTCGAGATCCTAACCCTTGGTATCCTCAGATGGTATTTACTCTAAAAATTTGTGAATTTCGTGCTCATTGGTTATGTCACATCTTTTTTTGCTTAAGATCATAATGCCTTGACCATAACTATCTTCTAAGTCAATTGGGTGTATTAGTAACTCATTGAACATAAGATAGAAGAGTATCATTATTGTCCTTGTTAGAAAGTTCAATAATGATTGATGGTTGATGCTTTCTTTTTCCCTCAATTTTAGGATGTAAGAGGTTGAACATATCAAGTGATGGGATTATAGGTGGTGTTTGCATAGATGGATAAAAGGATGCATTGTTATTAAGGTTGTGTAAGGAGTCTTGTATGAATTGTATTTCCATTTTCATAGGGACATTCATTAGGAGGTGAAATTCATTAATAGTCTCAATTTCATTAGGGTCATAACCAAACACACAACTTGAAACATCTACCAAATATCTTAAGGTCCTCCATATATTACCCATACAATGTCCATGATGAATTTTTATGCAAAATTTAATATCTAATATATGAATATTTTCTTATTTTTGAATGAAAGATACTAAAAATGATATGTTTTTAATTCCAATTTTGATTTTAAAACAATGCACTCAATTTGACCAATTGAACCTAAGGAAAAAAATAATTGATTTTTCTGATGTTTGTAACTAAAGCCCAAATTTAATAGCAGATCAAAATGAAGTAAATAGAGACAAATAACTACCAATTTTTTTGAAACAACACCTATATAGGGAATAATTCTCCCCCAGGTGAATGGATCCTATGTGAAGGGTTGCAAAAATTCAAATATGAGTCTAAGGTTCAGTGCTAGGTTTCCTATTTTTGGTTGCAAATTATGGTTTCAATGTTTGAATTTTCCATATATATATGTGTCTAAATGAAAGTGAAATTAGTGAAAAATGATTAATAATGTGACACTTTCTAAAATGCAAATTTTACTCAATTTGTAAATATAAATGACTAAAAATACACTAATATGCAAGTACTATGCAAAATCAATGTAATATGCATGCATGTTTTTTTGAATTTTTCAGATTTTAAAGGATGCAAAATGCAAACCTAAAATACAAAATGAGATGTAAATTGATGCAATTTTAACAACACTAAATGAGATGCAAACTAATGCAATGCAATGCAAACTAACACAAATCCTAGATTTAGGGTTTGAATAGACTCCAATTTTAGAAATATTGATGTACAATGTCAAGTTCACCAAAATGAAACAAATGAAATATGTGGGTGAGGTAGGTTTGCACCTATCTTCCTTATTTAATTAGAAAAAGATATCCCCTAGGAAAATTTTAACTTTAAACACTTAGGTGAGTCAATTTTAATGGAAATCTTGATGTTTTCCTTATGACTAAGGACTGGGTAAATCAGATTGAAATGGAATTTTGGGAGATGAATGAAAATACCAAATGAATGCAATTATGGAATGTAACAAATAAAAAATCAATTTAAAACCTTAATCTATCAGAATCAACAAAATTTTGGTAGATCTTAGATAGTTATGAATTTATGAACCTATCACCAAAAGCTCCTATTGAGTGCCCTCCTAGGACATATTCACCCTAGGGAAAATGGGTCTTGCTACAGGGATCCAAAATATTATTTTAAATTTCTATGATCCTAGATATACACACCTAATTCCTCTAGATTTCACTATTGAAAAATCAAAACTAAATTTTGAAATTGAGTTTCCATGGCTTGACAAAAATGTTGACAACTTTGACAACTTTACAAAATTAAACTTTTGATCCATTTTTAATCCTTCTTCAACCTACAAATATACGACACATACAAGAGGGAAAAATTGTTTGTTTTTGGTGAATAGGGGATTACCTTCATCAAACCCTGTTTTGGTAATTAAACCTTGAAATGAAATGAAACGTGAATGAAAGGAATGATGAATGAACACTTTCTATGTTGCAACTCACTAAACCCTTGAATGGAGATCCTTGAAGGATTGAAACTTAACACATATCTCCAAGGTCTTGATCTTGCATGAAATGGCTTGATTGGATGTTGATCTTGATGGTTGAAACTTGACTTGAGTGCTTGAAACCTACATCACAATGTTAGCTCCAAAAACATGCATGAATGAAGATAACTCTGACATAATGTTTGAGATCTTGAATGCTACAACAAATGACTGAGAAATATGCTCGTGAACACCTCTAACAATATTTTTTTCTTTAGGAATTCTTGCATATAAAATATAGGATTTGAATTGATAAAAAGACCTTGTATTTATAGGTAATTTACCAATTTCCCAAAAATTAAATGTCAAAAGAAGAAAATTGTGAATTGAATTCGAATCATGAAAATGCTGCCAACAAAATATTAAAAAACAGTGTCCTAAACTTAAGGAGGACTCACTCGTCATGCCACTAAAAGCATATTAAAAATTGGGTTCCTAAACTTAAGGGGGACCCATTCAGCCAAGGGTGAATGGGTCATAGGCCCCAAACCTAGGACACACCAACTTCAAGGAAATTCAATTAATGTTTGCAATTGTTTAATACAAGTTTCCATTTCAAAAAATGGGATTAATTAGGCTTTTAAATGCATAATTGGGCCAATTACAGGCTTAATTAAGTCTAATTAAATAAGGGACCCAAACATAGTGCGAAAATGTAAAGGTGTACATTTTTGGATAGTACATGTTGATGATAGTTTTGAAGAGCTCAATATGGATGGTTGCCTAAAGAGTTCACGAGATTGCAATTTGGAATTATACCCTTATGAGAGTCAGGGGGACAACTTGGTGGATGGTTTTCCAATAATTTAGTATGTGATTTGAGAGTTCAAGGAAAGGAGAACTCAAGAATTTAGCTCGAAGCTACACATTTATGAGGTGCACTTATAGGAACAATTTAATAGGGGGAATGTTAGTGAATGTTAGCATAGTTAACTATTATATTACATTTTTTAAAATACTATACAATATGAGGTTAATGGCTAGGTGGTTATCCTATCAGTTATGTAGTTGTTGAACTGTTTCATTTATATAAATATTATCTATATTCTTCAAATAAAGATTAATCAAGTATTCACCATTAGTTTCTTGAATGGTCCACTACTAGATTAGAGAAAGATTGTTGAAATAATTACATCATTTTTCTATCATATATTAGAGAAAGTTTAAAGTTATTGAACCATAGATTTTTGGGTAGGGATTATAGGCTACTCTTGCGCTCTTAGGATGTTTCACCTAAAAGGAGAGAGATAAACCCCACATAAAATATCTAGCTAGGTTCACTAAAATTATGCAATGTATGATGTTATTTAGGATAAATGGAATGAACTAAGTGCAATTAGTTGATCTATTTAACTGATTATGTATGCAAAACCTAAGATTATGCAATGTTGGAAAACATAGTGATTTTTGCAAGAAGCTTGAATTGATGAAAGAAAATGTAGATTAAACTAAATAGAAAGTAGGATCTCAGAATGTATGTGCCTGAGAAAATGAAAAGGACTAGAGAAAAATATGGAAAATTGAAAAAATATGATTTTGAGCTGATTGGGAATCATATGCCACCTTGAGAAAATCAGTCCTAGGTCAAGGTTTTTCTGCACAAAAACTTTTTTTTATCAATTGGGTGTTAGGATTTGCATCTAACTCAAAAGTGCACCTCGAGAGTGACTCATTTGCCATGTATGGAAAATCAGTCCACTTTCAAATTTCTGTAATTTCAAATTTATGTTCTACACCTTGACACCTATACAACACTTTCTAATGGAAACCCAAGTCGGGACCTCAGAAAATTACTGCAAAATAGCTTAAAATTGTTTGTCTAATGGGGGGGTTTCCTTAGTCAAACCACTAGTTGGGTAATTAAACCTTGAATGGAGAAAAAATTGCATAAAACCCTAGCCTTAGATGTGTTAAAGACTAGAAAAATTTGAAGTATGTTAAAAGCCCTATTCTATTGTGCAAGAATAAGAAATGCAAATGTTATTTGAATGATGCAATATCTCAAACCTAGAAATCTTACTTGACACATCAAAAATCAAGATAAAATGGCATGCAAATGAAATGTAGATGAAGTGCAAAACTTAATCTAAAGATAGAGTGAAAAGGGAAGATGGAATCACTTTGAAACCAAGTCTTTAGGTGTGATTTGATGGCTAGTTGCATCTCCCCAACCTAGATTTCTCCATGATTCACCATAGGCATCCATCATCAACCCTTTGCAATGTTGAATCTTGACCTAAAGAGTGAGCTTCAAGACCTGTAAAAACCCTAGTTTGCTACCCTAAAACTTCAACTTTGCTAATGAAACTTGTTGTAGAAGACTTGACTTTTAAAATTTTCTTTTTTGAAAAAAGACTAAAAGATGTGTAAAATAATTTAAAATGAGTGTTTATAAGCAACAACACCTAATTTTCCTATTATTGAGACCTAAGAGGTTGACATCCACTGGAAAATTAAGTTGAATTTTAAATTAAATTCTGGCTCAAAATTGAAATTTTCCTCAAAAGGGACTCATTCACCACCCTTGGTGAATGGGTCTCACCAAAGGTGACTCATTCACCCAAGGTGGTGAATGGGTCCCACTACTGATTTTGTAAGGTGGGTTTTTAGGATATGAAAGAACTAAGTGTTTTTTATCGGGTTTAGGTGATTTCTCAAGTGAAATGAGCCTCTAGATAAAAAATAATGGGTCTTAGGGGCCTATAAATGTTATTTTGAAGGATAAATGATGCAAGGGGACTCAAAAGTGGGTCTAATTATGCATGAAATTGTCTCTTTTCTCAAGAGGGTCCAATTTTCTATGACACATTTAGCCCCCACTTTAGTGCCCATATGACTCTATGTGCATATGTAAGCTAAAGGACTCTAAATGATGCACTTTATTACATAAAAGGATACTCATTCAAAAGATGGGAGAACGAAGCCCCCAGTGTAGTTATCTACAAAACCACAACATTAGGAACTACATATTACGATACAAATTCGTTAATTGTCCAAAAATCCTTTTATCTAACTCCTAGGAATCAAATTCTAGGGTAGATGTATGCCCCCCTTGATTCCTCTTTCTTTACGGAGGTGGAATCAAGGTAGCAATCTAGCCATGTTGAATAAGAAACATCATATCGTAGGGAATTTCCAAGTACCATGCCTCATAACGATAGAAGAATGATTATGCTAGGTGCATAATCATGATTCCAATGCATCAAATGACATCGAAAATGGATTACCCTAGCTCCTGTTATGTTGATTTGAAGAGGAGATACTTTATTAATTATTAAAAGAAAGTAACCCTATTTTAATGCATCAGAATAAAAAGAGATGAAAATGGATTAAAAGAGGTAAAGAGGATTAATTTTTCACTTACTATTCATTTTACCTTCCTGTAGCTTGAGAGTGATGAGTGAGAGAAGAAAATGCTGAGCAGACACGATTATACACTTTCACGGCTCAATGAGCTTCATGAGCAAGTGGTGCACAGCGAGCTGTATTATGAGGTGAGTTGATTTTGTAACTTTCACCTTTTGGTTTTTGTAATAATTTAATGATTTTAATGCATGGATAGGTTAATTTAGGGTATTGGAAAAAAAGTTCGCAAAGTGTCCCCTTTTTTCTCAAAGTGTCCCATTTTTTTGCAAAGTGTCCCTATTCTTTCCAAAGTGTCTCGTTTCTTTGCAAAGTGTCTCATTTCTTTGTGAAGTGTCCTAAAAGGGTTCTGAAGTGTCTAGGTCTATTAGAAAAGCACACTAGATTTACTTTAGCACACTTGCATGATGAAATATGTAAAAAATGAAGAAATTAGATGGATTTTAGAGCATTTTGTGATAATTTTGATAGGTCCTTGCCTGATCATGATAGTGGCTAAGGGGAAGACAACTTACATTTCTGAGAGATTACGTTCCAACACTATCGGAAGTAGAGACAAAGCATTTACAGATAGTGGGTATCTGGTGGTCATATCTTATGCCACCCATGAGATACCATGATGCCATGCTTATGGCCCTGTGTGAGTGTTGGGATGCCGATACTTGTACATTTCATCTTCCCACCAGCGAGATGACCATTACTATCAAGGAAGTACACTGCATTCTTTGAGTTCCTATTCGAGGAGAGCGAGTATACTTCCGAGGGGATCAATCATTTCATGAGAAGAAGAGGGATATGGAATATTGCTTAGGTGGGAATATACATGATGAGTGTGTTAGAGTGTGAATCGAGCTTCCTATGCTGCTATATTCATGAGCTCCTATGGTTAAACACATTATGATGCACACAGTGGGTTTTATTCTCAATCTGAATGGATGAGCGACACAGCTAGATAGAGGACTGGTACATTTGATTCGAGGAATGCATGAGAAGAGGATAGTCTATGCTTGGGGCCCCTGCATATTAGAACACTTATATTATGATCTTGGCTAGTTTGTGTTTCAAGAGATCGACAATATGGTGCAGTGTACACTCCTGCAAGTGTGGTGCCTCGATCATATCACATGCACCAAGCCTATCAGATTCCCTTGTTCTATAGCTACAGGATATCCATGAGCATTCAACTATCCTTTGGGATGCCTGTGGCAGTACGACGATTTACACTTTTGGAGGGTGAGGTTTGACTAGCTGGAGGGAGATGAGATCTTATGGAGACCTTATCTACTCACTCTATAGTGGCCAGATCCCTAGGATAGCTACGAAAGATGTAGATGGACAGGTATGTAGCCGGGAGGCATGACTATGTTATATTAACTTTCTACTATGGACGAGTCATGCGACATTTTGGAAAAGTGTAGACACCACTGAGGGCATGCCCCTTCATTAGGTGATCAATTCGGAGTGCTAAGAGGCTAGCTGAAACTATTTGGCTTACTATAGATAATGTTCGTGAGAGTGATTCTGATGATTTAGATCATGACCAACCACTAGCATCCGACATTGATGATGTCGGCAACACAGATGAGCACAAGGAGTGGTGGTCATTTACACGACCAACTCCTGTGTTCTCCATGGATTTCCCTATAGTTGATGCAGGACCAACACCAGATGAGGGAGATGAGCCAGAGGATAGAGCATAGGATGTATGGTATAGGCCAGTAGATATTTTTACTAATGTTATTGATGATGAGTACCAGTTCGATGTCAATCCTAATTATGAGGACCAGGATGGACGAGAGGATGATGAGGAGGAGGAGGATTATGAGGAGGAGCCACCCCTGAGTGAGGGTGATGAGGTAGCTATTGAGGATCAATATGAGCATGGAGAGTCCTCACACACTCACCAGACCAGATCTCGTGTTGTAGCTATGACAGCCATCGACACCCAGAGTCAAAGAGAGGCTAGCACATCCTTCATGCCCCCCAAAGAGGATGATGTCAACATTCATTCGACTAGAGACATAGGTGATGATATTTGATTTTATGCATGTACTTTAGTAATTTATGCTTTGTTTATATACATATATATATCATGATGATGTTTACTGATTGTATACATTGTCTAGCTTACAAGAGTGATGAGAGATTGGTGAGAGTTCTAAAGTTAGGCTATTGCGGAGATAGTACCTGCATCCATTGACAAGGAGGAAATGGATCCTAACTACATGCCCCCACCAATCATGGAGGTGGAGCTAGAGTCATTCAAACCTTTTACAAGGTTATGGGAAGCGTACAAGAGCATGAGGAGACAAATTCATCGAGCTAAGAGTGCAGGACAAACATCACATACCTCAGCAAAGGTTGAGAGACTGCATGCAGAGCTAGCATAGGTACGAGCGAAGAGAGATTAGATGGTAGATGAGTGTCTTGTGGTTGTTGGTCAAGTACAGGGTCTAGAGTATGAACTTAGACTTGGTAGTTCATGATCATGATCACACAAGACTTTCTAATGATGTCTAGGGACTAGATCTTGAGTGCTAGAGCTCTAGGGGTCTAGCTCTCACTGAACTTTGTGATTTTCTATATGATATTGAGATGTACATAAAACTTTGATATATATGTAGACATGTGCATTTTGGTGTTATTCTGATGTGTCTCTTTGTGTGGATGTTAAATGTAGTGTGATTAATTAAATGACTTATGATAAAAGTATTTAATTAATGTCTACATGATTTAACATGTTTAATGTGATCTAGTTTGAAACATTTTTCAGTTTTATTGTAGATACAACATTGTTGATTACAAGAGAATATGTTAAATTAAATACACCTATAACTCATATAAGGATCTAATTTAACATAACACAAAAGTGAATAGTATGAATCCTAATGTAATTATTAAATGAACTTAAATAATTACTGTAGTGTTCAAGAAAAACACAAAATTAGTTGTCAAGAATGAAGCAATGTGAATGTTATTTAGAATTACATTAGATAAATTTGGACAATACTGCTTTATTAATCATACTATTCAAAGGGGTTAGAGATAATACCAACACAAATGTGTGGCATTAATGGGTTCCTTAAGGGGTGTTCCATCAAGCTACGTTAAGACATAAGCACCAGACCTATAATTGGTATCAACTATGTAAGGTCCTAACCAATTAGGGCTAAATTTATCTTTATCTTCATTGTCAGCACTTGTATTATGTTGATTTTCAATAAGAAAAAAATATCCCTTACAAAATGATCGAGGGATGACATGTGTGTTTTTTTGTTGTTGTTTAATTGTTTGATTAATAAATTGTGGAAGGGAGTCCAAAGTGAGCAATTATGTGTTCCAATATGAAATGACAAATTACTTCAGCATTTGTCGAATGGAGACGAATAGCTTCCACCCATTTCATGAAATAGTCTATTGCAGTTATCATAAATGTATGTCTAGTAGAAGGAGGTGAGATTTTTCTAATCAGATCCAATCCCCATACTGAAAATGGCCAAATGGGAACTTGGGCACAAAGCTTAGCATCAGGATTATGGATCAAATTGCTATGCTCTTGGCATTTGCGACATCGTTTAATGTAAGTGAAGCAGTTTTTCTCCATAGGCCTCCAAAAATAACCCATACAGATATTTTTTTGTACTAATGACCTACCTCCAAAGTGACCTCCACAGGTGCTAGCATGAGCCTATTCAAGTGCTAGAGGGATTTCAGAATCCTTAAGTCATCGTAATAAGAGACCATTGAAAGATATTCTATACAATGCATTTGCAAGGATTATATATTTAGCTACTAGTTTTTGCAAACGCTTTTGAGTATTTTTTGTTGTAGGTTTAGGAATGGTACTATCTTTTAAATAGTTGTATATTGTATTGTACCATTCGCATGAGTCATCTTGAGTTATTGCCAAAATGTCTTCTAGCGGAGTATCAATCAAAAGTTTCATGAAGGGATGAATAACGAAAGCGAAGTTTGTTGAAGGATCATCTAGGAATATAAGAGAGGCTACGCTCATCATTGCATTTTCCTGTCGATTGTCTTTTCATGGGATGTTATCGATGCTGAATGATTCAAACTTCTCTAATAGTTTTGTTATAAGATCCTTGTATTTTGATAACTTGTCATGTTTAGTTTGATATGTACCATTGATTTGTTTGATAACTAATTGTGAATCACCAAAGATATTGATATGTTTAGCATCCATTGTTAAAGCATCTCGCAAACCTGTGATCAATGCCTCATACACGGTTGCGTTATTTGTATCAAAAATTTAATCGATAGGACAAGGAAGTGGTTTTCCATTGGAAAGAATTAATACCACTCCAACATCGAAACTTGTTCTACACTTAGATCCATCAAAATACAATTCCCATGTTTGAATATCAACAGTCAAGAAACTATCATCAAGAAAGGAATCATGATTAGGTAAAGTGAGAGGAGAAGGAGCATCAACTAAATTATCGATTAAGGCTTGTCCTTTGATTTATTTTTGTGAAAAAAACTTAAGGTCAAATTCAGTTAACAACATCACCCACTTAGCTAAGCATCCAAAAAGATTTGTTTTGTTAAAAAGATGTTTAAGAGGATCAAATTTTGTTATGACTTATATTTCACCAATTAGTAAATAATGTCACAACTTACTAGTAGTGAATACAAGAGCCAAGCATTGTTTCTCAATTGGTGAATATCAAGTTTCATAATCAATTAAAGTTTGACTAATGTTATAAATACGGTGTTCTTTTCCATGGCTATCTTGTTGAGCCAAAAATTTTGCAAGAGCATGGGAAGATCCGACGATGTACAAGATAAATGGTCTGTTTGGCATGGCGGGTTGTAAAACAAGTGGAGTTGCAAGGTTTTATTTTAAACTCTCAAAAGCCTATTTACAACCCTCATCCCAATCAAAAGGTACACCTTTTTTAAGAAGATGAATGAAAGGTAATGTGTGATTGACTAAAGATGCAACAAAATGATGGATAGCTTGAATTCAAGCTTGTAATGTGCACAGCTGAGACATATTTCTAGGAGGTGGCATGTTAATGATTGCATCAATTTTCATCGTGTCCACCTCAATGCCTCTGTGAGACATGAAAAACCCTAAAATTTTACCACTATCAACACCAAAGAAATACTTTTTCAGATTTAATCGCATATTGTATTTATGTATTTGTTCGAAGATTTTGTGAAGAATATTTACATTGTCTTGTTGTGTTAAATATTTAGCTAGGATATCGTCGACATAATCCTACAAAATTTTGTGAATGTAATCATGAAAGATTAATGTCATTGCTTGTTGATAAGTTGTGTCGGTGTTCTCTAGACTGAAGGGCATTACAACCCAAGAAAATGTTCCCCAAACACTTGTAAAGGTGGTTTTGTATTGATCTTGAGGATTAATAAAGATTTTATTATAACCAAAAAATCCTTCTAGGAATGACAACAAAGCATGTCTAGCAGTTGAATCCACGATCATGTCAATATTAGGAAGCATAAAGTCATCTTTTAAAGAAGATTTATTCAAGTTGCAAAAATCCATGCATATATCCTAATATGATTATTGATTTTTGCAACTGCGACAATGTTTGAGATCCAAGGAGAATAATCAATAGGTCAAATGACGCCTGCATCAAGGATTTTTTCAAGAATATTTTTAACATGCAAGGCT
Organism: Sequoia sempervirens; assembly: GCA_007258455.2. NCBI lineage: Eukaryota > Viridiplantae > Streptophyta > Pinopsida > Cupressales > Cupressaceae > Sequoia > Sequoia sempervirens. The sequence continues at coordinate 30,529,821 of VDFB02193867.1, forward strand.
ATATTAGGGTGCATTTTTCTTATCTTTTTACGAATGGGTTTAGCATTTTCAGCAAGAACATGTTGTGTGTCACAATTTTTGGGTCAATTCCTAGCATATTAGAATATTTCCAAGCAAAAATTTCAGGAAAATCATGAAGTAAAGTTGTATTGTCTTCTTGTTCTTCATCATCGAGAAACTTCCCAATCTTAATAGGTTTTCCTCTATCATCAATTTCCATTGGCACATCAATTGTATCTCCTAAAGGGAGTGCATTAGATATAGGAATTTCAGACTCATAGGGTTCTTTAGTGATATCACTTTCTTCTTGCTTGGAATTTCTTTCATGGAAGTAAGTGAGGATGTGTTATCATAAACTCCTAACATTTGTTTCAAGGTTTCATCACTATCAACATACTTCCATGATGGTGGTAAGCTCATATCAAGAAATTCAAGATGTTTAAATATGAGTTGGTGTTTTGGTTGACATGTAATAGCATTGATGTTCAAAGATGGTCGTTGAGTGGCTTTTGTCATTTTAGAAAAAGAATATCCCAATCCAGTTTTCATCTCTTACATATATTTGGTTCAATAGGAAAACAAATACCTTGGTCATGTTTTCCATACCCTTTTCCAGTATATCCTAATTTTTTTACAAGTTCATATCCTTTTCCATAAAGTTTTTCCATTTCTATCAAATTAGGTAGGATTGATAATCTATCTCATCAAAATTTGTTGTGTATGTTGCATTTTCATCCAAAGTATAGGAGATAGATGTTTGAGAAGAATGTTCAAAATTTTGAGTTGACATGATTGTTGGTTATTCTTGTTTCTCATCTTTCTTTAGTGTGATTATGCATTTTCCCATAAATAAAGGTGTGAGTTCTAAGGATCCCCAATCATTGCCAAATAATTTAGATATCGATTCATCATCGTTGTGGTCAATTTCAAGAGGGTCTATGTTGGATGTTGGAATTAATTTTTTCAGAGGGCTTCTAACTCCTTTTTCAAGGTGCAAGAAAATTTAAGGCTCAAGATCTATTTCAACTTGATAAATGTGATTGTTATGGAAATATTTCATGACACGATGAAGGGTCGAAGGAATTGCATTCATCTTATGGATCCATGGTCTACCTAAAAGAAGATTATATGAAAGATCATAAGGTATGACATGAATAGGAGTTTGCAAAGTAGCCACCCCAACCATAATGGGTGAAGTAATTATCCCAAGTGGTTACTTTGTTGTATTATCAAATCCTTGAATAGACACAAAATCAGGTATTATTTGTGACTTGTCAACTCACAATTGATCAAGGAGATTCACACTACACACATTAAGAGCAGAAACATTGTTGATAAGGGTTTGTTTGATACCTATGCGATTGAATTGAGTAATTCTCATAAAGGCCTCATTTTGTTTGCGTAACTCTAAAGGAGGGAGCTGATGTTGATGGAAAGTAATGTCAAGATTAGTCTGATTCGTTTTATGGATTAGAGCTGCCACATCATTCAGAGTTGTACTAGGAGGAATTGTGATGTGTTTTAAATTTGTTTGAAGAATGTTGTGATAATTTGCTGAGTTCTAAAGTAAATCCCAAAGGGAAAGCTTCGTAGGATTATTCTTTAATTTTTCAACAAGATCATACTCCTTTATGTGTGGGATGAAGCGAGGAGCACTAGGTGGATTGGATAAAGGTAAAGAGAATGGGGTTGGTTGTGGCAGTTGCGGGTTGTTTCGGGTATTATATGTATGAGAAAAAGTACCATTACTTGATTGTTGAAACACATTGGTTTTCAGTGGGTAAAGAGTGTATTGATGTTTATTGGAAGGATGAAGTTTATGCAAGGGTGGGTAAAGAATGAGTAGAAGTTGAATCACATTAACATCCTTAGTTTTAGATTTCTCACAAAAAACCTTAGGGGATGATTAGAGTGAGATGAAGTCCTGAAGGGACTCATATAACAAATCAAAATCATCACGACTAAAAGGTTTGAGGGGTGAGTTATCGTTAATTGGTTTAAGTTGTTCAAGAGAAGCATTAGAGGTGTTAACGTTCATTATCATGAGTTTGTCATAACAAACCTTAGTGGATGACTTGTGTGAGATGAAGTCTTGGAGGGATTTATCTAACAAATCAAAGTCATCACAAGCAAAAGGTTTGAGGGATATTTTAGCTTTAAGTGATTTAGGTTTCTCATTACAAGTGTTCGAGGATGAAGTGAGTGAGAGGAAGTCCTGAAGAACTTCATCTAACTTGTCAACATCATCACTACTAAGAGGCTTGGATGAGATGTTGTTTCTAACTTGGATCATTTATTTGAAGGGTTGGTTTGAGTTTTCTATTTTTTTTGCTTTTATGTATCGATGAAGCTAGTCTAAAAGAACTAGGAATGAATACAAAAAAGGAAATTTGCAAAAATATAAAGCTATCCATAAATGCAATGAAAGAGAATAAATTTTATGCTAAGGAAACAAAAAATAATTGAACTATAATAGGAAAGAAATTGTAGAAAAAATAAATATGCAATGCAATAAACTAAAATCTAGAAATTGTGATGCAGAAATTACAGTGGGACTAATTCGCCCCCAAGGTGGCGAATGACTCCTAGGGGAGGTATTTTTATGTTTTTTTCTAATTTTTTTACTTTTCTAAAGGTTTTCAAGTTTGTACAATGCAGATACAGATTGAAAATGTCGAGTTTTAGAATGATTTAATGAAATGAGATGCAATAATCAAATCTAAATGATGCTTTCACGAATGCAATTTTAAGGAGCCCTAAGATGCAAAACAATGCAAAATGACAAGATACTTAAATCCTAAGATGCAAATAGAAATGCAAATCAAAATGATATGGTGTTCAATATGCAGATTCACCAAAGTGAACCATATAATTTTGGGTAGGGCTTATAGGCTACTCTTGTTCTCTTAGGATGTTTCACCTAAAAGGAGAGAGATAAACCCCACAACAAATATCTAGCTAGGTTCACTCAAACTATGCAATGTATGATGTTATTTAGACTAAATTGAATGAACTAAGTGTAATTAGATGATCTATTCAACTGATTATGTATTCAAAACCTAAGATTTATACAATGTTGGAAAGCACAATGATGTTTGCAAGAAGATTGATTTGATGAAAGAAAATGCACATTAAACTAAATAGAAAGCATGATCTTTGAATGTGTGCACCTGAGAAGCTGACGAGGACTGGAGAAAAATTTGGAAAATTGACAAAATATGATTTTGAGCTGACTGGGACTCATTCGCCACCCTGGGAGAATCAGTCCCAAGTTAAGGATTTTCTACACATAAGCTATTTTCTGTCAACTGGGTGTCAGGATCTGCATCTAACTCAAAAATACACCTCAGGAGGGACTCATTCACCATGCATGGAAAATCAGTCCACTTTCAAATTTCTCTAATTTTAAATCTTTGTTCTACACCTTGACACTTGTACAACACTTTTTAACAAAAACCAGAGTCAGGATCTCGGAAAATTCCTACAAAACAACTTAAAATTGTTTGTCTAATGGGGGTTTTTCCTTAGTCAAACCCCTAGTTGGGTAATTAAACCTTGAATGGAGAAAAATATACATAAAACCCTAGCCTTAGATGTGTTAAAGACTAGGAAAATTTGAAGTATGTTAAAAGCACTATTCTATTGTGCAAGAATAAGAAATGTAAATGTGATTTGAATGAGGCAAGATCTCAACCCTATAAATCTTACAACACATCAAAATGGAGATAAAATGACATGAAAATGAAATGTAGATGAAGTGCAAACCTTAATCTGAAGATAGAGTAAAAATGGAAGATGGAATCACTTTGAAACCTAGTCTTTAGGTGCAATTTGATGGCTAGTTGCATCTCCTCAACCTATATTTTTGCATTATTCACCATAGGAATCCATCATCAACCCTTTGCAATGTTGAAACTTGACCTAAAGAGTGAGCTTCAAGACCTGCAAAAACCCTAGTTTGCAGCCCTAAAACTTCAACTTTGCTAATGAAACTTGTTGTAGAAGACTTGACTTTTGAATTTTTCTTTTTTGAAAAATGACTAAAAGATGTGTAAAATGACTTAAAACGAGTATTTATAAGCAACAACACCTAATTTTCTCATTATTGAGACCTAAGAGGCCGACATCCACCAGAAAATTAAGTTGAATTAATTAAATTCCCACTCAAAATTGAAATTTCCCTAAAAAGGGACTCATTTGCCACCCTTGGTGAATGGGTCCCACTAGAGGGGACTCATTCACCCAAGGTGGCGAATGGGTCCCACAACTAATTTTTGAAGGTGGGTTTTCATGATATGAAAGAATTAAGTGTTGTTTGTCGGGTTTTAGGTGATTTTTCAGGTGAAATGGGCCTCTAGATAAAAAATAGTGGGTCTTAGAGGCCTATAAATGTTGTTTTGAAGGATAAAGGATGCAAGAAGACTCAAAAGTGGGTCTAATTATATGTGAAATTTTCTCTTTTCTCAAGAGGGTCCAATTTTATATAGCATGGGTATGATGCAAGAAAACAATTTGAGTGAGTTTGATGGCTTGGTTGCAACCACCAAAGAGACAGAAAAGGAGAATTTTTAAAGACAAATTTTGGGAATTTTAAATTTTGAAGCATATCTGGTAGAAATTAAGGGGAAATGTTGGCATATGTAATTTCTCCCACCAATATTAAATAAAATTAGGGCATAAAAATGTAGGCAACATTATTAAATAAAAATTGAGATAACCTTGGATAAGAGTGAAAAATATTAAATTTTTAATTTAGTCATCCTAGGATCTAAAATAGTTTTTTGTTATCTCAAGGACCTCTATAAATAAGATGCATTTGTAATCTACTTATGCAAGAAATAAGGAACACAAATATTTTTATTGTGTAATAGGAAATTTGTGTTTAGATTTTTTATCCTTGTCCACCTACAAATAGTCCGATAGACATGAAAATAGGTAATTGGGTTGCAAAGGTTTGTGGTATCCACTAATTCATTTCCTTAATCAATTTGGCAAGAGAAACTTTGAATGGGGTGAAATTAAAAGATGCCACTTTTGAAATCAATTCTGATACAATATTGAAATGGTGACAAAAGAGATTCAAAAGCTAGAACATGCAAATTCTTCCTTCACTAACAACATAGTTAAATTATTACTTTGCAACAGCTTTATAAATCCCTCTAATTTCAAACAATCCAAAAACTAACTAGAAAATAATATTTAGTAACTAACATATTAATTATTAATTACTAACCTATATTAAAATCATTAATTACTATTAATTATTAATCACTTATATTATTAATTACTAATTAATAACCTATGTTAATCATTGATTTCTGACAAAGAAAATACAATGTGGCTTTGAAAACAATACATTTTTATCCTAAAGTATGCTTTGATATTGATGCAATGATAGGGAGGTCATCAACTTATTCAACACAATTTGAATTCTCTCAATCACTTTTGAAAACTTCTAAACCCTCTCTAGGGTTATCTTCTTTAATTTGTTACCACCCCACTTGCCTTGTAGGCAACCAAACCTTGTTTTTATGTCCTATCTCTCAAAAAATCTAACAAATCCACTAACCACTCATATTTTTAGGAACCCTTTAAACCCACACAAAACATACCTCAAAATATCATTAGGTCTCTTTGGATCATCTTCACTTAAACTAGCCTTTAATGTTGAAAAGGGACCAATTAGCCCACTTTTCCAAAGGAAAACCTCTCAAATCTTGCTTCCAACTCACAAAATCATTAGACAGTCTTCAATCTACCTACAAAACACTAGATTCTCCAACTTTTGAGTTAAAACTCACTCACTATTACCCTCTTTCTAGAACCCTCTTTTTCCTCCAAATATGCAAGGGTTTATTGAAAACCCCACTTACAGACCTCATGCAATCTTGTAACCACCTAAAAAATTCCTATTTATTCCTATACAAACTTAATTCACCCTCAAATTATGCTTCCCCCAAGAATCTCTCACACTTCCTTCACAAAACCACTCAAATTCACCTAATTTCAGCTTTATTGAACTAGGGTTTCTTACCCTAACATAATAAGGACCTCTCCTACCCTTGAAAACTCTCAAACAAAACATCCTCCACCAAATCTCACTGAAAACAACTTATTCTAACTCTTTTCCAAACAATCTCTTCAACTTTCCACTTCTAGCCTTGTTTCTAAGGCCTAAAGTTTGAACTTTCAACAGGGTAGTGTGAAGAAACTCTTATAAAGAATTTTCCAACCTTAGATATTGAATCATACACCTAATCCTAGTCTAATCAAGCCCTTTCCACCAAGATATAGCATGTCCAAAAAGGTGGAATGGCCTGTTACTGCATTCTAGCCCTCAAAACCTTAAACCCCTATTTTTAGGCCACTCAGAGAAAATTGAATGCCAAATCCACTAAACACAAAAAAATTAAATCAAATGAAATTTAAAGTGAATCGAATGCATATGAATACTATTCCAAATGCAATTTAGATTAATGGAAGCCTGCACGGAGCCGTACTAGGCCTACAAACCATGAAATACACAAAAAATGATTGTAAAACAAAGATATTTTATTGAATTTCTTCATCCAATCCTTCAACAACGACTAACATTGAGATTAAAAAATAGTTATAACTATATCAACACCCTTAAAAATTCCTAGAACTACCTTACAATTTCCCATGATCATTGGGCTTCCCACTAACTTTCAAAGTTGCAATTTTTTTACAATATTTCATATGACAACATTTAACAATTTTGCAACATTTTACCTAATGGCCTCATCTTAATACAAAAAATTAAAAAACATTACAAAATAGCCTATCATGGCCTTATTTGAAATTATCATGACTCAAACAATCTATCTAGGCCTAACTCATCAAATGGAGCAACAAGGTGCTCTGCACCATTCACCTCACCATAAAATCTCTCCAAGTCCCTTGGAAGTCTTCAACACTTGACTTGCAATACCTGTTTGATCACCAAAACTTTGATGCTCCTTGTATTCTTCCATTCTCTACTCCATTGATCTTCATCTTCACCTTTGGCTTGAACTTTTCCATGCATAATAATCCTCTACTTGTCTTGTCATCTTGAATATGCATCTTCATGCTTTGATTTGTCTTCATTTGTTGCATCCATCTACTTCCATTATGTCCTCGTGCTTCATTTATTACAAAATAGCTCTCACCTTGTCCCTCTTCTTTCATCTTAACCTTTGGTTTGACTCATCAAAACGATCATCAAAACAAGGAAGTAACATAGGATTTCCTTCACTCTCTTCCTCTTACCCTTTCTCTTCTCAACCATCTTTAGGCTCTCCATTCTTGGAACCTTTGTTGTGGCAGAATTCAACTACCTACCAATAATTTTTATCATCCATGGACAATTCTCTGTCCTTACCACAACAACATCACTCTTCTCCACTTCAATTGGAGATTCCACAAACACTTTGTCTTTGGCCTTCTCTTGGTCTATCTCTGTCAACTTCCCATCTTCACCTCTTAGGGTGACTACAACCTTCTTCCTTTTCTCAACATTTACCATTACTTTTACTAATCTCTTCCATTCTCCTTGGCTCACCATATTCTCTTCCTTCTTTTCTTGCACTGGACTCTCAGCTACCTTTTTCATCATTATATGGGAGGGTGTATGGAGATGGGTAGCCAATTTGTGGCCACTTTCGAAAAAAAGTTTTGAAAAGTCATAACTCGAGTCCGTTATGACATGTTAAAAGAAAAAAAAAGTGAAACTCATTCATTCTTCATTTTGACTATGTTTTTTGTTGTGCCTGAGGCCAAAACCCCCAGTTTTTGTGCTCGCATTCTAGGAGGAGGTATTGTGCAAAAATATTCACCAATGGTTTCTATTTCTTCGCAAGGATGACACCATGATGATGAGGAAGTGTGAGACGTAAGGATTGTTTGCTTTTTGTTTGGAATTTGTTAGTTTTAGGTTGTATTTGATATATATTTTTTTGAATTTGTAGGAGATGCAAATCAACTTGCAAACCCTCAAAATCCTCAACAAGAAGAGAAACCAAATCCTCAAGAACAAAATCCTCAACAAGAAAATCAACCTCAACAACAACCTCCTGCACCAACCACTCAACACCCTCCTGGCACTCAACAAAATTTAATGAGTGAAATTGGGAACAACAAAAAACAAATTGAGGATTTAATCAGTAGGTTAAGTGATCCAAATGGTTCAACCGCAGAAAGAATGACCCTATCAAGTTCATTGAAATATATGTTAAAAAATCTAGATTCAATTAGCAAACAAATAACTGGATGGCAAGATAGGAGGCAGGTGGATAGGGCTTATTATGTGGATAAACTATCATATAAAGATGTATAGGATCTAAAAATTACAAAAGGTGATTTGTGCTCATTATTCACTAACCCACACACAAATCAAAATCTTACCCTCAATGCAAAGAGGTTTCCTATTCATTGGTGCCACCACCAACAGATTAGGAATTATTTTAATGATAGGTGGTACATGGTCTTTGATTACCCATTGTGTAAAAATTGTGAAGTATAACATCATTTTCTTAGGAAACTATATAGTGAAGTCATATTGAACAAAATCCCAAATTATTTTGATATGAGGGACTTCTAGGGGAGATGTGGGGGGTCGGCTCAAGATAGACCCGATGCATAGTCGGATCCTACGTGGCAAGGTAGACAAGCTCTCACTAGGCCGCCTCGTGAGCACGTTGTTATGTCTTTGATCGTGAAGGAGAGTGATGATGTAGAGACATTGCAGGCGATCAACACTTTGATCCAGAGTGTCATCCATCATATTAGCCTTATTCTACATTTCCATTCAGGGGAGTCTTCGAGTGGTGGCCTTCAAACCCATGTGTGTCAATCTTGCGGGGTGACTTGTTTATATGACCCCACTGACACTTAGGGGGCTCCTACATAGGATTTGTATGTAGCTACGAAGATGGAGAGGGTAGTTGACATTTTGCATGAGCTGTATGGCATTGATAGTCAGGTAAAAGTTAGCATGTTCATTGAATTTAATTTATTAAATTTCAATTTTGAAATGCAAGATTAACTAATTTAGTTTTATGATTTTTAAAAAATTGCAGAGTCACAATGTTGAGAGTAGATACACTGGCCCTACACCTACTTATATCTACAGTACACCTATCGTTGGGGTATGTAACTAGTAAACAATTATAAATTTATTACATGTTAATAGCATTATTTTATGAATGGTATTTTAATATGTGATTTAGGATGTTGAACAGGCTAATGTTGGAGGTTTCAAGGGAACACCTCCCTGTGCTAGTGGATTTACTGAAGCCTACACGCAGGTAATAGAATAAAGAGTTTAACTAATGAATTGTACTTAATATATTTGTATAGTTTATATTCATATTTTTTATTACGTTGCATTGTACATCATTCAAACTCAAAGCATTACTTCACATTCCATAACTAATAACTAGATGTTGATAGATGATAAAATTTCAACTACAATATAGTTGTTTAGAAAGTCAACATAAGCAGTGATGCAATTACTTCACATAGCATAAGTAATAAGTATAAGAGTAGCTTCCAATTTCATTTGCTTGTCATGGAATTCCATGAGACCACCTTTTACTACTCGACATCTTTTCAAATAGTTCACTTTTTACTTTTTGATTGTCATGGAGGCATGTGCTTCCAAAGGTGCACCTGTACGACAAACTATGGATGCTTGGAAAAAATCTCTCAAAGAATAATAGTAAGCAATAGCATAAAAAAGGTAGTTAGTAGTTTGAAAAAATTCCTTGAAGAAATGCAGTCTCATCCATTCCATCACCATGAGACCACATTTCTTTGAGGAATTTCTTCAAACAACTCACCACCTTTTCTATGATACCACATTTTACATACATGTGTACCAAAGCATTTGATCAAAATACTCACTTCCTTGCTGCTATGGCTAAAAGCCTAAAATAGGTGCTTTCCAAAAAACTATGGATGCTTGAAAAAATATCTATCAAAGCATAATAGTAAGCAATAATACCATAGAGAAGGCAATGAACTTTCTAAAAAAATGCCTAAAAGAAATGCGGTCTTATGGTGATGGAATTCCATGATGTGCATTTGTTTGTAATGGCATTCCATCATCATGAGACCCCATTTCTTTGAGGCATTTTTTTCAAAAAATTCACTTCCTTCTCTATGCCACCACAATTATCGTACACGTTTATGAAAGCATTTGATGAAATGATTCACTAGCTTGCTACTATGGGTAAAATCCTAAAAACACGTCCTTTCGAACAAGATATGGCTAGGGAAAATAGTAAGCATGATAATTAGAAATATATAGTTTAATAAGTACTCAAAATTTTGTTCATTATCTCATACATTATAAGTCATGGTGTGGATCACTATTGTATTTTTTGTGATTGAATAATTTATTGTTTTATTTTTAGATGTTGGAAGCTGAAACACCTCCAAATGTGATGAGGGTAATGGAGATCAGTGTTTTATTTTCTATACAATCCTGGATGGCTCTGATAGGGGAGGTATGAGGAAAATTAGTAAATTTCAATTTACATTCGTTGTTATATGTGTTAGTTAGTGAAAAATCAACCATTATTGATTCATAGTTTAATTTCTATTTGGATGGTTTATACAAGGCTTGAACATGCCTCAGCATGGGTGTGTGGATATTTCCCTCATGGAGAGTGATCATGAGATGGTGGTAAGTGATTATTTTGTTAAATATATCATTTTTTATAATGTAATTTCTATATATTCATGTCTTTACTTCTTATTGTAACAGTTAAAACTTCACCATGAACTAAACACTAGGAGGAG
>VDFB02193867.1:30540726-30573481 GCA_007258455.2 Sequoia sempervirens
CTCCCTTTATCCCTCCCACCCTACCTAGCAAAGTCCATCTCACTCCAAACCATTCTCTGCCACTCCCTCTCTCTTAAACTCTCACTTCCACCCCCTTTCCCTCTATCTCTGTCTCTGTCTTTGTCTCTCTCTCCCGCTCCCCCTCCCTCTCCCTCTCCCACCCTACCTAGACAACTCTAGATCTATCTCTCTCTCTCTTAAAATTCTCCCTCTCTCTAAAGGCATACATAAATACATACATACAAGAATAATACATATGTACATACAATCCTACATACATACAAGCATACATGTACATGCATGTATATACAATTTTACATACAAGTGGGCATACATACATACATACATACATATATAAATAGATACATGACATACAAGCATACATGTGCATATAGACATACAAATATATAAACATACTTTCAATATGAATTTAACATAAAGCTAGACATAACGTAAGCACATTATACCACACTCACATTATGTCTTGCTAGACATGCTTTACACAAAGGAAAAAAACTATGCCAAAACTGACATATAATGCGAGTGCATTATAACGCGCTCGTGTTATATCTTGCTTTGGGAATCCCCAAGCCTTTGGTTTGGTATTTTCCTTGGAATACCAACCCAAAGGCTTGGAGTCATTCCCAATGACCAGAGACGTGTTTTAGCAATTTCTACAATATTTCACATAATCAGGTCTGTGCTCACTGTTAGGATTGCATGTGTTTCAATATGAAATAAATAAAACATCTGGGTAATGTTAGGTTCTCTCTTAGCTATCCAACGATATAATTTTTTTCACTTTCTGACAATGTTAAGCCATTCATCTATAATTTGTTTTGTTTGTATGTCTCATTTTTGGCAAAAAGCAGTGTTTGGTGTTTTTTTTGTTATAAATTAACCATTCAACGAAATTTCAAATAAATTACATTTTTAGAAACTAGACTCCATTCTACACATTTATTAAAAACAAAAATTCAATTAGTTTCCAAAATTTGTAGGGGTAGCATGGCCAAAATTGTGTTTTTTAGGAAGTTTCTACTTTGAAAATTAGTAAAAGATAAAATATTCATTAAAAAACTATTAGAAAAATCGTGCATCAATTGCATACTATTAGCTAAATTCTGACCATAGCGATTTGAAGAATACTAAATTTTTTTTTCACCATATGAGGGTCATACAAGAGTTGCTATGTTATGTTTTTCTCACAAAAACAACACCAATTTGTGTACGTCCCTCGTTTGAACCCCTTAATCTCAACCATTTTCAAAATAAATTAGTAGTTTAGAAAGTAGACTTGGAGAACTTGAATCCTTCTTTTTGTTCCATCTAAATTTTTTGAGTGTAAGTATCCTCAATTTCATGTCCAAGGTCAGTATTTCTTGATTTCAAAAAAAAAGTGGCCACTTAAGCCCCCTTTTTGGGAACCATCTTGGTGCACTTACCCATATTCTTAGATTCATCAACTTCTTGTCCCATCAATGGAAAATGTACCTTGCCTTCCATATCCTTTTCTTAACTGTCCACACTTTGCATTTGATATTCTATCCCAAGGACCTTTGTCCTATCAAGTTTAGGAACACAATCCAACTATCCACCATCTTTTCTAAACACCATGATCTTATATTGTTTCACTTCAACCATCTTACACTCTTTCACTTGCCATTTTATTTGGCTCTTTTCACCTTTTATTCTCAAATTATCTTCCTCTTTTATCTCTGTGTTTTCAGACACACAAACCTCTGTCCTTGTAGTACTTGACTACCCAATGCCTTCAATTACCTTCAAGGGACACAACACTACCCCACCATGATCTTTGAAATATTTTCAAGCCCTTCTTAGTTTATCTAAGTCCATTTACTCTCTTTTCTTTCATCTTTTACCACTACCTTCATTTTCTCTGTCTCTAAGACCTCTTTGCCATCAGGTCTTCCACCTTCTTTTCTATCAGACATTTGTTTCCTTTCACCTTCTTGTCCAATTAGTGGACAACATACCTCTTCCACGATGACCTTCCTAGGCCTATCATTCCTTTCCTTTGGAAACTCCTTTGCATTCTTCAAGTTCTCATATTCTCCTCTTATTAGGATCTCTACCCCAAGAACTTTTTTCTCACAAACCTTTATATCAATTCTACTCATCCCTATCACATCAAACATGCTCATCACTGTTTTGACAGTGCTTGACTATCCTACATGTATCCTCCTTTATCTTTAATTGAAAAAACTCAGTCTCTTTCTTGTCTTCACCATGCTTTCCAACCATGTCTTGATTATTCATATAGAATTCTTTCTTGATATTTTCTCTTTCAGATCTCATCACCAACTCACCATCCTCTTTACTTTTCCACTTTCCATCCCTGTCCATCCTTGTTGCCTCAACATTTTCTTTCTCTGTAATGGCTGCACATTCACTATACTTGTCTTCCTCATGCCTCATAAACTCTTTTCTTCCCTACATTATTACTCTTTCCTTATTGCTTTGTCCCTGATCTTTTTCCACCAATGGAATTAATGTAAAAGAAACTCCATCCTTCATAATTTGATAACTATTATTCCTCCCATCATACAAAGAAAATATTTCATATTTCCATGGTATTCCTAATAAAAAATGGCATATACTCATAGGTACAACATCACACAAGATTCTATCTTTATACCCACCTATTTGAAACTCAACCCAAGTTTGCTCCTTGACCAAAAGAGTATGTTCACCATTCAACCAAGAAACATAATAGGGTGATTCATGAGGAATCCTTACTAAATGTAACTTATCAACAATTTCCTAAGATACCATATTATCTAGGCTACCAAAATCTACCATTACAGTACATACCTTACCTTGACACTTGCAGGTAGTTTTGAAAAGTGCCTTTCTTTGCAACATCTCCTGTTCATCAGTCATTTCTCTAATCAAGGCATTCATCTTGTCCTTTCTCCAATGCAACTCTTCCTTACTTAGATGTCAAATACTGGGATTTGATACAAACTGATGCAATGACAGGGAGGTCATCAAGCTATTCAACACAATTTGAGTTCTCTCAATCACTTTTGAAAAATTCTAAACCCCCTCTAGGGTTATCTTCTTTATGACCACCCTACTTGTCTTATATGCAACCAGACCTTGTTTTTAGGTCCTATCTCTCAAAAAATATAACAAATCCACTAACCACTCCTATTTTTAGGGACCCTTTAACCCCACACAAAAAATACCTCAAAATATCATTAGGTCTCTTTGGACCATCTTCACTTAAATTGGCCTTTAACGCTGAAAAGGGAACCAATTAGCCCACTTTTCCAAAGGTACAACTCTCAAATCTTACTTCCAACTCACAAAATCATTAGAAAGTCTTCAATTACCTCCAAAACACTATATTCTTCAAATTTTAAGTCAAAACTTGCTCACTATTACCCTCTTTCTTGAAACCCTCAATTTCCTCCAAATATGCAAGGGTATATTGAAAATCCCACTTCTAGAACTCATGCAATCTTGTAACCTCCTCAAAAATTTGTAGTTTTTCCTATACAATCTTAATTCACCCTCAAATTATGCTTCCCCCAAGAATCTCTCACACTTCCTTCACAAAACCACTCAAATTCACCTATTTTAACCCTTTGTTCAACTAGGATTTCTTACCCTAACATACGAAGGACCTCTCTTTCCCTTGAAAAATATCAAACACAACATCCTCCACCAAATAGCACTGAAACAAACTTATTCTAACCCTTTTCCAAACAATCTCTTCAACTTTCCACTTCTAGCCTTGGTTCTAAGGCCTAAAGTCTGAACTTTCAACAAGGCAGGATGAAGAAACTCTTATAAATACTTTTCCAACCTTAGATATTGACTCCTAAACCTACTCCTAGTCTAATCAGGCCCATTCCACCAAGAGAAAACATGTACAAAAAGGTGGAATGGCATGTTAATGCATTGTAGCCCTCAAAACCTTAAACCCCTATTTTCAGGCCGCTCAGAGAAAATTGAAAGCCAAATCCAGTAAACATAACAAAATTCAATAAAATTGACTTTAAAGTGAATCTAAAAGATATGACTACTAGTACAAATGCAATTTATATTAATGGTAGCCTGTATAGAGCCATACCAGGCCTACAAACCATGAAATACACAAAAAATGATTGTAAAACATATATTTTATTAAATTTCTTCTTCCAATCCTTCGACAACAACTCACTTTGATTTTACAACATATTTATAACTCTATCAACCCGTCACAATTCCTAGAAGTACCTTACAATTTCCCATGACCATTGGGCTTCCCACTAACTTTCAAATTTGTACTTTTTTTACAATATTTCATATGACTATATTTAGCAATTTTGCAACATTTTACCTAATGACCTCATCTTAACACTAAAACTTAAAAAACATTAAAAAATGGCCTATCATGGACTTATTGGACATTATCATGAATCAAACAACCTATCTAGACCTAACTCATCAAATGAAGCAACAAGGTGCTTTGCATTAGATATATATATAGAAGATTATCTATAATAACCTCTTCATTAATAACCAAGATAGGATGGGCCTTGCTTTTTTATTGACATTGAATATTTCAAGAATGATTCTAAACCCTTTGATAATATATAGTTTCATACATAGCTGGCATAAGAAAATTAAGAGAATTTCCATTTCTTCAAGTAATAGCTACATCCACTTGAACAAAACATTTAAAATTAAAATATAATGATCACCTTGAGCTCCCTAGGGATCCTACATTTGGTAAATATTTGTGTGGAAATGCCACAAGAAAAATACAAGTAAGAAAAGAGAAAATTTCAATAAAAATATCAAATTAATCTAAAACATTAAATGAAAAAAAATAATTAAAAATAATCCAATGTCAAAGCATAAACACTCACATGCAAAGAAAGGAAAGAAATGAGATGAAAAGAGTAGAATGAAAACCTTCTCCAAAATTGCTACGTAATTTCCTAATCATCACAAGCTCTAGAAAAAAAATCTTTTTGTCTCGTTAAGTTTAATTGTATATATATATATATATATATATATATATATATATATATATATATATATATATATATATATATATATATATATATATATATATATATATATATATATATATATATGTGCAATTAAGTTGTCAATAGGGACATAGTGCATGATGGTTAAGTTATGGTGTTGGTGTTCTTTCCACCAAGGATCAAACTCCACTACGATATTGTTTTTTCTTTATATTGGGGATAAGGTCCCCCATTTGTAACTTCCATAGCTTTGGGTCAAAAGTATTTACCCCTTTTATTAAAAAAAAATGTGTAGTTAAGTTAAAAAGACTTACA
The DNA here is from genome assembly GCA_007258455.2 of Sequoia sempervirens. NCBI lineage: Eukaryota > Viridiplantae > Streptophyta > Pinopsida > Cupressales > Cupressaceae > Sequoia > Sequoia sempervirens. The sequence goes on from VDFB02193867.1 coordinate 30,546,051, forward strand.
TGTAATTAACATTTATAGTTAAATAAGTTTTATGTTCTTCATCTACATTTTTATACAAGTTTTAATGTAAGATGGAAAATAAATCTCCCTTTAAATTTTTAATATATATTTTTTCCTTTTTCAAACACTATGATTTTTCAATGAATAGTCTTTGAAGTTATAGGCTATCTAAATAGGAGCGTGTATACAATCATCATCAACATTTAGATTTTTTATAATAAAAAATAGTCATTTAGAGTTTTGATTAAAAAAATAGTCACTAAATACATAATCTCTCTATGTAGGAGCAAAATACCATCAACATCTACATTCACTATTTTAATTTTAATTTGAGCATTGACAATATAGTTATCATGATAGTAGGGGCATAAAAAAATACCTCAAGCTTATTCAATTGTGGTATTAATTAAGACATATTTTATTTTCAACTATATCATGACACCTAAAATTAGTAATTTTTTTTTTTTTAAATATAGTAAAACAACAAATTATAGGTGAATACAAAATATTTCAATTCTATTTTATATTGTGAAAGAAAAATTTAAAATGATAGCACTAATAAAATAATTTTCTTAACTACTAAAATTTTCATAAAAGATTGAAACACAGAACACTTATTTTATATTTAAAAGTGATACAAAATAAATAGGAAATCAATAGAACATCCCAACTCTATCTAAAGAAAAGTTACACTAGATGAGTTGAAGTAACAAAAAAATTATTACAATAGAAGAAATCTAACAGTACCATATAAGTTTGTAACTTACTAGAAGTCTAGACTAGAAAGAAATAATTTCATTTTGAGGATGATGGAAAATCTTTCCTTTTCTAGATTTCCACTAGATCAACAATAATCTTAAATATTTGATGCTTTACCTCATTGTCAGAATATGTAAAGCCATTACCAAATATATAAAAGAGTTGTACTCCTCTAGTACTATTAAGACATATCTTCTCCCAATCAAGCAAAACATTATTTGGTTTCAAAAATTCCCTTCTCAATTCCTTCAATAATTATGTATTGAGTTTGATGATGTAATGTAATGCCTCTCTCTCTGGGTATGTGCAAGATCATGATGGGCCAAAAAGTGGCAATATTATGGGTATTTGTAGGGTATGCGGCTGACGACTTTTTTTAACCCAAAATTGATGAAACGAAAAGGGTTTTTAGAGGAGATTCTCATATTTCCACCAATATAAATTATGTTTTAATTTGAATTTAATAAATAATTATTATTTATTTTCTATTAGAATTATGACTAAAGTCCCTATTGATAGGTGATTGAAAAAGATCTATAACTTTCAAATGGTATCACATTTTTTGAATCTGAAACATGCATCACATTCTATGCTTCACATACTATAGGATTAAAAGAAGAAAAATAAATTTCATGAAGTTTTGACCAAGTTAAGGTGGTTAGACATATGAGTTTTATATTTTTAAAAGTTGAAATAAAATTCATAATTAATTATTTACTTGGAAAAAAATTATATAAAAATATGCATCACATCCAAACATGAGTCCTCTACTTATATATAAAATATTATAAAAAAATATTATCATTTCATTATGGTTAGGGTGGTCAGATAGACACCTACTTATTTTTCCCTGAAATTTAAGTACTACTGCATTGAAATTTCAAATTTTGACTAAATGGATTTTATTTATTTTTAAATAAACCTAGTAGTTTAGAAACTACATTCAATTTTCTACAGATTCTATTATTACATATTTTTGAAATAATATAGATAACTTATTCAAATTTTTACGTCAAGTTTCCTAGCACTGATTTTTCTGAATTTTTTGCCACTTAAGGGCCTATTTTTTCCATGATGATCCTGCACATACCCCTCTGATAAATTAGGATGATTTTCATGTAATAAGAAATAGTCGATGCATTCTTTCCATGGAGCCTCTAATCCTTCATTAACATTAGAAATATGTTAGTATTTCGTGTACCATAAATTTATTTAATATTTAATATTTATAAAAAAAAGGGAAAAGAAGGGAAAATAATCAAAACCTCAAAATCATGTATATCATCAATTAACCGCATAGAAACTAACCTGAGTTCATAGAATCTGGATTTATGAATGTATATCTGCTCAATATCATCACCACATGAAATGTGCAATGCTAATAAGACTGTATGCAATAATATTGGTCTGAATCTCATGCACATTTCAACAACATTGACGAAATCATTAAAGGTTGGAAGATATCCACTTATTTTCCCTCTTGCTTGCTGAAAGAAAGCTTCTATATAATCTGACCACTAAAACACAATACAATATAAATAAATGTGCTCACCTTAACATTGTAAAGAAATATTTGTAAAAATGAAATCATTAGAAAATCTTCACTCCTCATTACTCAACCCTTAAATTATTTGTGTTCATTTGGGGTATGTGTAGGATGACCATGGAAAAAATAGGCCCTTAAGTGGCAAAAAATTTAGAAAAATCAGAGTTAGGCAACTTGTCATAAAAATTTGAATAAGTTATCTATATTATTTCAAAAATATGTAAGAATAGAATCTGTAGCAAATTGAATGTAGTTTCTAAACTACTAGGTTTATTTTTTGAAAAAAAAATGTATTTGGTGAAAATTTGAAATTTCAATGCAGTGGTACTTAAATTCGGAAAAAATAAGTAGGTTTCTGTCGCCACCCTAACCACAATAAAATGATAATATTTTTTTATAATATTTTAGACATAAGTAGAAGACTGATGTCCAGATGTGATCTGCATATTTTTTTGTAATTTTTTTCTAAGTAAATAATTAATTATGATTTTTTTATTACAACTTTTAAAAAATATAAATATTTGTATGTATGACCACCTTAACTTGGTCAAAAATTCATGAAATTCAATTTTCTTTTTTTAATCCTATAGTATGTGAAGCATAGAATGTGATGCATGTTTTGGATTCAAAATATGTGATACCTTTTGAAAGCTATAGATTTTTTTCAATCAGCCTATCAATCAGGACTTTAGTCATAATTCAAATAAAAAATGAATAATAATTATTTATTAAATTGAAAGTAAAAATCATAATTTATATTGGTGAAAAGTTGAGAATCGCTTTTAAAAACCATTTTCATTTCATCAATTTTGGGTAAAAAAAAAGTTGTCGGCCACATACCCTACAAATACCCATCATATTGCCACTTTTTGGCCCATCATGATCCTAGACATACCCTTTGATAAGGCTCCATTTATTTGAAATCTAATTATTTGTGAAATTTTATGGAAACTATGTCTAGTGCATCTAAATTATCACTAATATGAAATCTAATCTAAAATCTAATTTAAGCTTGGAGACAACATTTAGCCCGTTTTATGTAGATTTGGTTTTGTCAACCTGACAAGAAGACAAATGTAGATCTGGACCCATAGATTTGACTTCTAAATTTGTAGATTTTTTGGAGGAGGACTGATTCACCATTAGTGGAAAATGAGTCCCAAAACTAGGCTAGAAAAGTTAATTTCATCATAATTCATTTCCCAATAGTTAGAAACCAGTTTAAGCATAGTTTACTAGAAGGGGGACTGATTCACCATCACTGGCGAATGAGTCCCACTGGGCATGATCAACAGTGATTTCTATCAAATTCCAGAACCTTCCAACATCAGCATTCCATCTCCAGGTGCACTTTGTTCAGTCTCATTCAATTTTGTTTTCATTTGAGCATGTTTTTAGTTAATTTCTGCATATCACACTATGTTTCAAACACTTCATATTTCATTAGTTTTGCATAAAAAAAATCAATTTTATCATTTTGTTGCACCTAGATCATTGCATTTAGGCATAATTCCATCATACATACATTAGTTTGAGTGAACCACCTTAGTTTTTGGCCTATCTCTTTCCTTTTAGGTGAAAAACCCTAAGAGTGCAAGAGAAGTACATAGCCCACAAAAATTGATGGTTCATTTAGGTGAACTTGCATATTGAACATTAACTTTCTAATTTTATTTGCATTTATATCGTAGGACTCATAGCATTAGCTCTTGCATTAGCCTTTGCATTGTTCTTGCATCCTAGTGTTTACAAACTTGCATTAGTGAATATCTCATATAGATTTCATTTTTTCACTTTAAAACATTACAAAAACTCAAATTCTGCATTTGCGCCTTATTTTTGAATCCAGAAAGCACAAAATTCACTTCAAATGTTTTGAAAAAACACAAAAAAATCCACCCCTGGACTCATTCGCCACTCGGGGCGAATCAATCCAATTGCAGATTTTGAATTACATTTGAAGGCATTTTTTGGGCATTTTTTGTATTACAATTTTCTTCTATTAATTTTTGTCATACTTTCCATATTTTCTATTTTCTTGCATATTAGTTTACATTCACTCATTGGTATCATGGCTTTTTTCTTTAATAAGTTTTAGAATTCATTAAAATCCATAGCTTGGACATGTCAAATTGTTCCTTTGGCTGTGATCCTAATGACCTTGAGCTTCCTCATGCTCCTTCAACTCCTCATGATTGTCCTCCTCGTGATGTTGACATCATTGGAGAATATGATGCTAGCATGACTAATTTCTTAAATGAATGTCTTGACAACCTTCAAGCTAATGCAACATTTTACCCATCCATGAAGTCACAAGACCTTCCTACTGTTTCACCTCCTAAAATGTTTGGTTACTTACAGATCCTCAAACAAAAGAAGGACCTAAGTTCCCTCCAACATGTGGACCTAGTTCTTCTACACAAGCACCTCCTTAACCATTTTATGATAACAAAGTTACCAACTGTGACCAATCAACCTCAAAGAAACTTATTGTAAAGGCTTTACTATCTTAAGCAAATAGGGATGTGACACAGCAACTGAACATGACATTCACCAACTTCTAGAACAAAAACTAATAGATGAAAACACAACAGGATTAGGATTCAAGATCCTCCTCATGGCAACAAGCCTCCTTTTGAATATTGAAGACTTCAAGATGATGGCATAGTGATCTTTGATTCTCCTACTGACTTGAGTTTCCTCTTTCCACGTGAACAACCCTTACATGATTTCAACAAAAAGGATACTAGGATCCCTATGGGTCCTCTTTCTCCTTCAATCCATGAAAAAGGTGAATCTAGTAAATGCAAACGACCTTACAAATTGAAAAAAAAAAGGTTTCCTCTCCATCCACCACTTGAATGTGAACAAAAACTACAAATGCTTTTAAAGAAAGGTCTTATACTCTCACCACCTTCAAGCAGGTTGGTCATCCATCCTAAATATTCCAACATACCATATTGTAAATATCATCATGTTCTTGGACATCATAGTGATGAATGTCAGACATTGAAGGTCATACTGAACAATTATCACTTCACTTATATCGACTATTATCCTATTATTCCCAAGTATTTTATCACCAATGTCTCATCGTGCAATAGTTGAAGAATTTTCCATCCTCACTATTGCATGATCTTTGTCGTCACCTATTCTTCACTCATTCTTTCCTTACACTTCGTGGGTGAAAGAGGTTGTTAGTCTTGTCCTAGTAATGCATTTTTCCTTGTCTCTTAGCTATGTTATTCATCTTCCCCTTATACCATTTGAGATAGGAAGGTGGATGTTTTTTTTCTTGCGTGACTTGCATTTTCCTTAATATCCTTTTACATTTTTCTTTTTCTTTTTCTTTGGTGTGATTCCATTTACATATCGTGTTCCCCCGTAATGTGAGTTTGATGTTCTCTCTCTCTTTGTGCACTTCCTCTATTTGTACCTTCATTCTTCTATATGTCGTACATCGCTTTCGCTTTTTCATTTTCTTTTTTTTTGTGTTTTCCTTTTGGGGATGATGCAAATCATTGAGATGCCCTATGTCTCTTCCATGTTGACCCAATCGGTCCCTTTTCTTGTTTTTTATTTTTGGGGATGATGCAAGGCATTGAGACCGAAATGTCTCCTTCATGTTGACCCAAAATCTTTTCCTTTGCTTTTTCGTTTTTGTTTTCTTTTCACTTTCCTTTTGGGGATGATGCAAAGCGTTAAGACCACAATGTCTCTTCTATGTTGACCCAAAATAGACTTTTCTTTTTCTTTTGTTTTCACTCTCTTTGTGTCATTCTTCTAGTTCTATGTATTCAGGGAATGATGATAGTTCCAAGCTCTTTACAAATACATTGCAGTAATGAACATACTGACCCTAAATCCATAGATCCCTTATGTGTTTGGTGTGTTCCTTTTTGGGGGAAACCCCTCTTTCCTTTATTCCTTTTCTTTCGCATGAAGCAGTCTTACTCATAAACATATGACTTGGCATAAGGGATTTCCAAGTTGGCTCTCATGTCTTGTTTCTTTTTTCATTTTTCATTTGCTACTTTAAAGTAATTGCTCACAATTTTTTTTTTTAGAAATTCCTTTAAAGTGAGGGCATACATTGACATTATTCATTTTTTAGTTGTCTTGGTTCTTTGTGCAACTTTTTTAGTTCATACGATGCATTTGTCACTTTGTGGATGACATTGGGTGTGATGTCCTGCATAAGTGTGATCTCTCTTAGCATATATTACATTCCTCTTAGTGGCATGATGCAACACACTGCATCCCCTAAGTTGTGAATATTCCATTCTTTGATTCGTCCTCTCTTGGAGACATCAAACACAATGTTACCTAAGTGATAGACCTCACATGAACTAAACAAGACTCCTTTGAACATCTCTTGCATTTTAGATTTAGCATTTACATGGCCACCTTGCATAACATAACTTGAATTCCTATGGTGTCATCCTGTTTGTTCATGAGTTCTAAGCATATGAAGCTTTTCTTTCCTCATGAAGCACAAACCAACATTCTCCTTTGTGGCGCTTTATTAAAGTTATCAAGAGGTATAACTTAATACAGTTGAGTGGGTAGCCCATTTAGAGGCACGACTTTCCCCATAGCCACCTATATGTTTGTGAGTACATACCAGTCAAGCGTATGTTTCTCACCTTTTGGGCCTTCTCACCTAGTGGATTTCAATGAGTTCCATCACCCCAAAGTGAGTATGCATTTTCCTTTTCAGAAAAATAGCCCAGGTCTGATCCACAACTAGCTGGACAAACGATCGAAGCCTGATCCAACTTTTCCTTTCCCTTTTTTCCTCTTTCTTCTTCTTTCTCTCTTTCACATGTGTGTTCCTTTGTTCTTATGTTTAATTTTCCATGGGATCTTCATCCCAGGGGCTTGATCATCCCTCTTGATCATTTTCATTCCATCTTGCTAGCATAAGTGCATTTCGATCCCTTTCGATATGCATGGCTACTTTAGTGTGAGTTTCAAGCAAGTTCATCCTCTCACTAAAGTGGGGGCTAAATGTACCATAGAAAAATGGATCTTTCACATTTTCATGGTCATTTAGGTATTTTTCTTATGATGAGCTTGACCTATTTTGCTTAGATTTCATGTTGCAATGTGACTTATGCATTCACATTAGGTCTTGAATATAAATTATGATGTCTTGTGAAGGTGTTGTGAAGTGTTATAACACATTTCTACACTTTTCTAGACTCTTCTATCATAATTCATTTAAATATTCCCTTTTTATCCCTTACCAAGTCCTTTAAAGTGTTGTAAAGTCTTGTAACAAGCTTTCACGCTTTTCTAGGCTTATCATCACCTAATACACCTTTCTTATGCTTTATTTGGCTCCTTTATGCACTTATAGGCCTTAATTAAGTGTATTTTTTAATAAAAATTAATTCCTGACACCCACTTGCAAGCCTAGAGTGGGACCCATTCACCATGGGTGGTGAATGAGTCCCTCTTGGCACAAAATTCAAAAAAAAATCAAATTTCTTTCAATTTTTTATTCATTAAGACCTTATGTCAACTGTGATGTGTTATTTTCAAGAAATTAGGGCATAAGTGTGTATAAATAAGTGTTTTTCTATCCATTTTACTCCTAATTCATTTAAGTATTCATCCTTGCATTCAATCTCATTCATCCACTTGAGCATCATAGCATCATTTAATCAAGCAATTATCAAGCATCTTGGAGCAACCATTGACATATCTTCATATTTTAGCAACAAGTGTTTGGTGAGTTTGGACACTTGCATGTAGTTTATTCATCATTTCTTTCTTGTTTCAATTTCATTTCTTTATCAAGGGTTTGATTACCAAAGTGGGATAATTTGACCAAGGCAAATCCCTATACTCTAACCCTCAACCATTTCCCCCTCTTTGCATGTGTGTTTATAGGTCTTGTAGGCAGATTTTTCAAAGAAATAGGTGTTGAAAAGTGGCCAATAAGTCATCAAAGCTATTCAAGTCAACTAAACCCTAATTCAAGCTTGGAGACAACATTCAACCCGTTTTCTATAGATTTGGTTATGTTAACTCGACAAGAAGACAAGTGCAGATCTGGACCCACATAGTTGACTTCTGAATTTGTAGATTTTTTTGGTGGAGGAATGATTCATCATCAGTTGTGAATGAGTCCCACTGCTAGGCTGGAAAATTTGATTTCATCATAATTTAGTTCCTGACAGTCAAAAACCAATTTTAGCACAATTTACCAGAACGAGGAGTGATTTGCCATTAGTGGTGAATGAGTCCCACTAGGCATCAATATTAATTTCTATCAAATTCCAAAACCTTCCAACATTAGCATTCCATCTCCAGGTGCACTTTGTTCAATCTCATTAAAAAAAAAAATCATGTGTGCATGTTTTTAGTTCATTTCTACATATCACACTATGTTTTAAAACACTTTGTATTTCATTAGTTTTTCATAAACAATCAATCAATTTTATCAGTTTGTTTGACCTAGATCATTGCATTTAAGCATAATTCCATCATACATACATTATTTTGAGTGAACCACCTCAAGTTTTGGCCTATCTCTCTCCTTTTAGATGAAAAACCCTAAGAGTACAAGAGAAGTACATAGCCCCCAAAATTTGTTGGTTCAAATAGTTAATGATGAAATGTACTTAATGATTCCTTATTTAGGGTGTTGCAAATTTTTTTCTTACACTTTCACACTAATCTAGGGATTTATTAATTAATTTAGGTTAATTAGATCTTAATATACCCCTTAAATTCAAATCCAAGCCTTATTTATTGCATTTATTGAAGGATAAATCTCGACATTCATTGATAATATTGCAAAACACTTAATTTGGCAAGGTTTGAGTCCTAGGATAATGAATTGGGACCCATTTTCCACCTGGTGAATGGGTCCTCACTATGTCCTAGGACCCCCTTTTTGCATAATATTTTATAATCCTTGAAATTGGTGCTAGTTAACTATGCTAAGACCCATTCACCCAAGGTGGTAAATGGGTCCTCCTTAACTTAGGACACCCCTTTTTAACTTATTCTTGGTAGGATTTTAGTTTTTTTTAATCCTAGATTTGATGTTGGCTTTCGTTATTTGAATTTCAGGATTAAATCTTAAGATAAGTATAAATATAAGGTTAATTCACATAGTTTCATCTAAGCATTCAAGTATTCAAGAATTATAGAAAATTTGTGATCAAGAGAGCACTTCAAGAGCATTTCAAAGGAATTTAAGAGTAGATTATCAAGGTTTTATTACAAAAATCAAAGGTCATATCATCATGTCAAAGATTTAGTACATCATCCATGTAGTTGAGCTTATGTTTTGATGTAGCATTAATGACCCATTTACAAACATTGTTTCACATCCTTATTCAAGATCAAGATCTACATTCTTCATAGCCACTCCATGCTATATTGTTGATTTGTATCCAATACTTCATCCAATGTATAATTTTTTCATGTTTCATGTTTCATGTTACATGTTTCATGTTTTATTATTTCATCATAAGGTTTAATTACCTAAAATGGGTTTGACCAAGGAAAAACCCTATTCCCTAACAATCAACAATTTTTCATACCCTTTAATGTGTGATTGCAATTTTTAGGTTGAAGATCAAGTGGAGAACAAGATTGGAACAAAAGTTTTCAAGATTGAAAAGTTGTAAAAGTTGTCATCTATCTTGCAAGATCACAAAAAAAAAGCTACATAATTTATTTCCGACTTTTGCGAGCTAATCACCTAGGAGTTGGGAGTGTAGACATCAAAGAACATAACCTAGTAGGGACCCATTCACCACTAGGAGAATGAGTCCTTAGTGAGCCCCGAAACAACACCTTTTTAGCAAGCCTACACATAATTTTGGCATCTTAAAACCTTTATTGTTGTTATAATAGTTAGGTTTCATTTCTAGTTGTTATTTAGGAATTTTTTTCTCTCATAATTGAATGAAACATCCATCCAAACATAAGCAAAATTAGGTTCATCCATTTGGTGAATCCCCTTTTGGGTGAACCTCTTTTTCTATATTTCATTGATACACTTTTAATTAAGTCTAATCTACTAAAATTTAAGGTTTATTAATTGACTATAATAATAAACATGTAATTAAAATTTATAGTTAAACGAATTTTATATTCTTCATCTACATCTTTATACCAATTTTAATGTAAGATGGAGGATAAATCTTTGTTTAAATTTTTAATATATTTTTTCCTTTTTCAAAAACTATTATTTTTCAATGAATAGTCTTTGAAGTTATAGGCTATCTTTAAATAGGAGAGTGTATACAATCATCATCAACATTTAGATTTTTGATAGTAAAAATAGTCATTTAGAGTTTTTATTAAAAAATAATAGTCACTAAATACATAATCTCTGTATGTAGGAGCACAAATCCCATCAACATCTACATTCACTATGTTAATTTTAATTTGAGTATTAATAATATAATTATCATGATAGTAGGGCATAAAAAATATGTCATATTGAGCTTATTTAATTGTGGTATTAATGAAGATTATTTTTAACTATATCATGAAACCTCAAATTAATATAATTTTTTATAAATAAATAAAGCACAACAACAAATTATAGGTGAATACAAAACATCACATCATATTTCAATTCTATTTTATATTGTGAAAGAAAAATTTAAAATGATGCCACTAATCAAATATTTTTCTTGACTACTAAAATTGTCATAAAAGATAAAAACATAGAACACTTATTTTATTTATAAAAGTTATACAAAGTATATAGGAAATCAATAGAACATCCCAACTCTATCTAAAGATAAGTTATACTAGATGAGTTGAAGTAACAAAGAAATTATTACAATAGAAGAAATCTAATTTAGTACGACATAAGTTTGTAACTTACTAGAAGCCTAGAATATAGACTAAAGAAAGAATTTCATTTCAGGATGATGGAAAATCTTTCCTTTTCTAGACTTCCATTGGATCAACAATAACCTTAAATATTTGATGCTTTACCTCCTTGTCACAATGTGTAAAGCCATCACCAAATATATAAAAGAATTGTATTCCTCTAGTACTATTAAGAGATATCTTCTCCCAATCAAGCAAAACATTATTTGGTTTCAAAAATTCCCTTGTCATTTCCTTCAATAATTCCATATTGAGTTTTATTATGTAATTTAATGCCTCTCCCTCTGCTAAATTAGGATGATCTTTCATGTAACAATAAATAGCTGATCCAATCTTTCCATGGAGCCTCTCATCCTTCATTAACATTAAAAATATGTTAGTATTTCATGTACCATAAATTTATTTATATGTTTAATATCTATAGAATAAGGGAAAAGAATCAAAACCTCATAATCATGTATATCATCAATTAACCGCATAGACTCTCGAATGAGTTCGTAGAATCTAGATTTTTGAAGGTATATCTTCTCAATATCACCATCACATGAAATGTGGGATGCTAATAGGACTGTATGCAATAATATTGGTCTAAATCCCACACACATTTCAGCAACTTTTATGTACTTATTAAAGGTTGGAAGATATCCACTTATTTTCCATTTCGCTTGCTCAAAGCAAGCTTCTGCATAATTTTCCCACTAAAACACAAAACAATATACATGTTAAATCCATTTCAATTTTTCATTCCATGATGTATATAACTATTTCTATTATTAAATAAGATCAGAATGATTTTTTTTTATAGATTTCAAGTATAAAAAGTAAACATCAAAGTATCCATCAACAATCTAAATTAATGAGAGCCTTAACTTTGTAAATAAATATTTATAGAAAAGAAATCATTATGAAATCTCCACTACTCATTACTAAACCCTTAATTTTGTTTTTCATTTGATAAGGTTCCATTTATTTGAAATCTAATTATTTGTGAAAATTTATGGTGATTATGTCTAGTGAATCTAAATTATCACTAATATGACATCTAATCTAACATTTTATTCATATTTATTTTTCTATGTAAATTATATATTCTTTTTAAAAATACATTAAAAAGGGTCTTGAAGAAGTATACATACAACTTTGGCAACAAAAGGCATCATGTCACGACCTTGGTTTTTTGTAGCCTCACTTGTCAACTCGTGAATTGTTTTAAAAACAAATTCAAGGCATTCCTTAAGGTTGTTTGGAATGTTTCTTATAATAGAAACATCCAAACCTTTAGTAATGGCCTCTATAATACATTTTAGTTGCTCAAGTGTTGCATAGTCATCAGAAATGTCATCCATGATTGTGAGAATGGTTGTGATTTTTGCCATAGTAATTCTGGTACTAGAAAGCTCCAATTCATCTACTGAACTAACACCCAATAAGAGATATTCAATTGATTGCTCCCTCATTGCAATTAGCTTAGAGACACCAGAAGCTACCCACCAACTTCCATGATAATTAATAGCTATAAGAAAAGTTTTAAAAAAAAGTAAAGTTCAAATGATGTATATTTTATCATGTGATAACCTGTCAAGTTGCAATTGCATATTTTATAGTGAATTTTCATCAAATCAATGCTTATATAATATTAGTACATAAAATTAACTCCAAACCTATATAACTAAGTCTTTGTTAATCATTATAAAAACTTACAGACTATCAAAAAATCATTTATATTAAAATGTAAAGTATGATCTAGAATTGAAATTATTATGTAAAAATTATAGTATTGAAAATAATCATTACTGAAATATTCATCCTAATGTTTTGATCTATTATTGCATATTTATAAAATAAACATCTTATAAAATTAGTTTAAAATATTATATGAATTATGACATAATAGTATACACTATCATAGAGAAATCTATGATTTTTCTTGGCTAATTCTATTGAAGCTCTTTGAAGGAATGAAATATTTTTTTTACATTATTCATGCATTAAATAATAGAGCAACAGGTCTTAGAATGTTATAGGAAACAAAGAACTTTAAGTCTCTTTGTTAACTTGATAATTACCTTGAGAGGCTTTTCATCTCCAACTTGTATTGAAATTGTAGTATATTAAAATTCAATTTTCCCAGCTCTAAAATCCGTTTGTCCTTCAACCTAAAGAAAATAATAAAATCTTATAGTTAATTTAATAATTTATTTAAAGTATCTTGATAAAACAACAATAATTTACTTCTACCTTTGATTATCTAGCTCATAGATTTCTATGAAATTTCATGCCTCCCATCTAGTAAAAGTACGAGACCATTCGTATGTAAGAGCATACTCCACCTATAAAATATAAACTAAAAATTAAACAAATAATCTACAATAAATTACTATTTTAGTTTGTGTTTTTCTACTATATGCCATGCACAAAAAAATATTTTAAACTCATTACCTCTTTCAAAAAGCTTTTATTATGGCCTAGCTCAAGCATAAATCTTTTCCCGCGGGAGGTCGGGTCATGAGGTATAGTCTCCCCACCCCCTAGGCAGAAGGCGTGTAGCACCGATGCCCGCCACCATGTTAAAAAGTTTACCGGCATCATGCTTTATATGGGGTCATGCTACCCATTCTCAGTAGTCTTAAAAAAAAAAAAGCTTTTATTATATATATCTCCAATTTTTTCTAGTAATTTATTAAGATATACTATGCTAAACACTTTAACTTCTTCCATAGCCATTTCCTCAGGATATTCCAGACTTGAAGCTCTTATAAGGTTGAGCATACTTCTCATCACATGCTCTTCCTTGATATTGTTCTCATCATTATCATTACTTCCTCCACAAAAAGTGAACTGCTTGTTATTGTCCTTGAAAGTCTCCAACACATCTACACGACATTGAAATAAATACTTAACTTTTTGCTGATATAAAAATAAAAAGGTATGTTAAAATATACTGACTTGTTGAAACATACAAATATATCTATTAGGATGGAAAAGTAGGAAAAGGCTCTAGGAAAATTCACATCAAGATTCATCATGGGAAAATTCATCGCCAACAATTCACACAGGAAAATTCCTGCCATGACAAATTCACCTCATGAAAATTCACCACCAACAATTCATCGTGGTAGAAAATTCTTTTTTTAGTGACGTGAATTGGCACGGGGTGAATTTTCCCTGGATGTTGTCACGTGGTGGTACCTCGTTTCCTGAATTATTTGCCGGAATTTTCCATCAATGAATTGTTGATAGTGAGAATTTTCACGCGGATAAAAATACATTGAATATGGTTAGTACAGATTGGGAGTCTATAGAACTACCATGACCTTCCCATTAGCCATCCTTTTAGGAGTCACCTAGTGGACATATAATTTCATTGGCCTGTGTGTGTACATTTTGTTTGCATAGTGGACAGTGGGTTTCCACTTGTGATTTTTTTTTTAAGAAACAACTATGGCTTTATCCATACCGATTGGAGAAAAATCCGATGTTTGATCCATCCCCTCTTTCTCTTCTCATTTTGGCATTGTATGCTTGTGTATCTTGTCTTGTTGCTGCATATTTTAACATATGCATGTTTCTCTTTGTGCCTTTGTTGGTTTGCCATGAGATCTTAGATTTTGGGGGCTTGATCATCCTCCTTGACTTTTTTTGTCTTATGTTTCCAAAAATTCTGCAATTAGACCTCTCTTTATGCTTATTTTTCTACTTTAGATTGAGTTTGAATGTAGGTCTCATCCTCTAACTAAAGTGGTGGCTAAATGTAGATTCAAAAAATGTACACCTTTACATTTTCACACTATGTTTAGGTCACATAATTAATTGAACTTAATTAATACTCCAATTGGTCCAATTATGCATTTAAAAGCCTAATTAATCCCATTTTCTGAAAGGAAAACTTGTATTAAACAATTGCAAACATTAATTACATTTCCTTGAAATTGGTGTGTCCTAGGTTTGGGGCCTAGGATATAATCACCCAAGGGCGAATGGGCCCCCCCTTAAGTTTAGGAGCCAAATTTTTAATATGTTTTTTGGCGATATTTTCATAATTCAAATTCAATTTGTAATTGTCAGATTTTGATGTTTAATTTTTGAGAAATTAGAAAATTACCTATAAATACAAGGTGTTTTTATCAATTCAAATCCTAGATTTTATATGCAAGCATTAATGTGTTCAAGAGAAGATTTTTTTAGTCATTTGTTGCAACATTCAAGATCTCAAGCACCATGCCAAAGTTATATTCATTCATGCATGTTTTTGGAGCTAACATTTTGATGTAAGTTTCAAGCATTCAATTCAAGATCCAAGCATCAAGATAAACATCCAATCAAGCAATTTCATGCAAGATCAAGACCCTAGAGAGATGTGTTAAGTTTTATTTTTCAAGGATCTCTATTCAAGGTTTTGGTGAGTTGCAACATAGCAAGTGTTCACTAATCATTTCTTTCATTCATGTTTCATTTCATTTCAAGGTTATACCCATGGAAAACCCATTGGTTATCTTGGGAAGGAAGGGTCACAATGTTAAATTTTTTTATTGCTGCTCTTTCAATTTATATAATTTCATGTCTCCATCTCTTTATTGGAGCGAATAAGGAATTCAATAAAAAAATGAATGTTTTTTTCTACAAAGCTGTAAGATACAATTTTGTTGCCAGTAAGGGTTTTAGGACCTAGGGCAACAAACTTTCTATGATTTACATTCAAGGATGACTCTAGACATCTCACCCCAAGAGTCGAATAGAGGTAAGAGATCTAACAATAGGTTATCCTAGGGTATGATTTTAGATTAAAGAGGGGTTCACCACCAAGTTTAAACTGGGAAAAGATAATGACATGCAAGATGAAATGAAAAACCTAGTTTGATGCAATGCTTCACTAAATGACTCACAAATGCAAACAAAATAGAATAGAAAACTGTAAAATAGAAAGTATGCACTTGGAAACTTGCTAGAGATGGAATGGACCTCTGAAATCCTGAAAAACCTAATTTTCTGGCCTAGTGGGACTCATTCACCATTTTGGGCGAATCAGTCCCAAATCTAGGTCTCTACACAAGATCAAGTTTTAGCCAAATGGGTATCCAAATATGCAAAGATCTCTAAAAAAATCATACAATGGGACTCATTCAACACAACTAGGGGATCAATCCCATTTTTTTTTAAGTGTCCCAAGAGCAGAATCTTGAACTAAAACTTTGCAAACCTCTGCTGATGGATAAAATAAGCATTTTCCCACTAATTTCATGCAAATTGGATGGATATTTTTCCCTAGATCTGAGTTTTCATGAGTCTTGAAAACTTTTCATGACAACTTTGACAACATTTGTAACTTTGTTATTTTGGCGATTTTGGTGCTTTTGAAGGCTTCAAATCCATTTTTCTTAAATCTACAAACCTACAATCACATATTAAAGAGTGGAAAACTTGTTGATTGTTAAAGAATAGGGGTTTTCCTTGGTCAAACCCATTCTAGGTAATTAAACCAAATGATGAAATAAGATAATGAAGAATGAAACATGAAATAATGCAATTAGAAACTTGTCATGATGATGGATCTTGAATTGCTGCAACAATTGATGAAGAGTTCTTCTCTTGAATGTCCTTAAATGCTTTTATGAACTCAACTTGCCATTAAGAATTTTATCACAAAAGTCTTAGGTTCTTGGATATGAGAAATGAGAAGAAGAACCTTGCATTTATACATAATTATGCAAGAATTCCCGAAATTACAATACTACAAGCTGACATCAGATCTAGGAGAATAAAATACTACCGAAAATTTGAATTAAATTTGAATTTTTGTCACACAAGACTCATTCACCCAAGATGGAAAATGAGTCCCATCTAGCATAATATATGAGACCAAAAATCAAAAGTGATTAGAAAGGTGTAAAAATAGGTTTGGGACCCAAAAATCTAGGTGGGACTCATTCAACCAAAGTGGTGAATGAGTCCCAGATCACTAAATTTGAGCCACACAAGCTAGAAACACCTGAATTATGATTGGTTACTGATTGGTGTTGGGATTATGCTTGAAAGGATGCAATAAATGAGGCTTGTGGATGCAAAATAAGACCAATTAAAGCATGAGAAAGTCCAATTATTAATGACAAGCCTACAGGAATGTGAAAGTGTGTTACAAAACTTTACAACACCCCAAATAAGGCAAGATTAAGGTTGGTTATGATTAAAATTATATTTATTATTCTTAGTTAATTGATAAAACCCTAGAAAGGTGTGAAAGTGTGTTACAATGCTTCATAACACTTTAGCAAGGTACCATTAAAATTCCATTAGTTCACAAGGGCCCAAGAACTAATGTGAATGTGTTATCCACATTACAACACTAAATCAAGGCAACATTAAGCCAAAATCCATAGAGAGGACCCAAACGAGTGTGAAAATTTCAAAGGACCCATTTTTTGATACTACATTTAGCCCCCACTCTAGTCAGAGGATGAACCTACTTCAAACTCACACTAAAGTAGACATTCAAAAGGGGTCCAATTGTACCGATGCAAATGACAAAGGATGACGAAAATCAAAAAGAGGTGGCCAGGCCCCTAGAATCTGAGACCCTTTATCAAACCCACATGAGGAAAAAAGGACACGCATAAGGTGTAGGATTTACAGCAAAACAAGATACGCGATCATGCAATGCCAATAACTACAAGAGGAACAAAAATAAGCAAAACATAAAAAGGTGGATCAAGCTTTGACCATTTTTCCAGTATGATGTGAATAAGATCTAGGCTATTTGTCCAAAAATTCATACTCACTCTAAGGCTACAAAACTCTTGGATGTCTGTTGGGTGAGAAGTCCTAAAAGTCGAGATACATACACTCATGGCTGGTATGTACCAACACACATGCGAGTGGCTATGGGGAAAGTCATGCCTCGGTCGAGCTTCCCACTCAAACCATACCAAATTTATAGGTCTCCTAATAACTTTAATAAGGTGCCACAAAAATGATCTTTGAGACCCATGATGCAAGCAAAACTTTGTATTCTTGAAACTCATAGACATTGTAGATGCAAAATAGTAGAAGGAATGTTCAAAGGGATTTTTCTTAGTTCGTGCAAGGTCTCTTCTTAGGGAACATTATGCCTAATGTCTCCAAGAGAGGACAAGTCAAATAAATATCATGCTCTTGAAGGGAATCAAGCCTAATGAAACCACCAAGAAAAAGGGACACAACACAAGAAGAAATAAAATTGCACAATGAAACATGAGTGTCGATGTATTCCCCCACTTTAAAGTAGAAGAAGACATGATAGCTTATTTGGAAATCTCTATGCCAAGTCATATGTTTCTGATAAGTTGCATCATGAAAAATGTAGTATGTCACATGCGATCCAACTTAAAGCATGTTGTCCACATCTCAAGCTTGCTCTTTGATGTACATGAAAGGTGACCAACTAGCCTTGAAAGAAACAATGACAAGTGACATATAGGGACAATGCTATCTAACTCCTTTCCCCCACTTAGTGCAGGACAAGGGTGAGTGGAATAGGATGGAAATAAGCTTTAGTTAGAGGAACTAGGTGCTTCAAACCAAGGAAAAGTGCCACATTCCTTAAGATGTTGAATTTTGTTACTCAAAGCCTTGTATTCATTAGTGGCATGACCATGAACTCTATGATATGCACAAAATGAAGTCTTATAATAAAATTTCTTTCATGTTCTTGGAGGGAGAGATATCAGATGATCTTTGATTAGTCTCACCAAAATACTCTCTTGATAGGTGTTCCTTTACTATGCAACAAAGATCTCTCTTGATTAGTACAAGATGTTATACCTACGCAAGACTCTTTTGATTGTGAGATTTTGTTCTCTCCTTTATAGGAGGGTGTAAAATCTAACAAAATCAAATCATTAGTGTTTTATGAGATGACATTGACATTAAGCGAAGATGAATTTGTTTTTTTCATTTCTTGCAAAGGATAACAACCAAGACCACTAGTGTCTATCAATTTAGGATGCATTATTGTTAAAGTTAGTTTAGAAGAATCTTTTGTGAGAGTGTTGATGTTAAGTGAAGGCTTGTTTAGCAAAGGAAAATAACCAAGACCATGAGTTATTTCTTGTGTGTTAGGCTCGATGGGGATATGGATACCTTCTTCTCTAGCACCACATCCTTTTCCACTATATCCAAGTTGTTTCATAATCTCACAACCCCTTCCATAAAGTTAAATTTTATTTCTTTTGGATTTGGGGGTTGTTCATGATTAAGTTCGTCAAAGTTTGATGTGTATTTTTCTTTTTCTTCTCAAGTGGTTGAGGTGGATTCTTTCGAAGGGTCATCTGAATTTTGTGTTGATAGTACCACTTTTTCTTTTCCCTTGTATGCATCTTTGTTTATGATCTTGTATTCTCCCATGAATGTTGGTTCGAAGTCTAAAGAACCCCAATCATCTTCTAAAAACTTCATGACTTATTCAATGTGTTTTTATCTATCTTTTTGCTGTATGGTGTGTTGTAGAAAAAAGGACCCTTTGCTTGACATGATATTAATTGGACTTAATGAGGCCTTAATCTAGTGTTGTGAGGCATTTTATGTGTCCTCACTAGGTCTTGGACCCTTACAAACTAGATAAAATGCTTTTAATGATGTCTTGTGAAGGTGTTGTGAAGTATTGTAAGACATTTCTACATTCTTCTAGACTCTATTAATCACAATTCACCTAAAAATCAACTTTTTATTCAACAAGTCTTATTTTGAAGTGTTGTAAAGTCATGTAACAAGCTTTCACACTTTTCTAGGCACATCTTCACTATTTATCCCTTATTCATGCTTTATTTGACCCCTTTTATGCTCTCATATGCTTAATTAAGTGTATTTTTTAGTATTATCCTGACAAACAACATTAAATACAACATATTTCTTGACACACATTTTCAAGTCCTAGGTGGGACCTATTCACCATGGGTGGCGAATGAGTCCCCCTTGACCCCAAATTCAAAATATTTTAAATTTCCTTTTGAGATTTTATTCAAAAACACTTGATATCAGTATGTGATGAGGTATGAACAAGTAACTAAGGCACAAGTGTCTATAAATATGTGATTTTCACCTCATTTTGAGATCTAGCTCTTATCTTCTAATCTTTAATCTCTCATTCATCTCTTAATCTAATTCACATCATTCATCAAGCAAGTTAGGGCTTTCACATTGCAAGTCATCAATTTAGCTTCCTAAGACATCCAAGGTAAGATTCTACATGTTATGTTGTAGAATTTCAAGATCAATCATCATGTCAAGGTAATCCATTCCATTGTTACATGTTTCATTCCTTTCTTTCATCATTTTGGTTTAATTACCTAAACAGGGTTTGACTAAGGCAAACCCCCATGCCCTAATAATCAACATTTCTCTTTCTCCTCTTTTGTGTTTGCATATTTAGGTCCTTTGGAAGCTTGGGAATCATTGAAGATCAATTTACAAGGTCGTTAAAGTCCTCTCTTCATTCAACAAGTCAAAGAATCAACAAAAAGTCACTTTCAGACCCGAATCCGACCGTTTTAGAAACATACATCTGTAAGAAGCAAAAGTGCAAATCTAGCTACATAGAATCAACTCCTAAGTTTGTAGATTCCTGTAGGTGGACTAATTCACCACCCATGGTGAATGAGTCCCACCTGTAGGCCTGAAAAGTGATTTTTTCAAAATATAGCTCCCAATAGTTAGAAACAGGTTTCCAGGACTTTTCATCAGAAGCAGGACTAATTCGCCATGCATGGAAAATCAGTCCTAGTTGCCATTAATAATGACTTCTAGAGCGTTCCAAAACCTTCTAGCAACAATAATCTACCTCCAAGTGCACTCTAATCAATCTCATCAATTTATGTTATCATTTGTTTAAGTTTCTAGTTCATATTTGCAATCGACACTATGTTTTCCAGCATCTTACATTAGGTTATTTTACATTCATTTATTTGCATTTTTAAGAATTTAAATGCATCCACACACACTTCACATAAATATTCCATCCATTCTCACATTAATCTTGAAAGAAACATAAGCATTTTTGGCCCACCTTTCTCCTTCTAGGTGAAAAACCCTAGGAGTGATAGAAAGCAAGTAGGTGCCAAAAATCTATGTTTCACATGGGTTCTACTTTTGTAGTTGGTGTTAATGTTTTTAAGGAGTTTTCATTGTTTTTCTCAAGTTGTAAGACACTATAAGGCTCATGATCAACATCAAGTGTGTACACTGTGTTGTTGTAGACATACTTCATTTTACGGTGAAGACTAGAAGCCACCACATGCATCTCATGAATCCAAGGTATTCCTAAAGGAAGATTGTATGAAAGCTTATCGGGAATGACATGAATAGGTGTTTCTAATGTAGCTTTTCCAACCATAATAGGAAAATTAATCATACCCAGTGGTTCCTTTCCAACATTGTCAAATCCACTAATAGATAAAGAGACTGGTTCCATTGTTTATTTATCCACATGAATCCTTTCCAAGAGGTTTACACTACACAAATTAAGGGTTGGGCCATTATAAAAAATGGTTCGCTTTATAGCTATCCTATTGTATTGAGCTATGATCGTGAAAGCATCATTTTATTTTTACACTTCCAAAGGGGGGAGTTCACTTTGGTAGAAAACAGTGTTAGAATTTATTCCTTGGATCATGGCTGCTATGTCATTTGGTTGCATATTAGAAGGGATAGGATCTTGTTGTAAAGAACTTTGAGTCATGTTGTGATAGTGGAGGAGGATTGAATAAGGTTCCACAATGATATCTTAACAAGAGTATTCTTAATTTGTTCGACAAGATCATACTCCTTTCCACGAGGATGACTCGGTAAGATAGGGTTAGGTAGGATAGGATTAGGCAATGGGAGGGATGTTGAAGGTGTTTTTCTTGGTTGCGGATTGTTCCTATTTTTATATGTATGAGCAACGGTATCATAACTCAGCTTCTACAATACATTATGCTTAGGTGGGTAAAGGATAAATTCGGGTTTGTTTTGAGTTTGTTTCTTGTGTGAAGGTGGGTAAAGAATAAGTTCAGGTTTGTTGTGAGTTTGAGGTTTGTGTGAAGGTGGGTAAAGGATTAGAGGATTATTAGGATGTCCCATAAGATATGTAGGAGGTCCATTAATCGAAGGGGATATAATGAACACGTGTGCATGTTCATAACCTCAATGGTCCTAGTTTGATGTATTTCTAATAAAGGGCAATCTAGAATCACCTTTTTACCATCACCTAAGAAATCCACCTTATTATTGTTGTCATTTTATCACACCATGATATTCTCCCTAGGAGGAGAGTTGTTAGGATAACTACAAACCAAATGCTCTTGGCATTCAAAGGTCAATTCTTCCAAAATGACTTCATCACAAGTAGGGGAATGATCAATGGTTGAATTGTATTGTTTATCAATAGTGGGGATATTAGGGGAAGGGTCTATTTGTTTTTCATTTTTCTCTAAGTTCTCATTCTCTTGTCATATTAGCTACCCTAGTACAAGAGCTTGTATTGTGTTCATCCATGGTTAGATTTTGTAAAGCAGCTTCATCACAATTAGGGGAGGCATCAAGAGAAGGACCGCTATGATTTCCATGCTTACCAAATAGATCTTCCCATATAGTAGGAGCATTAGGAAAGAGAGAAACGAGATTGTCATGAATTTCAAGTATATCTTCTAACACCAAACTATCATCTTCATTACTATGAAGGATATTAGGAGAAGAGTCAATGGGATTATCATGATTATCTACAATTACACCCTTATTCCCTATACGATCTTCCCAAGTGGGAGAAGTAGGATTGTCAAATATCTCAATTATTAGACCTCCTAACATCAACATGTCTTCCTCACAAATTTCATTTTGATGGTCATTCATGATTGTAGCATTGTCACAAGTAGGAAAAATGTTGGGAGAGGAATGTAAATTAAGTAAGGTGGTGGCAATGATTTCATCTTCTATTTTTATACTATCTTCCCAAGTGGAATGACGAGACTTGAGAAAACAAGAACTCCATGATTCTCAATGATTGCATCTTCTTTCACTAAGATACCTTCGTCATGAAAAGAAGAGGTATCAGGAGAAGAACAATTATGATCATCATGAATTCCCATGCTTATATCTTCTTCTATCACATCATCCTCACAAATAGGATAGATAAAAGTGGGTGTAGGTTTAAGGAAAGTGTGAACATTTCCACTTTTTCGCCTTAAAAGACTCTCATAACTAGGGAATGCATTGAATGAATGACTAACATGTTTATTGACTAACTTTTTCTTTGCAAACTTGGAAAAGACCAAAGCCAGCATTTTTGAACAATAATATATGCAAACTCAAAATGTAATGTAAAGACTTAACATGAAATGAAATTTTCAGTTTTTAAACAAGGTAATTTACTAGTTACATTATGCAATGATCTGAAAATGAAATGTTGCAAATGCAAATTTGGAATGAAGCAATGCATGAAATGGACTAATTTAAGCTAGATTTAGTGAAATGCATGTAACAAAAACTCAACCCATTGAAACAACTAACCAATGGTAGAAAATAGAAGCTTAAAAACAAGGTTCTTAGTGTTGTAAAAGGTTGTTTCAAATTTGTTTTGGGACTGATTCACCCAAGGTGGTGAATGAGTCCTAGTAGTGATTTTTCTCAAAAATTTCAAGAATTTTCAATGGATTTTGATGCTTTTTATGTTGTATGATGTGTAACCTAAGTGCAAATGCAGTTTTCAGATGTTATTCAATTATTTGAGATGTAAAAATGCAACCTATATGCACTTTTACTAATAGAAATCTTTGAAACCCTAGAATGCAAATTAACTAATGCAAATCCTAATGTAATGTTAATGTAAGCTAGTTCTAGGATGATGAGGGACTCTAAATTAGAAAAGAAGGTATTCTAAATGTAGGTTCACCAAAATGTAAGATATAATTTTGTCACCAATGAGGGTTTTAGGACCTAGGGAAACAAACTTTTTATGCTTTACATTCAAGGATGACCCTAGAGATCTCACCCCAAGAGTGGAATAGAGGCAAGAGATCTAACAATAGGGTATCCTAGGGTATGATTTCATATTACAAGAGGGGTTCACCACAAGTTTAAACTTGGAAAAGATAATGACATGTAAGATGAAATGCAAAACCTAGTTTGATGCAATGCTTCACTAATGACTTGGAAATGCAAACAAAACATAACATAAATTTGTAAAACAGAAAGTGTGCACCTAGAAACTTGTTGGAGACGGAATGGAGCTCTAAAATCTTGAAAACCTTTATTTTTTGGCCTAGTAGGACTCATTCGCCATTTTGGATGAATCAGTACCAGATTTGGGTCTCTACTCAAGATCAAGTTTTAGCCAAATGGGTTTCCAAATCTACAAAGATCTCTGAAAACTCATATGGTGGGACTCATTCACCACAACTGGGGGATCAAACTTGTTTTGTCACAAAGTGTCCCAAGAGAAAAATATTGAACTGAAACTTTGCAAGCCTCTGATGATGGATAAAATAAGCACTTTCCCACTGATTTCATGCAAATTGGATGGATATTTTTCCCTAGATCCGAGTTTTCGTGAGTCTTGAAAACTTTTCATGAAAACATTGACAACATTTGCAACTTTGTTATTTTGGTGCTTTCAAAGGCTTCAAATATTCTTTTCTTCAATCTATAAACTTGCAATCACACATTAAAGATGGGGAAACTTGTTTTGTTAGGGAATAGGGGTTTTCCTTGGTCAAACCCCTTTTAGGTAATTAAACCAAATGATGAAATAAGATAATGAAGCATGAAACATGAAATAATGAATTAGAAACTTATCATGATGATGGATCTTGAATTTTTGCAACAATTAATGAAGAATTTTTCTCTTGAATGTCCTTGAATGCTCTTGAAGACACTTGAATGCTCTTATGAACTCAACTTTCCATTAAGAATGTTATCAAAAAAGTCTTAGGTTCTTGGATATGAGAAATGAGAGGAAGAACCTTTTATTTATACTTAATTATGCAAGAATTCCCGAAATTACAACACTACAAGTTGACATCAGATCTAGGAGAATAAAATATCGCCAAAAATTTGAACTAAATTTGAATTTTGGTCACATGGGACTCATTCACCCAAGATGGCGAATGAGTCCCATCTAGCATAATAGATGGGACCAAAATCAAAAGTGCTTAGAAAGGTGTACAAATAGGTTTGGGACCCAAAAATCTAGGTGGGACTCATTCGCCCAAAGTGGTGAATGAGTCCTAGATCACTAAATATGGGCCACACAAGCCAGAAACACTTGAATTATGATTGGTTACTTATTGGTGTTGGGATTTATCCTCAAAAAGATGTAATAAATGAGGCTTGTGGATACAAAATAAGGCCAATTAAAGCATGGGAAAGCCCAATTATTAATGAAAAGCCTAGAGGAATGTGAAAGTGTGTTACAACACTTTACAACACCCCAAATAAGGCAAGATTAAGGTTGGTTATGATTAAAAATATATTTATTATGCTTAGTTAATTGATAAAACCCTAGAAAAGTGTGAAAGTGTGTTACAACGCTTCACAAAACTTTAGCAAGGTACCATTAAAATTCCATTAGTTCACAAGGGCCCAAGACCTAATGTGAAATTGTTATCCACATTACAAGACTAAATCAAGGCAACATTAAGCCAAAATCCATAAGGAGGACCCAAACGAGTGTCAAAATGGCAAAGGACCTATTTTTCAACACTACACAAGGTAATTCAGATCATCACAAATTTCCATTGGTAAAATGGGAAAAAGTATGTGAAAGAAAAGAGGCAGATGGTGTGAGTGTGAAATACTTGCTTCTTCAAAACAAAGCTTTGGGTGCTAAACTTGTTTGGGCCCTTCACTCAAAGTGTGACCTAAAATGGGTCAAAATCCTTAGGGCCAAATACTTAGATGGTGAGGAGAATAACATTTTCACTTCCAGGTCCCTTCCTATCAAATCCATAATTTGGAATTTTATGAGGAACTCCAAGGATTTAATTACTGATCATTTGACTTGGGAGATAAAAGATGCCTATACTGCATTGTTTTGGGAGGATTCATGGGAAGGTTGGAAGAAACTTGCAGATAGAGTACATATCTTGAGCAGGTCAGAAGAGTAACTAAAAGGGTATAGGGGGAATAAGGTAAGAGATTATATAGAGACCAAATCTTAGCAAGGCAGTACGTTTAATTAGTGGAAGAGCTTGGGTGGTTTTGGGCTTGATACAAGGTCTATGGAAGCTTTCAAAGATGAGTTGAGCAATTGCAATATTTATGTTAGATAAGGGAAGGACATAATTCTAGATGGAATGCCTCAGCAAGTGGGGAATACAATGCAAGGGGTGTGTATAAAGTTTTGTTTGACACTGAGGAGTATGTATCCAATTTACCCACCAATATTTGTTCTAACAAAATGTGTCTTATGAAGGCTGGTTTATTCACCTAGGCAACTTCTCAAGGGAGAGTCCTCACTACATATAGGTTCTTAAAGATGGGATATTGTGGTCCCTCATGATGTGTCCTATGCAAACAATTAGAAGAGACATGGGATGACCTTTTTCTGAATTGCACATATACCTAGTGATGTTGGCAATGGATATGAAACAAACTTCAATGGTAATGTGCAATTCCAAAAACTTTGTTAGAGATGTTAATGAGTTGGACCACTCCTCATAAGAAAGCAATTTTTAGTATTCTTTGGTATGTCATCCCTTCTATACTCATCTAGAAAGTTTGGAAGGAAAGGAACAAATGCATATTTCAAGATAAAGAAATGCCAATTTAGTCATTGTTGAACAAGATCGAGGTAGATATTGTGGAACTTACCAGCTCAAGATTGGGTGATCAACACACAAGGAAGATCAATTTCACTAATTGGGATGCAATCATAAGGCAGAATTGGAATGGGTTGAAGGTTTCCTTATTTATCGGTGTTGGGGGCCTCTCTACGAAGGAAGATAGAAGCAAGGTCAATTAGTCTCCTTCAGAGGTTTTCTAGGCTAAACTAGATTTTGATGGGGTTGCAAGGGGAAACCCTAGTACTTTTGGGGTTGAATGCATAGTTAGAGATTGGGAAGGAAAAACTACAGGAAGGAAGGAAACTCCTCTACCAAATGGAACCAACAATGTGGTAGAATTCTAAGCACTGATTATTGACCTCAGACTATGCAAATAACTAATGTGAAGAAGGTGATAATTGAAGGTGGTTCTTCTCTGGTGATCAATGCATTACGATCCAGGAAAGTTTTGATTATGAAGCCTTGGTTGA
>VDFB02193867.1:30573581-30601262 GCA_007258455.2 Sequoia sempervirens
TATACCTTCTCACAACTCCCACTACATTTGTAATATCTGGCCTTGTGCGTACCATTGCATACATCAAGCTACCAACTACTGATGCATATGGTATCTTAGACATTTTATCTTGTTCCTCTGGTGTCTTTGGACACATCTCCTTAGTCAACTTAAAATGACTAGGAAGAGGTGTACTAACTGCTTTTGCAGCTTTCATGTTAAACCTTTTCAACACCCTCTCTATATACTCACTTTGAGAAAAAAATAATTTTTTGTTTGTCTTATCCCGTGTGATCCTTATACCAAGAATTTGTCTTGCTACACCCAAATCCTTCATAGCAAATAAATTTCCTAATTTCTACTTAAGTTCGTTAATATGCTGCATGTTAGACCCGACAAGAAGCATGTCATCAACATAAAGCAACAAGATAATATAGCTGCCATTATCCAATTTCTTAAAATAAACACAATAATTAGAATGACATCTTTTGTAACCTTATTTAGCCATAAAACTATCAAATTTCAAATACCATTTCCGAGGTGCTTGCTTCAAGCCATACAAACTCTTCTTTAACCTGCACACAAATTCCTCCTTACCCTTGACCTCATATCCCTGTGGTTGCTACATGTATATTTCCTCTTCCAAATCCCCATGGAGATATGTTGTTTTCACATCTAGCTGTTCAAGATGCAAGTCTTCTATAGCCACAAGACTTATAATAGTTTTAATAGAAGTCATCTTTACAACCAAAGAAAATATTCCATCAAAATCTATACCCTTTTTCTGTGCAAAACCTTTTACCATGAGTCTAGCCTTATATCTTTTCTTGCCTCTATCTTCTTCTTTCAACATGTAAACCCATTTATTTGATAGTGCTCTTTTACCTGTAGGCAATTGGACTAAGTCCCAAGTCCAATTCGGCAACAAGGAATCCATTTCCTCTTTCATGCCTAGCTCCCACTACTTTTTGGTATCTACCTGCATTGCTTCTTCATAACCTTCAAGTTCACCAGAATTAGTTAATAATATAAAATATAATGATGGAGAAAATCTTTCTGGAGGTCTACTTATCCTTGTAGAACATCTAACACTTGCAGGAGTCGGTGGGATAATTTGTTATTGTTGAACATTAGGTACCACTAGCATTTTATTTTTTGGAATCTCATCTAGCACCACATATTCCTTTTTGGCTTGGTCATGCTTCTTTTCCTACAACTGATACTTATACATGACCTTCTCATTTAATATAACATCTCTGCTCCTAATGCTTTTATGATTTTCATAATCCCATAGCCGATAACAAAATTCATCTACTCCATATCCAATGAAGGCACATTTTTTAGACTTAGCCTCAAGCTTGGTTTTGTTTTCAATATCAACATGGACAAAAGATTCACAACAAAAGGTTTTAAAAAATGAATAGTTTAATTTTTGACCCGTCCATGCCTCCTCTAGAATGCCACCATCCAAAGGATTTGATGGTCCCCTGTTTACTAAATAAATAGCAGTATGTACAACATCTTTCCAAAGTTGTAAGGGTAGTCCAACATGCAATCTCATGCTTCTTCCACACTCCATAATGGTCCTATTCATCCTCTCAGACACATCATTTTCTTATGGGGTTCTAGGAACCATTTTCTGCCTACGGATTCTATTGTATGAATAGTAATTTTCAAATTATTTGCTGCAATGCTCACATCCATTATCAGATCTGAGACACTTCAACCTTTTTCCTGGCTCATTCTCAACCAAATATTTCCACTTTTTCAAAGTTTCAAATACTTCTATTTTTTTTTTACAAAATACACCCATGTTTTCCTAGTTGCATCATCAATAAAAGTAACATAATAGCAAGATCCACCAAGAGAAGATACTTAAGTGGGTCCCCATACATCTGAATGCACAAGCTCTAATTTATCACTCTTCTCTTTCCAAACTTTGAGAAATAAAACTCTTTTTTGTTTTCCATAAACACAATTTTCAAAAAACTCCAAGTCAATCTGCTTCAGACCTGGTAGAAACTTTCTAGAGTGAAGGATCTTCATCCCTTTCTCACTCATGTGCCCAATTATATGGTGCCCCAATTTTTTTTTTGTCCTTGCAACAAGTGCTCTAGCTGTCTCAATAACAAGTATTTTTCTAGCAGCTAGGTAGAATAAGTATTACCAGTACACAAATCCAATGTGCCTACCTTTTTAACTTTAGCTACTACTAATGCACCTTTAGTGACCTTCCAAACTTTTTTTGTAAAGGTAACTATGTAGTCTTCACTACCTAGTTGTCCTACATAAATTAAATTGCTTCTCAAATTTGTAACATGCCTTGCCTCCTGTCACAACCATTCATTTCCACTCTACAACTTGATTTTTCTCTTTCCTTTTCCAACAATCTAACAGGGTTCATCATCACCCAAATATACCTTTCCAAAATCACCTTGAACATAATCTATAAAATATTTCCTATGGGGTGTGGCTTGAAATGACACCCCTGAATCTATTACCCAGGAATCATTAAAATTATCTAAACATAGAATTAAAGCATCCTATAATTTAATACTTGCAACATTAAACCTTCCTTACTGTCATCATGTTGTCCATCTCTTTGTTTTCCTTTTCGAGACTAACAATCCTTCTTCAAGTTTCCTAGCTTTCCACAGTGCCAACAATCCATTTTTCCTCTGGATTTAGATCCACCTTTCTTCGACTTCCCTTATGGCTTCCCACGATTTGCTAGGCTTTTTCCTCTCTCCTTTATTCTTCCCCTATTATCTATAGTTAAAGCATTACCCAATGTTGAAGTCTCCCCTATTATTTTCTGTCACATTTCCTCACTAAGGATAACACCAACAACATCATCAAATCTTAATGTATTTGAACCAAAGATAGAGTTACTTACAACCATTACCAAGCTATTCCAAATTTCTTATAAAGAACATAAAACCAAGAGATCCCTCACATCTTCATCAAAATTCACTTTTCCAGAAGTTAGCTAATTGGTAATTGTATTAAACTCATTTAAGTGATCTATCACAGATCCACCGTCAATCATTTTTAGATTAAAAAAACACTTCATGAGAAATACCTTATTTGAGGCTGAGGTTTTTTCATATAATTTAGCCAAATGTTCCATCAGATCCACTATTGTCTTTGCTTCTATTATATTGAACGCCACAGATGGTGCCAGACACAACCGAATGGTTCCCAGTGCCTTTCTATCTAGAATCTCCCATTCTTCATTAGACATCATAGCATCTTTCTTTGCTTTTCCTTGCAATGGATGCCATAGATCCTTTTGGTACAAATAATCTTCCATCTACATCTTCCATAATTGATAATTTTGGCTGTTGAACTTCTCAACCTTGAATTTTCCTTCTTCCATTGCTCCCACTCAAACCTATAGGTTTCCTACAAATCAACCAAAATACACGCGACTCTCATACTAGTTGTTAGGATTCAAGTAGATCGGAGTAATAAACATTAACAATTATATGCAGATTAAATAACCTAGAAATAACAATGAAGAATAACACAAAAGAGATCAACACAAAAATTTAGCATGGTTCACCCAATATGGGCTACATCCATAGAAACTTAGCCACCCAATGATTTATTATCTAGTGTAAAACATATTACAATCTCGTGAATTACACCCACCGTAACTTACATCCCAGCCGCTTATAACAAGATTTTTGTAAGCTTCCAAAATTAGGGTTTTACAAAGTTGTTTTTTCATTTGCATGATTAGTCGCCACATATCAATAATTAAAAGCGAATATGAGATGTCAACCAATGGTCAAGATTGAAAGTTGTAGTATGAAATAGCATTGGGGCTAAATTAGTGCAAAGATAAGGCTAGGATAAGGATGGACGGTTGAGATTAAATTATAAAATAATTCAATCAAGGGTGAAAATTAATTGAGATGTGAAGAGATAAGAATGACATAGATAGAGGTTGGCATAGAAAAAGAGGCTATTGGAGAGAATCAAATAATTATAAAATTATTTAACGTAGGAGGGAAAGTGAATAATTAAATAATTAAAACAATTATTTAATTATAGAGGAAGAGGGAAAGTTGACTTTTAAATTAAATAATAATTTAATTCCAAAGTGGAAGAAAATGGAAAATTAGTAAATAATTAAATAAATAAAATTTATTTAATTGTAAAAAAAGAGAATAATGAATAATTAAACAATTAAAAATAATTTTTGAATTATAGTAGAAAAATGACAATAATTAAATAAATAAAATTTATTTAATTATAGGGGAAAGGGAACATTAGTGATGTAATTAAATAAATATAATTTATTTAATTAATCGTAAGGAAGAAATAAAAGGAAGGAAATGAATTAATTAAATAATTAAAATTATTTAGTTAATAGAAGAGATATGACTTTAGACAATAATCAAATAATTAAAATTATTTAATTATTTAGGTCTGAAGAAAGGGAATTGACAAGGAAAAATGGTGTTCATAGGCTTAGGACATTTTTTAGTGTCTACAGAAGCAAGGATTAAATACCCCATAGGTGGAATCCTAAATTTTATTTGTATCA
Source organism: Sequoia sempervirens (assembly GCA_007258455.2). Lineage (NCBI taxonomy): Eukaryota > Viridiplantae > Streptophyta > Pinopsida > Cupressales > Cupressaceae > Sequoia > Sequoia sempervirens. Next base: position 30,578,116 of record VDFB02193867.1, read on the forward strand.
AACCTCCAATTTGGACTAGGGGTGTTAAAATTGCACACAAAATTGAATTTAAAAAACTTTTCTAGGGTGGTACACTTGTTGATCATATTGATTAGTCATAAGTGGAACTTAGGAGTGGCCTACCCTCATCAATCATGGTTTAAAACATGGTAGACATAATTAGGTCAAATAGTTATGCTTTTTAAGGTTATCCAAGGGTTTGTGAAATGTTACTATGTACAACATCCTTATTTAGTGCTTTTATTACAAAATTAGTTACATTATTTCCTATCTAATCATAAAACCTATTACTCCTTTTTTAAGGTAACTTGAACTATCTATTTCAAATTAAACCTTTCATAAGGCTTCCTAGGTGAAACCTTCAATTAATCTACTACAAAAATTCATTATGTCAACTATGGTTAAAGGAGATGATTAATCTTACCAAGTTTAACTGTGTGATCAACACTAACTTTATTTAATCTATCAAGCATGTGCTACACTATCCATAAAAATTAATAGATCAAATTCTATAAAAGTTATTAATGTCCTTCCAAGTCTATGGATGTGCAAGGTGAAAAAATGTAGGTTTATATAATTTTGGATATTAAGATGATTTGCAATTTCCCACTAGCTTATTAAACTCCTAATAGCTATGTTTAATATTACCTACCTTTTAAAGTTTGGAATAAATAATGACAAATAATTATAAATTTGGCCTAATAACTCTTATTAATTGAACTATCCTTCTTTCCCGACATTCACATTATCTACACAAAGCATGATGATCCTATTGGTTTGGTCTTCACCAAATCATGTTCATTCTAGTTAATTATCACTACATAAATGTCTCTTATTGTCATGTTTTGATTATCAAATACTCTTGCAACTCCTATAATAGATAGTTTAATTTCAAAAATAATTGATTCACATGTTGGAAAAACTCACAACATACAAAGACATAAGACCCATGTTATTCCCAGAGTGCCTAGTGTTGTAACCTAGGCTCTAATACCAAATGTAAGACTTAAACAAAATCTCAAGAAAACTTTGCCATTTTTGTTAAGAGACGAATTGGAATACCCTCACAATGAGCACAACCCTACTTATTCAACCACTCTAACATCCTCACCAATCCCTTCTTGATGGCTCACACACACAAGGGCTATGTTTTCACTTAAGGTTGAAAGTGAAGGAAAGTGTAATTGACTTGATTGTATTATTGATGTAAAGCAATGTATTTATATAAGAGGTGAGTAAGCGGTGGTTGCTTAGGAAATAGTTTAGTTGTTGCTTAGGAAATAGTTTGGATAATTGTATACATAGTTACCTCTTCTATAGCACAATCTAACTGTAATACAATGTAATATGCTAACATTCCCTCCCTTATTACATTGCTCCTACAAAAGTACCCATAAAAAAATTAGAAACCATTTTTCTAAGGGACCCCCCCTTAAGGGTTACATAACAAAGCTCGCTGATTAAAATATATATATACATCTTTGTGAATATATTCCTTGAAGAAACAAATCCTGAATCAGGTGGAGCTCCATCAAGCTGTCTCTTAACCCTCGTAAAGGTGTAGCCCCTAGCCAAATTCATGAGTTCTTCCTCCCATGAACTCCCAAATCACATATTCCTTGAATTATTTGACAACAATCCATATTGAGCTCTCCAAACACATGGCTCCATCAAGTTATCTAATGACCCTCGAAAGGGTATAATTCATATCACAACCTTGAGTGCTCATTGGACAACCATCCATATTGAGTTCTACACCAAATGCCTTACCTGTCTCCAAAAATCAAACTTCACAATATATGTATTCTTCAAATCTGTCAGCAATAACAAGGAAAAGTAAAAAACTAAAGCCAAAAAAACTTCTCATGCAAAGCATCATCTCAAAGCGAGAAGCTAACTTGAGATGATTGAAATTTCTCCATCCCCTGGTGCCACCAGCCTCCAATATGATCTTGTTACACTTTATCCATTTAATATTGTAGATGAGTCTTTGGTGGCCTCATCGGGAATATCAAAGATGGCCCCGTAAGTCCAAATATAACTGTTTGAATATCGATTTGAAACATTGATAAACATATCTACAAGAGACTAAGAAATTGTTTTAATGTTTTGAAATGCACTTTCCCAAGCATTGGTGGTAAGAAGATAGATTACTTGATTGGAAAAACTCAAGAAACATATATCAACTGCTTGATGTCTTACAATACCCATAAAACTAATTAGAGTTGCATCTTCTCTTGCAAAGATACTTACCTCCAAGCTGCAACTAATAAGTAATGCATGTAAACGACTCTGTAACCATTTATGTATCCACTCCACTTTAATGGTAAAATCAACATGACCAGGTGTGAATGTTATCAATATGCACCCAATCGAATGCTACAAAGCTCGAATTTGGATGTACCACCCTTTTGTCATATGAAAAATTTGTGACGTTTGTTCATTTAAATAATCATTTTACGCTTTTATGATAAAATTTAACTGTAAAAAATATTAAAAATATTTAAAGTACCTAAAAAATCAATATATTAGTAATCTATGAAATAGTATTTTATAAAATAATTATGTTAGAAAATTTACAAATTTTAGAAACTATGCATGCACTCAATTAGTAAATTCAATTGCATATAATAAATTTTATTGATAATTAAATAATTATATATATGTAATTTACATTTTGACAATGCATAGAGTATTAGATTAAGAATAATTATATTGCACAATATGATTGTTTTTTCCATATATTTATTCTCTAATTTGTAAAATTGTATTACTATTTTGACTATAAATTAATTTATTCATTTCATATGTGTAAATATCATAAAAACACATTTAAATATCAATTTCAAATCAAATCTAGTAAGAAATAATTATATAAAATTAAAAATAGTTCAATCCACAAATTGATCTATCTAAAATCATATTTAAATATCAATTTCAAATCTATGCAGAAATAATTATATAAAATTAAAAATAGTTTAATCCTTATTCAACTCATTATCTAAAATTTCAACATGCTCACCAATAAAACACAACTATTGCTTGAAAAAAATCAAAGTTGAATCACCTTTAAAATAAATGTTGTTGAAAAAACAATGCTATAAAGTGAAATTAGCTGTTATTGTTCAATTTTTTTTATAGTTAAATCTTAAATTCATCTATCTAAAAACATAAATTATTTGTAAAAGGCAAACAAAATTTAACATGCTCACCAATAAAACCAAATACTCTATTGAAGAAAATTAAAGCTAAGAATCACTGTACACAAAATGCTATAAAATAAATGCTTTGAAAATACAATGAAAATTTGTGCTATATTGTTATTCATAAGAATATCCTATATATATATATATATAAATTGTAAAATTAAAAAATGTTGATAATTAGAAATAAATCTTAAATCTTAAATTTATTGTTAATTGTAACAAGAAGTTTCTAAATTATGTAGAAAAATAAATCTTGTTAAAATATTCAAAAAGTTAAAAATAAATTATATTCTATTTTGAAAAGATTTTGAATTAATATATATTTTTATAATAAATATTATAAATCATATATATTAATATAAAGCAATGATAACTATTAGTAAAAATGTCAAAATCTTTAAAAAATTAGAAAGAACTATATTTAATCTTGAAAAGATTCTATTCTCAACAGATTTTAAATTAATAAATATATTTATAATAAATCATATATATTAATATAAAGTGAAATTAGAAAGAATTATTCCAATTTTCAATTATAAACTAATTTATATTTTTATCATAAACATATATATATAAATTTTTACGGTTTAATAATAATTTGAAGTGTCATATTTACGTTATATAAAATATAGCAAGTCAATGATACGGTCTAATAAATTTTTAGGTTGTAATATACGGTCCAAAATGCTTAAAACGGTCAAATAGACCATCAAATTCCAGGCCTGAATGCTACACAGATCCAACAACCTTCTTGACATAGCTTGATCTCGTCTTAAGCAATCGTCATACTCCCATCAAACATGTCTATTGGATATAGATCGTTACTGGCAGTTAGCAAATTCCTTAACTGGGAATGTATGTTATACTGAAATGAACACAACAGTCTGTAATGCGCCAGAAACCACCAAGAATGCCCACGTCCCACAATGAAATGCTATGACGTCTCAAAAGCAATGCCTTCTATTCCAGGCTTGCACATGTCAATAAAAACTTCACGCCAAATCTGATCGCACAGGAACAACAAAGATTATGAATTCTTGGGCAGCAATAGATTGGCAACACAAATTGGTTATTTTCATTTGCGGGTTTCATTCCATAGATTGCAGATACTTTACAAGACATGGTTTCATTCCATAGAGTGCAGATGCTTTACAAGACATGGTGCCTCTTCCTTCACCACCATTTCGCACATGCATAGAGATCTTATTGCTCTAGCGAAACAGTTTTCACGAAGGGTAGACTATCTGCTACAGAGACATAAGTGACCACTTGATCACGGTGATGAGTCCTCACAAAAGGTCTAGTGGAGAGAGTGACATCAAGGGCCCTCATCTTCCACTTTAATTTATATGTCAACAATTTCAAGGTTCATGGACTGGGGTTTTTCGAAAACCAAGCGCTGCGCCATATGTGAGGATAGATGTGAGTTGACTAGAGTTGTTGGGTAGCAATAACAAATCTCAATCAGAAACTTAGGAATGTCCTTGCTCTAAGGATTCTTATATTGTTTTTCTTATCCTTGCAATGAGATAAGGTCAGTTGATTACTTACACAAGTTGTCATGACCAACAACTTAACAAGATAGGGAAATAGTTCCCTATTGACCTTCTATCACCATTGATTTGATTTGATTTTATCTATTAGGTTAACTTATCATACATGGATGCTTCAACTTTTGCTTGGCATAAAGACATCCTCTTTTATTATTAAGGAGATGGTTCACTTAAACATAAGATTGTTCTTAAACCCAAGTGGATATTAGCTAAGATAACTTCTCGTGGTGTATGATGATGGATAGCATAAGCATTCAAGAAGTAAAACTTCTTAGCCCTTATAAGGCATGAGTTTTTCATTAGAGGAGACATTTCATCGAAGATCCTTCATTAAAACAAGGTTATATAATAAACTATTATCTCTATTAGGATACAATAAGAGTAAGGTTACTAATTTATACAGATCCCATGTTTTGATTTCTTAGTAATTAATTCTGATATAATAAGTAAAAGAACATTATTTAAGTAAAATAATTTAAACAAATAATAAGAGTATACTTATAATTATTTGATTTGCAAAATCACATGATAATGATATTGATAATTCAACTCGAATTAACAATTATCATATTCATATATATATATATATATGTGTGTGTGTGTGTGTGTGTGTGTGTGTGTGTGTGTGTGTTCTCTTTCAAATTTTTTGTTTATTTTCTTATCAATTGTCACAAGTAAATTAAGAATTTAAATGGCTTATTTTAAATAATGTCTTAATTATGCACAAGTGACGTGATTGCGATAAACTTTTCTTCTCTTAGTCATGCACAAGTGACGTGATTGTGTAAACTTTTTTCTCTTAATTATCCACAAGTGACGTGATTGTGATAAACATTTCTCTCTTAAACATGTACAAGTGACATGATAAACTTTTATATTGTGATAAAGTGATTGTGAATCGTATAAGACTTTTATTCTCTCAACTTTTTTGAATAAGCACAGTATTGAGATGGCACGTTTTATTGACCAGCTTTTACTGTCGCTGTTCATTGATGGAATTTGACCCACGAATTCGAATTTAGTTGGCGAGACTTAAAATTTACAATTGCACGTTTTCTTTGACTTTGAAGATAGCATAGCATGTGCAAACCATTTAGTTCACTCCTCGCACGGTCAGTATAAGTAGAGCTATACAGCTAAGCTTTAGCACAAGTCTCCCCAACCAAAAAAAAAAAAAAAAAACAATACTTTAGCACAAGTATTGAACTTGTAAATTTCGGTTCTGCTCAACCATTTTGGAGTGCTTCTGCAATGTCTAATTTGAATGGAGATCACATTTCTTCTGTACCAACTAATGCTTTCAATCATTGGGATGATGATTTTGTCCAATCTATAGAAACACCATACGGGGTATGCAACTTCTTAGATAGTATTTCTATTCCTATCAAAAGATTTATTTTCTAGTTCGTTCTCATAATTTTCTTCATTGTTGATGTTTTATTTTCCAGGCATCTGAATACCAGGAACGGGCTGAAACACTGATAAAAGAAGTCAAAATCTTGTTAAAAGAAATGCAAACAGGCGATGCCGATTTAATCGAGCGGCTTGAGATGGTTGACGCATTGCAATGCCTCGGAATAGATCGACATTTTGAAGCTGAAATAAAAGAAGTTCTTGATTATGTATACCGGTGTGTTAAATCTCTTTGAACATCTGTTGAAATTTACATTATATATATAGAAAGAATTCCTCTGAAGAAGGTGTGATAGAGATCGAAACTGTTATTACACTTTTTTCACTTACAGTGGACTATGGAAGCTTGCAAACATTAACAAGGAGATTTGTTTTCTGGGTACAGATGTTGGGATGCAAGTGCAGGGATAGGATTAGGATGCAAAAGTTCTACCACGAATCTGAATGCTACAGCTCTAGGGCTCAGAGTACTTCGACTCCATCGTTATCATGTATCTGCAGGTAAAGTTATACCACTTGAAAAATTTGACAAGGTTCCACAAAAATTGTCATAAAGATAGCAAGTTGTGTTATTCTAGGCACTCATGGAAAAGGGTCCACTCAAAAGAAAGTTGTGTTATGCTTGGTGGCCTTGAAAAATATAAAGGATCCACTAGCAAGCAAGTTGTGTTATGCCTAGTGGACTTGATACATTCAATAGGATATTCAAAGGGGTTTTTATTAGTTCACGAAAGGTCTCACCTTAGGCAACATCATGCCTAATTTCTCCAAGAGAGGACTAGTTGAGGATACAATATTCACAACTTAAGGCATGCAATCTATAGCATCACCACTAAGAGGAATTCCATATGTAATCCTAAGATAACAAATAATGGATCCATGGGTTTTGGGTCAACGTTTGTTGTTGCTATAGTGATATAATCAAGTGTATAACTATCATCATTCCTCAAATGATTCATGAAACAACAAGCACAAAGAAAGAATGACACATAGAGAGAGAGAGAATAAAGGGAGTATTTTGGGTCAACATGAAAGAGACCTAAATTTCTTGATGCCTTTCCTCATCCTTAAAAGGAAAACACAAGACAGAAGATAAATGGTTATGATAGATAGAAGAATGGAGATACAAATAGAAGAATATCACAACAGGTTCGCTTCCTTTGTATCCATGCACCAATGGAGTAACAAGGGCCATATAAAGTAGGATCACAAATATATAAATACATGCTAATCAACAAAATATATGGGATCACATTATGCACAATCAATAACAAAGGACATAAAATGATGAAAAAGATAATACTAGTATGGCACACGCGAGGAAACCTATAATAGGTCATCCACATCCCAATCTTGTTCATCATATGTAAAAGGTGGATAACTAGCCAAAGGGACAACAAAAAGTGTCAAATTAGGACAAGGCTATCTAACTCAATTCCCCCACTAAGTGAAAGACAAGGATGTGCTAATATGGATGATGAGAATGTGCTCCTTGCATTTTAGAAATGATTTGCGATAAATGTAAAACATGTAATAGTGAGTATAGTATGTTCCTACAAATATCACATGGCAAGGAGAAAAGTGTATGCACTTAATTAATTACATTAATAACATCATTTTCACAGATCAACCATTGTAAAAGATGACATTTATTAGTAAGATTCCCAAGAATTCTATGAAATGCACAATAATTCATGTTTGTATTCTTTCCTTTTTTGTTTTGTTTGATAGGTGGCAAGTAAATCAATCCTAGATAGAGGAGTTGATCCATTTTTCATTCATTTTGTGTTGTAGTGTGTAAGAATAGTAATTCCTTGATCTTATATGGCTTAGATTTCTTACTTGTTTGGGAAATTTACTGAGGTGGAAGTGGGGGAGGAGGATCTATGGTAACCGTACCATCCTTGTGAGGTATTAATTGGTTTCTTGATATGATTTTATGAAAGAGAACACCTTTTCCCTTAGGATATGTGCAAGGGGGGGGGGGGAGATCTCGAGATCCTGACCCTTGGTATCCTCAGATGATATTTACTCTAAAAATTTGTGAATTTCATGCTCATTGGCTATGTCACATATTTGTTTGCTTAAGATCATAAAGCCTTGACCATAACTATCTTCTAAGTCAATTGGGTGTATCAGTAACTCATTGAACATAAGATAGAAGAGTATCATTATTGTCCTTGTTAGCAAGTTCAATAATGATTGATGGTTGAGGCTTTCTTTTTGCCTCAATTTTAGGATGTAAGAGGTTGAACATATCAAGTGATGGGATTATAGGTGGTGTTTGCATAGATGGATAAAAGGATGCATTGTTATCAAGGTTGTGTAAGGAGTCTTGTATGAATTGTATTTCAATTTCACAGGGACATTCATTAGGAGGTGAAGATTCATTAATAGTCTCAATTTCACTAGGGTCATCACCAAACACACAACTTGAAACATCTACCAAAGATCTTAAGGTCGTCCATATATTACCCATACAATGTCCATGGTGAATTTTTATGCAAAATTTCATATCTAATATATGAATATTTTCTTATTTTTGAATGCAAGATACTAAAAATTATATGTTTTTAATGCCAATTTTGATTTTCAAACAATGCACTCAATTTGACCAATTGAACCTAAGGAAAAAAATAACTGATTTTTTTGATGTTTGCAACTAAAGCCCAAATTTAATAGCATATCAAAATGAAGTAAACTGAGACAAATCACTACCAATTTTTTTGAAACAACACCTATATAGGGAATAATTCTCCCCTAGGCGAATGGATCCTACGCCAGGGGTTGCAAAAATTCAAATATGAGTCTAAGGTTCAGTGGTAGGTTTCCTATTTTTGGTTGCAAATTATGGTTTCAATGTTTGAATTTTCCATATATATATGTGTCTAAATGCAAGTGAATTTAGTGAAAAATGATTAACAATGTGACACTTTCTAAAATGAAAATTTGACTCAAATTGTAAATATAAATGACTAAAAATACACTAATATGCAAGTACTATGCAAAATCAATGTAATATGCATGCATGTTTTTTTGAATTTTTCAGATTTTAAAGGATGCAAAATGCAAACCTAAAACACAAAATGAGATGTAAATTGATGCAATTTTAACAACACTAAATGAGATGCAAACTAACACAAATCCTAGTTTTAGGGATTCAATATAGACTCCAATTTTAGAAATATTGATGTACAATGTCAAGTTCACCAAATCGAAACAAATGAAATATGTGGGTGAGGTAGGTTTGCAACTATCTTCCTTATTTAATTAGAAAAAGAGATCCCCTAGGAAAATTTTAACTTTAAACACTTAGGTGAGTCAATGTTAATGTAAATCTTGATGTTTTCCTTATGACTAAGGACTAGGTAAATTAGATTGAAATGGAATTTTGGGAGATGAATGAAAAGTACCAAATGAATGCAATTATGCAATGTAACAAAGAAAAAATCAATTTAAAACCTTAATATATCATAATCAACAAAATTTTGGTAGATCTGAGATAGTTATGAATTTATGAACCTGTCACCAAAAGCTCCTATTGAGTGCCCTCCTAGGACATATTCACCCTAGGGAAAATGGGTCTTGCTATAGGGATCCAAAATATTATTTTAAATTCCTCTGATCCTAGATATACACACCCAATTCCTTCAGATTTCACTATTGAAAAGTCAAAACTAAATTTTGCAAATGAGTTTCCATGGCTTGACAAAAATTTTGACAACTTTGACAACTTTACAAAATTAAACTTTTGACCCATTTTCAATCCTTCTTCATCCTACAAATCTACAACTCACACAAGAGGGAAAAATTGTTTGTTTTTGGTGAATAGGGGATTGCCTTCATCAAACCCTATTTTGGTAATTAAACCTTGAAATGAAATGAAATGTGAATGAAAGGAATGATGAATGCACACTTTCTATGTTGCAACTCACTGAACCCTTGAATAGAGATCCTTGAAGGATTGAAACTTAACACATATCTCCAAGGTCTTGATCTTGCATGAAATGGCTTGATTGGATGTTGATCTTGATGGTTGAAACTTGACTTGAGTGCTTGAAACCTACATCACAATTTTAGCTCCAAAAACATGCATGAATGAAGATAACTCTGACATAATGTTTGAGATCTTGAATGCTACAACAAATGACTAAGAAATATGCTCGTGAACACCAAGCTAACAATTTTTTTTCTTTAGGAATGCTTGCATATAAAATCTAGGATTTGAATTGAGAAAAAGACCTTGTATTTATAGGTAATTTACTAATTTCCCAAAAATTAAATGTCAAAAGAAGAAAATTGTGAATTTAATTTGAATCATGAAAATTCTGCCAAAAAAATTAAAAATCGGGGTTTGAAACTTAAGGAGGACTCACTCATCATGCCACTAAAAGCATATTAAAAATCGGGTTCCTAAACTTAAGGGGGACCCATTCACCCAAGGGTGAATGGGTCATAGGCCCCAAACCTAGGACACACCAACTTCAAGGAAATTTAATTAATGTTTGCAATTGTTTAATACAAGTTTCCATTTCAAAAAATGGGATTAAAATTAGGCTTTTAAATGCATAATTGGGCCAATTATAGGCTTAATTAAGTCTAATTAAATAAGGGACCCAAACATAGTGCGAAAATGTAAAGGTGTACATTTTTGGATAGTACATGTTGATGATAGTTTTGAAGAGCTCAATATGTATGGTTACCTAAAGAGTTCACGAGATTGCAATTTGGAATTATACCCTTATGAGAGTCAGGGAGACAACTTGGTGGATGGTTTTCCAATAATTTAGTATGTGATTTGAGAGTTCAAGGAAAGGAGAACTCAAGAATTTAGATCGAAGCTACACATTTATGAGGTGCACTTATAGGAACAATGTAATAGGGGGAATGTTAGTGAATGTTAGCATAGTTAACTATTATATTAATTTTTTTAAAATACTATAGGATATGAGGTTAATGGCTAGGTGGTTATCCTATCGGTTATGCAGTTGTTGAACTATTTCATTTATATAAATATTATCTATATTCCTCAAATAAAGATTAATCAAGTATTCAATGCCATCAGTTTCTTGAATGGTCCACTACTAGATTAGAGAAAGATTGTTGAAATAATTACATCATTTTTCTATCATATATTAGAGATGGTTTGAAGGTATTGAACCATAGATTTTTGGGTAGGGCTTATAGGCTACTCTTGTGCTGTTAGGATGTTTCACCTAAATGGAGAGAGATAAACCCCACACAAAATATATAGCTAGGTTCAATAAAATTATGCAATGTATGATGTTATTTAGACTAAATGGAATGAACTAAGTGCAGTTAGATGATCTATTTAACTGATTATGTATGCAAAACCTAAGATTTATGCAATGTTGGAAAACATACTGATGTTTGCAAGAAGCTTGAATTGATGAAAGAAAATGTAGATTAAACTAAACAGAAAGTAGGATCTCAGAATGTGTGTGCCTGAGAAGATGATGACTGGAGAAAAATATGAAAATTGATAAAATATGATCATTTTGAGTTGACTGGGACTCATATGCCACCTTGGGCGAATCAGTCCTAGGTGAGGGTTTTTCTGCACAAAAACTATTTTTTATCAATTGGGTGTCAGGATTTGCATCTAAGTCAAAAGTACACCTTGAGAGTAACTCATTTGCCATATATGGAAAATCAGTCCACTTTCAAATTTTTGTGATTTCAAATTTTTGTTCTGCACCTTAACACCTATACAACACTTTCTAATGGAAACCCAAGTCAGGATCTTAGAAAATTACCGCAAAATAGCTTAAAATTGTTTGTCTAATGGGGGGGTTTCCTTAGTCAAACCCCTAGTTGGGTAATTAAACCTTGAATGGAGAAAAAATTGCATAAAACCCTAGCCTTAGATGTGTTAAAGACTCAAAAAATCTGTAGTATGTTAAAAGCCCTATTATATTGTGCACGAATAAGAAATGAAAATGTTATTTGAATGATGCAAGATCTCAAACCTAGAAATCTTACAACACATCAAAAATAAAGATAAAATGGCATGCAAATGAAATGTAGATGAAGTACAAAACTTAATCTAAAGATAGAGTGAAAATGGAAGATGGAATCACTTTGAAACCAAGTCTTTAGGTGTGATTTGATGGCTAGTTACATCTCCCCAACCTAGATTTCTTCATGATTCACCATAGAAATCCATCATCAACCCTTTGAAATGTTGAATATTGACCTAAAGAGTGAGCTTCAAGACCTATAAAAACCCTAGTTTTCTGCCCTAAAACTTCAACTTTGCTAATGAAACTTGTTGTAGAAGACTTGACTTCTAAAATTTTCTTTTTTGAAAAAAGACTAAAAGATGTGTAAAATAATTTAAAATGAGTATTTATAAGCAACAACACCTAATTTTCCTATTATTGAGACCTAAGAGGCTGACATCCACTGGAAAATTAAGTTGAATTAATTAAATTCTGGCTCAAAATTGAATTTTTCCTCAAAAGGGACTCATTCACCACCCTTGGTGAATGGGTCTCACCAGAGGTGACTCATTCACCCAAGGTGGTGAATGGGTCCCACTACTAATTTTTGAAGGTGGGTTTTCAGGATATGAAATAACTAATTGTTTTTTATCGGGTTTAGGCGATTTCTCAAGTGAAATGGGCCTCTAGATAAAAAATAATGGGTCTTAGGGGCCTACAAATGTTATTTTGAAGGATAAATGATGCAAGGGGACTCAAAAGTGGGTCTAATTATGTATGAAATTGTCTCTTTTCTCAAGAGGGTCCAATTTTCTATGACACATTTAGCCCCCACTTTAGTGCCCATATGACTTTATGTGCATATGTAAGCTAAAGGACTCTAAATGATGCACTTTATTAAATAAAAGGATACTCATTCAAAATATGGGAGAATGAAGCCCCCAGTGTAGTTATCTACAAAACCACAACATTAGGAACTGCATCTTGCGACACACATTCGTTAATTGTCCAAAAATCCTTTTATCTAACTCCTAGGAATCCAATTCTAGGGTAGATGTATGCCTCCCTTGATTCTACTTGCTTTACGGAGGTGGAATCAAGTAGCAATCTAGCCCTGTCGAATAAGAAACATCATATTGTAGGTAATTTCCAACTACCATGCCTCATAAAGTTAGAAGAATGATGATGTCAGGTGCATAATCATGATTCCAACGCATCAAACATCATCGGAAATCGATTACCCTAGCTCCTGTTATGTTGATTTGAAGAGGAGATACTTTATTAATTCTTAAAAGAAAGTAATTCTATTTTAATGCATCAAAATAAAAAGAGATGAAAATGGATTAAAAGAGGTAAAGAGGATTAATTTGTCACTTACTATTCATTTTACCTTCTTGTAGCTTGAGAGTGATGAGTGAGAGAAGAAAATGCCGAGCAGACGAGATTATACACTTTCGCGGCTCGATGAGCTTCATGAGCAGGTGGCACATAGTGAGCTGTATTATGAGGTGAGTTGATTTTGCAACTTTCACCTTTTGGTTTTTGTAATAATTTAATGATTTTAATGCATGGATAGGTTAATTTAGGGTCTTGGAAAAAAAGTTCGCAAAGTGTCCCCTTTTTTTCTCAAAGTGTCCCATTTGTTCGCAAAGTGTCCCTATTGTTTGCAAAGTGTCTCATTTCTTTGCAAAGTGTCTCATTTCTCTGTGAAGTGTCCTAAAATGGTTCTAAAGTGTCTAGGTCTATTAGAAAAGAACACTAGATTTACTTTAGCACACTTTCATGATGAAATATGTAAAAAATGAAGAAATTAGATGGATTTTAGAGCATTTTGTGATAATTTTGATAGGTCCTTGCCTGATCATGATAGTGGCTAAGGGGAAGACAACTTACATTTGTGAGAGATTACGTGCCAACACTATCGAAAGTAGAGACAGAGCATTTTTCAGATAGTGGGTATCTATTGGTCATATCTTATGCCATCCATGAGATACCATGATTCCATGCTTATGGCCCTGTGTGAGCGTTGGGATGCCGATACTTGTACATTTCATCTTCCCATCAGGGAGATGACCATCACTATCAAGGATGTACACTGCATTCCTTGAGTTTCTATTTGAGGAAAGCGAGTATACTTTCGAGGGGATCAATCATTTCGTGAGAAGAAGAGGGATATGCAATATTGCTTAGGTGGGCATATACATGATGAGTGTGTTAGAGTTTGAATCGAGCTTCCTATGCTACTATATTCATGAGATCCTATGGTTAAACACATTATGATGCACACAGTGGGTCTTATTCTCAATCTGAATGGATGAGCGACACACCTAGATAGAGGACTGGTACATTTGATTCGAGGAATGCATGAGCAAAGGATAGTCTATGCTTGGGGCCCCTACATATTAGAACACTTATATTATGATCTTGGCTAGTTTGTGTTTCAAGAGATCGACAATATGGTGCACTGTACGCTCCTGCAAGTGTGGTGCCTCGAGCATATCACATGCACCAGGCCTATCGGATTCCCTTGTGATATAGCTACAACATATCCACAAGCATTCAACTATCCTTTGGGATGCCTGTGGAAGTATGGGTATTTACACTTTTGGAGGGTGAGGTTTGACCAGATGGAGGGAGATGAGATCTTATAGAGACCTTATCTACTCACTCTATAGTGGCCAGATCCCACAAGATAGCTACGAAAGATGCAGATGGACAGGTATCTAGCCGAGAGGCATGACTATGTTGTATGAAATTTCTACTATGGACGATTCATGCGACAGTTTGGAAAAGTGTAGACACCACTAAGGGAATGCCCCTTCATTAGGTGATCAGTTCAGAGTGCTCAGAGGCTAGCTGAAATTATTTGGCTTACTATAGATAATGTTCGTGAGAGTGATTTTGATGATTTAGATCATGACTAGCCACTAGCATCTGACATTGATGATGTTGGAAACACAGATGAGCACAAGGAGTGGTGGTCATTTACATGACCAACTCTTGTGTTCTCCATGGGCTTCCCTATAGGTGATACAGGACCAACACCAGATGAGGGATATGAGCCAGAGGATAGAGGATATGATGTATGGTATAGGCTAGCAGATATTTTTACTAATGTTATTGATGATGAGTACCGGTTTGATGTCAATCCTAATTATGAGGACTAGGATGGATGAAAAGATGATGATGAGGAGGATTATGAGGAGGATGAGTATTATGAGGAGGAGCCACCCCTGAGTGAGGGTGATGAGGTAGCTATTGATGATCAATATGAGCATGGAGAGTCCTCACACACTCACAGGACCAGATCTCGTGCAGTAGCTATGACAGACATCAACACCCCGAGTCAAAGAGAGGCTAGCACATCCTTCATGCCCCCCACAGAGGATGATGTCAAAATTCCTCATTTGACTGGAGACATAGGTGATGATATTTGATTTTACGCATGTACTTTAGTAATTTATGCTTTGTTTATATACATATATTTATCATGATGATGTTTACTGATTGTATACATTTTCTATCTTGCAAGAGCGATGAGAGATTGATGAGAGTTCTAAAGTTAGGTTGTCGCGGAGATAGTACCTGCATCCATTAACGAGGAGGAGATGGATCCTAACTATTTTCCCCCACCGATCATGGAGGAGGAGCTAGAGTCATTCAAACCTTTTACAAGGTTACGATAAGCATACAAGAGCACGAGGAGATGAATTCATCAAGCTAAGAGTGCAGGACAAACATCACATACCTCAGCAGAGGTTGAGAGACTGCATGCAGAGCTAGCACAGGTATGAGCGAAGAGAGATTAGATGGTAGAGGAGTGTCTTGTGGTTGTTGGTCAAGTACAGGGTTTGGAGTATGCACTTAGACTTGGTAGTTCACGATCATGATCACACAAGACTTTCTAATGATGTCCAAGGTCCGGATCTTGAGTGCCAGAGCTTGAGGGGTCTAGCTCTCACATAACTTTGTGATTTTCTATATGATATTGAGATGTACATAAAACTTTGATATATATGTAGACATGTGCATTTTGGTGTTATTCTGATGTTTCTCTTTATGTGGATGTTAAATGTAGTGCGATTAATTAAATGACTTATGATAAAAGTATTTAATTAATGTCTACATGATTAACATGTTTAATGTGATCTAGTTTAAAACATATTTCAGTTTTATTGTAGATACACCATTGTTGATTACAAGAGAATATGTTAAATTAAATACACCTATAACTCATATAAGTATCTAATTTAACATAACAAAAAAATGAATAGTATGAATCCTAATGTAATTATTAAATGAACTTAAATAATTACCATAGTGTTCAAGAAAAACACAAAATTAGTTGTCAAGAATGAAGCAATGTGAAGGTTATTTAGAATTACATTAGATAAATTTGGACAACACTGCTTTATCAATCATACTATTCAAAGGGGTCAGAGATAATACCAGCACAAATGTGTGGCATTAATGGGTTCCTTAAGGGTGTTCCATCAAGCTACGTTAAGACATAAGCACCAGACCTATAATTGGTATCGACTATGTAAGGCCCTAACCAATTAGGGGTAAATTTATCTTTATCTTCATTGTCACCACTTGTATTGCATTGATTTTCAAGAAGAAAAAAATATCCCTTACAAAACGATTGAGGGATGATGTGTGTTTTTTTTCGTGTTTAATTGTTTGATTAAACAATTGTGGAAGGGAGTCCAAAGTGAGCAATTATGTGTTCCACTATGAAACGACAAATTACTTCAGCATTTTTTGAATGGAGACGAATAGCTTCCACCCATTTCATGAAATATTATGTTGCAGTTATGATAAATGTATGTCCAGTAGAGGAAGGAGGTGAGATTTTTCTAATAAGATCCAATCCCCATACTGAAAATGGCCAAATGGGAACTTGGGCACAAAACTTAGCATCAGGAGTATGGATCAAACTGCTATGCTCTTGGCATTTGCGACATCATTTAATGTAAGTGAAGCATTTTTTCTCCATAGGTCTCCAATAATAACCCATACAGATAATTTTTTATACTAATGACCTACCTCCAAAATGACCTCCATAGGCGCTAGCATGAGCCTATTCAAGTGCTAGAGGGATTTCAGAATCCTTAAGTCATTGTAATAAGAGACCATTGAAAGATCTTCTATACAATGCATTTTCAAGGATCACATATTTAGTTGCTAGATTTTGCAAACGCTTTTGAGTATTTGTTGTTTTAGGTTTAGGAATCGTACCATATTTTAAATAGTTGCATATTGTATTGTACCATTTGCATGAGTCATCTTGAGTTATTGCTAAAATGTCTTCTAGCAGAGTACCAATCGAAGGTTTCATGATGGGATGAATAAAAAAAGTGAAGTTTGTTGAAGGATCACGTGGGAATATAAGAGAGGCTATGCTCATCATTGCATCCACCTGTCGATTGTCTTTTCATGGGATGTTATCGATGGTGAATGATTCAAACTTCTCTAATAGTTTTGTTATAAGATCCTTGTATTTTGATAACTTGTCATGTTTAGTTTGATATGTACCATTGATTTTTTTGATAACTTGTGAATCACCAAAGATCTTGATATGTTTAGCATCCATTGTTAAAGCATCTCGCAAACTTGTGATCAATGCCTCATACATGGTTGCGTTATTTGTGCATAGGAAATTTAATCGATAGGACAAGGGAAGAGGTTTTACATCGGGTGGAATTAATACCACTCCAACACCGGAACTTGTTCTACACTTAGATCCATCAAAATACAATTCTCGTGTTTGAATATCAGTGGTCAAGACACTATCGTCAAGAAAGGAATCATGATTAGGTAAAGTGAGAGGAGAAGGAGCATCAACTAAATGATCGGTTAAGGCTTGTCCTTTGATTTCTTTTTGTGAAACAAACTTAAGGTCAAATTCAGTTAACAACATCACCCACTTAGCTAAGCATCCAAAAATATTTGTTTGGTTAAAAATATGTTTAAGAGGATCAAATTTTGTTATGAATTGTATTTCACCATTTAGTAAATAATGTCACAACTTACTAGTAGCGAATACAAGAGCCAAGCATTGTTTCTCAATTGGTGAATATCAAGTTTTTTAATCAATTAAGGTTTGACTAGTGTAATAAATAGGGTGTTCTTTTCCATGGCTGTCTTGTTGACCCAAAACTATTGCAAGAGCATGGGAAGATGCGATGATGTACAAGATAAATGGTCTGTTTGGCATGGTGGGTTGTAAAACAAGTGGAGTGGCAAGGTTTTATTTTAAACTCTCAAAATCCTATTTACAACCCTCATCCCAATCAAAAGGTACACCTTTTTTGAGAAGATGTGTGAAAGGTAATGTGTGATTGACTAAAGATGCAACGAAATGATGGATAGCTTGAATTCAAGCTTGTAATGTACACAATTGAGAAATATTTCTAGGAGGTGGTGTTAGCTCTGAAAAATGGAGGCAGAATGCCTCAAGAGGCTTTCAATCTCTTGATATGCTTTAGGGTAACAGACAAGGTTAAAAGCATTCAACCATCTACTCTTCAGGTGCTGCTAGACCTAGGCGGGTGTACCTTTCTGAATGAAGTAGACTTGACTTATGGTTATCCTTCTTGCAATGATTTGTCCACAATGGCAGATGGAAGTGAACAAACGAATTCAAACCTGATAGCAATAACAATCTTCTAAATCTAAATCCTAAAATGCTTAATTAACAGATATAAAGAGAATAAATGAATCTTAATGATGAAACTAAAAGAGACCAGCCTTATTGCAAGTGGAGCCAAGTCGTGAAATCAAGATGAAAAACACTCTCTAGAGAAAACTCAAATTATCTAGCATACATTCTATTTACAACTTGTATAAACACGCAATACTGTAACTACTAAGCTCTACTGTAACAATCCAAATGAATCTCTCTGATTGCTATGATCAATTAAAAGGATTTAATCTTTGCTTGAAAGAACCAATTGATTAATCACATAAATACAATAAATGTGCATTGATAAACTGAACATAAACTTTTTATGTCAATTTAAACAACCAGAAAGCATCAATCATGGAGACAACTTAGCAGTATTTTTATTGAATTCAATAGACAATTGACACCAGAAAAATGCAACAACATCAATTGATTTTCATAAATACCTCCATTTTGAAAAACATGCATCAATAGTCTTTGATCCGAGAATTTTATTCTACTGTATCTACTGTTGTGTATTGAATATCTACTAGTTGATGACCATTTTACAATTACAAACTCCGCCTATTTATACACTAGCATCAGAAAATATATCATATTGAGATCCCATGTTACAACCGTATAATTCGCCTATTTCATGCCTGGCCACAACATTTGAATTTTATTAATCGACACTAGAACAATCGCCGAGAAAAATCACAGTCATGCCGAAGGCAATTCAATCGCTACAGTCGCCTCGTACTTTATTTGCTTTTGCCATGACTTATCTGAGTCGGGGAGATATCCTGTAGATCACTTTATGTTTCCCTGAGAGTTCTTTTACCTTTCATGTGTCGTTGTCACTTTATGATATCGAGGAGACGTCTCACAGAGCATATTGTGTTTCACCGAAAGTCTCCCTCCATCCTATGTGTCACTGTAACATAATGGTTCTCTCGCCGATGTATCCTTCTATCTTATGTGAGTCGCTATAACATATTGACATCAGGGAGACCTCTTGTAGAACGCTTGAGTCATACCAAAATCCATCAACCATCTCGTGTGTCGCTGACAAATTAGTTCTCTCAATCAAAACCACCAATGAAATGTCAGCGAGACCGAAGGTCACTCGCCAAGAACACATACCGATATCCCTTAGTTTGACCGAAATGAACCCTCATACGCTGTTCGGTGAGACCAAAATGGTTCACTATGACCTTATATCGAATGCAACAACTTTTTCTGATACGTGCATCTTTCTTCCACCGATCGGTGAGACAATGTGAAGTTGCTATGACTTACTCTGAAGAAAAAGTCTCTCACCGACGAGCTTCTTGTGTAATATCGACGAGACCGAAGGTCACTCGCCAAGACGTTACCCTGAAGAAAATATTTTGCCAATGCATCTCCATACACTGATCGGTGTGACAATGTATATTTGCTATGACCTCACACCAAAAGCAATATGTTTCACCGAAGAAACCACCCATGTGTTGTTTGGTAAGACTCTCCCTGAGAACCCATTGATGAAAAGCCCGTTTCCGCAAGACATAACCGCTTCACTGAGATCCTATTCTGATACTGCTTAACTCTTGCTGATAAAACTCCATATGCATTAGTCGGGGAGACATTTTAAATTCGATAAGACATTACCCCGATGACCAAACTCCTACCGAAATGTGTATCCTTTTCCTTGTTGCCAAAACCACGTGAATGTCTCATCGATAGGCGCCAGTAGATGAGAACCAATTGCCATGGCATCAGAAATGTCTTGCCGATAGGCAACAGAGACGTTTATTAGAAAAATGGATCGGGGAGACCTTGGCCATCTCATGCCAATATATACCCATAGGTAAATGCCGATCGCTGTGACAATTAAGAACTCATGCCGATAAGCCTGCAACAAACATATGTTAGCAAAATGCATTGTGGGTTAGGGAGACCAAGATAGACTTATGCCAATTTGGACCACAACATGAAAAATGCATGACCCGATGGATTTTATGGGGCTATATGGGCAAAATGTAAGCAAAATGTCATGATGGAGGGCCCCTGTGCATATGATGATAATTATTTTGGAAACTTAGGGGAATGAAAAACATGTAAAATCATTAGATTTTTACAGTTCCAACAGTGGCTCCATCTGGGGATGAATGATAGTGAGATCATTGCAAGGATCCAGAGCTTTGGGTGAGCAGACCAAACACAAAATGATGAACCAGTGGGTAGAATGGAAGTGAATGCAAAATGAAGGTATAGCAAGATGGAAAGGATGGAAAAATGAATGCAAAATGGATATGAACCAGAATCCTAAACTACTGTGCATGGAGAAGAACTTTAAAGAGGACCATCAAGAGTTGTCCATGCACTGGCAACCCTCAATCTTCTGTGTTACTCAAGAGAAAAAAAGCTTCAGGAATTTCCCATGAACAGGAAACTCCTAATCTTCACCAGCCATATTCTGTAGATAGTATGAATCTTCACCTTTCTTTCCAACAACAACAAAAGGTCCTAGCCACAAAGCTTCAAATTTACCATGCTTGCCCTTCTCCTGACATCTTGCATTCCACATCAACACCAAGTCATTTTCTTCAAATTTTCTATCCTCTGCCTTCTTGTTAAAAAAATACTTCATATCTGTTTGTAACTTCATGTTTTGGTTTTGGGAAACTCTCCTTATTTCATCAAGTTCAGCTAGTTGCTCCAATATTTCCTCCATAGGTTGGGGAACATCCAAATCCTCCTAAAGGACAAACCTATAGACTGGCAACAAATTCTGCAAAGGCATCCTGGCTTGTGCTCCATATACCAATTCAAATGGGGATTTTCCAATTTCTTTTTTAACAGTAATCCTATCAGCCCACACAGCTAGTTTTTATTTTGAATCCCAAGCTTTCTTGTTTTGTCCTAACATCCTCCTTATAATCTTCAAAAGACTCTTATTGCTAGACTTTGCTTGACCATTAGATTGTGGATGGTAAGGAGCTATATAAGAAATAGTAATGTCATATGTGTCATAGAAGCTTTTGAATTCATCTGACCTGAAACACATCCCATTATATGTGATTAACCTCAGTGGTGCACCAAACTTGGTGATAATGTTTTCCATCAAGAAATTTATCACCACTTTGCTTGTAGCCTGTTTAGTTGGGATTGCCTCCACCCACTTAGTAAAATAATGAGTGGCAACCAGTATCCACTTGTATCCCCCACTTGATTTTTCCTGAATCTCTCCAATGAAATCAATTCCCCATTGACATGAAAAGGGGCATCAGCCTGCAAGGGTCGAAGTGGCAAGGCTCCTTGATATTTTAGCTTTCCAGAGAACTTCTGATAGGCTTCACATTTTTTTACATGTGTAAAAGAATCATTAAAAACTCTAGGCCAGTAGTAACCTGCCCTGAGAATTTTGTTTGCAATTATTTTTTTCTAAATAATGTCCTCCTCCACAAACTCCTTCATTCATTTCACTTAGAACATGCTTGGCCTGAGACTCGTCCAAACACAATAATAGTATACCATCCCTATTTTTCCAAAATAGATCTCCATCCATGAAAACATATTTAGATGCCTGCAACTTCAAAGTTCTTTTCTGGCTGTCACTCAATCCTTTTGGACATTTTGTGTACTTAAGGTAATGCATGATATCAGTATACCAAGGAGTGTGCTCAATGCTTGCAATTGCAGTCCCTTCATCTACATTACAAACTTGATTTGCTTCAATATTTGATTCTTCCATCAACCTAGCCAAGCCTTGACCTCTCACTAGCTTAGTAATCTATATCTCTAAGTCAAATTCCTAGATCTTGTTGATCCATTTGCATCTTTTTCCTATTACTTCAGATTGTGTCAGAATATCTTTGACAACTGCATGGGAGACATAAGCAATCACCCTTGCTCCAAAAAGATATGGCCTGAAAGCTTTTGTAGCCTTTACTAATGCAAACGCCTATTTTACATTATGTCATATTTCAATCTGCACTTTGTAATGGACTACCAAAGAAAGATTCTATTGTTCATGACCATCCCTCATTCTTTGTAACATAACAACAACAATAGTATGCATTTCGAAGCAAATGAAAATCTGAAAGGCTTAGCAAAATCTGGAGATTTAAGGACAAGAGCATCCTTGATGGCCCTTTTGATAGATATGAAAGCTTCCAAGGCTTTTGCAGTCCATTCCATTTTCTGTCCTTTCTTCAACATTTTTGATATGGGTTTAATAATCTCAACAAAGTTAGAAACAAATCTCCTAACAAAATTAATCTGTCCAACGAATGATTGTATAGCCTTAACAGTTCTGGGAATAGGAATTTTATCAATAGCTTCAACCCTCTCAGGATCT
>VDFB02193867.1:30604007-30629664 GCA_007258455.2 Sequoia sempervirens
CAGATTCTATTCTTACATATTTTTGAAATAATATAGATAACTTATTCAAATTTTTATGTCAAGTTGCCTAACACTGATTTTTCTAAATTTTTTGCCACTTAAGGGCCTATTTTTTCCATGATGATCCTGCACATACCTGAACATTTCCCCCAACTTCTGCTGTCCATTGTCTTGACAGAAGCATACCAAACTGCAGAGGAGTATCAATTACTATTATATCTATATTATATGCCACCTATGGATAAGTAGCTAGTTTGACTTCAAAACCTCTCATAATGCATACCACAGGTACAGGTCTTTTATCCATTGCATAGCACTTCCTTCACATGTATCAACCCACATGCCAAGCTGCTTCATAACTCCTACTGGCATAATATTTATAGCAGTTCCAGAGTCTATCATGCAATTTCTCAGCAATTTTTTATTTATGAGTAATGTAGTGAAAAAAGGATCCACTTGTGGGGGAGTTGCTAACACATCACTCAAGCAGACCTCTGGGATATTTACTTTCTCTTGCCTATTGACTACTTTAATAGCTACTCTATTTTTCAGAATTCACATGTTTTTCATTTCCATTTGTTATCAATTGAACAACACTATCTCTGTATTCCTTAATTTTCATCATTTCAAGTAGTGGAACAAGCATTTTTACCTAGGATAACGCCTTAGTGAAGTCAAAAGAAGAGCCCTCCACCTTAACAATCTTCTTATGTTCTGGCATTTCTCCTTTGTTTTCTTCCTTCTCTTTTTTATTAGGCTGATCAGGCTTTTGTATCTCTTGGTGTAATTCCTTCACTTCCTGCATTTGGACAAGCTTCCGTTCACTTTTATCATGCTGTTTATTTTCTAATTTCTTCACAGTTCCTTGTGTTGCCTTCTGATCCTTCATAAAAAATTCCCCTAGGGATGCCTTCCTTCTCATTTACTATTTTTTTTCTCAACCAATATTTACTCCTTGCCTCCTCAACTGCAGCAACAGTTAGCCTCTCTATCTCCTCTTCAGTGAATCTCCTCATGCTACATTGAGTAGGCACCTCAACAGAATGTGGCCCTGTATAATCTTCTTCAGAATCAGAAAGAACCTGATGTTCAACCATATGGACATTGTATCTCTAATCTAAAACATCATACTCATAACCTTCATCCTCTGAAGATGAGTACCTTTCCTCAACATGGTGAAAAGTGTTCAAAGTATAATACACTTTATGATCTTCTCACTATTTTCCATCAACATTCCCTCCTCTTGCATCCTTTGAGCCACAACACAATAGTCTGGGGAATGTGGCTTATCTAACCTTCACAAAAGTAATTGCTACTCACCATAAAGTTCCCTTCTTGCTCAATGGATCAGGAGTCTCTTTGTTTCTTGGCCTAGCTATTATAGGTTTTCCATCCTTCCAGTCTGTATTATATAGCATGTCAAGCAACCTCTGCCTTTCATTTCTATATGTGCCTTCCTATCTGTACTGATAATTATTGCTTTGCTAAGGAGCCCTAGGGTTATTTCTTTTATTGATTATACCTGTAGCCTTTCTGTTGTTTTCAATTGTTAATGCTATCTTCTGAGCTTCAGCCCGATCTCTTGGGACCCTATTTCTTAGTTCATACCCTGTTTTAGGATCAAATGCATTTAAATAAACACTTAATGCTACAAAATCTGGCAACCTTGATCCAGTAGGTAGTCTGCAACTTGTTGAATCTTTGGTTGAAATCATAAATTGAATCATTTTGATTTTTCTGAATTCGCATCAATTCATGAAGAGCTGCATCTGGTGCATTTAGATTCCCATATTGCTCTAGGAATCTATCCTGGAATATTTGGAGAGAATTAAAAGAGAGTGCTAGCAAGCTGTTGAACCAATCACTAGCATCTTCAAGAAGTGACATCATAAATAATCTCATATGTAAATCTTCATATGGCACATCTATGTCTTGGATGAACACATTGAAATTTCTTAAATGTTCTTCAGTAGTAATTGCATTACTCCCTGTAAACTTAGGTACCGGACTTCTCCAGCTGCCATCCATAGGGTAAGGTTATAGATGAAACCCTGTCAAATCAAACTATCTGATCATTGTTGTATACTGGTGAGGGGGAGGAAAAGGTGGGTACTGATATTGGTTCATAGGATTGTTATATTGTGCATTATGTTGTGGGATAAAAGGCTGGCCATGAGGTGGCTACATATTTGTATGCTGTGTGGGAATATGAGGTGGATAATTTGGCTGATTATAGTGATTTCCTGTCTGATGGTGAGGAGACACAAGTGGATCAGAAGGCCCTTCACTATGATTACCTTGCTTATGAGGTGGTACATACTTTGAGGGGCAATCAGCTGTCTGAGAAGTAATTTGGGCTTTCCGCAATGCAGTCCTTAGTTCCTCTATCTCCTTCCTATGTGATTCAAATTGTGCTTTTACTTCCTCAGGAAGCTCATGATCAATAAAGTCATTTTGGTTACCTTCCATCTTCTGATCATATTCATGCTGAATTCTAATTTGTTCAGCCTCCAGTTCAGCTCTAAACTCAGCCTATTTCTGAGGATCGAGAAAAGAGAAAGGATTTCTTTGATCTTTTGGAGTATAAGGCTCTGCACTCGAATTGTTTCTCCATGTATCATAGCGATTATATGTTTCACAATGTGCTCTTGATACTTTGTCTTTATCTGTCAAGCACATATCCTCACTTATCCCTTTTCCCTTATCAACCTTGTCATCTTTATGTGTCAACTTACTGCTGCCAGGAGGAGCTCTAGTATGACCTCCCCTGTATTCAGATCTTCTTCCATTCATGTTTGAATAGCTGCAAAATTTCTGTCAGAGTTGCCACTCACTTTTGTCAAAAATGAGAAAAAACTTGATGTTTCTTATTCCCAGCGGAGTCTGTATAAAGTTCTTGACTCTATGATTAAGGCCTTGATTCTGAATGTATCCTCAATAGACTCACCAATTTTTTAGCTCTCAAAAATGTAGGCAAAATACCTCAAGAGGCTGCCAATCTCTTGATATGCTTTAGGGTAACAGACAAAGTTAAAAGCATTCAACCTTCTACTCTTCAGGTGCTGCTAGACCTAGGCGGTTGTACCTTTCTCAATAAAACAGACTTGACTTATGGTTATCCTTCTTGCAATGATTTGTCCATAATGGCAGATGGAAGTGAACAAATGAATTCAAAGTTGATATAAATAGCAATTGCAATCTTCTAAATCTAAATCCTAAAATAGTCAATTAGCAGATATAAAGAGAATAAATGAATCTTAATGATGAAACTGCAGAGACCAGTGCCTTATTGGGTATGCAGAGTCAAATGAAATCAAGATGAGCAACACTCTCTAGAGAAAACTCAAATTATCTGGCATACATTCTATTTACAACTTGTATAAACATGCAATATTGTAACTACTAAGCTCTACTTTAACAATCCAAATAAATCTCTCTAATTACTGTGATCAATTAAAAGGATTTAATCTTTGCTTGAAAGAACCAATTGATTAATCACACAAATACAACAAATGTGCATTGATAAACTGAACATAAACTTGTTATGTCAATTTAAACAACCAGAAAGCATCAATCTTGGAGACAACTTAGTAGTATTTTTATTGAATTCAATAGACAATTGACACCAGAAAAATGTAGCAACATCAACTGATTTTCATAAATACCTCCATTTTGAAAAACATGCATCAATAGTCTCTGATCTGAGAATTTTATTCTACTGTATCTACTTGTTGTGTATCGAATATCTAATAGCCGATGATCATTTTACAATTACAAACTACCTATTTATACACCAACATCAGAAAAATATATCATATTGAGATCCCATGTTAGCCAACTGCATAATTTGGCCTCATTTCATGTCGGCCTGCAACAGTAATTCAACATCCACATGTTGGCCACAACATTTGAATTTTATTAATCGACACTGGAATAGTCACCGAGACAAATCACAGTCATGCCGAAGGCAATTGAATCACTACAATCGCCCCGTGCTTTATTCACTTTCACCGTGACTTATCTGAGTCGGGGAGATATCTTGTATATCACTTTATGTTTCCCCGAGAGTTCTTTTACCTTTTGCGTGTCGTTGTGACTTCATGATATCCAGGAGACATCTCATAGTGCATATTGTGTTTCACCAAAAATCTCCCTCCATCCTATGTGTCGCTGTAACATAATGGTTCTCTCGCTGATGTATCCTTCTATCTTATGTGAGTTGCTATAACATACCGACATCGGGGAGACCTCTCATAGAATGCTTGAGTCATACCGAAAGCCATCAACCATCTTGGGTGTCGCCGAGACAAATTAGTTCTCTCACCGAAAACCACCAATGAAATGTCAGCGAGACCGGAGGTCACTCGCCGAGACCACATACTAATATCTCTTAGTCCGGCTGAAATGAACCCTCATATGCTGTTTAGTGAGACCAAAAGGGTTCACTATGACCTTATATCGAATGCAACAACTTTTGTCGATATGTGCATCTTTCTGCCACCGATCGATGAGATAATGTGAAGTCGCTATGACTTACTCTGAAGAAAAAGTCTCTCACCAACGAGCCTCTTGTGTAATATCGATGAGACCGAAGGTCACTCGCCAAGACGTTACCTCAAAGAAAATCTTTTGCCGATGTATCTCAATACACCGGTCAGTGTGACAATGTATATTCGCTATGACCTCACACCAAAAACAATATTTTTGGCCGAAGAAACCACCCATGTGTTGTTCGGTAGGACTCTCCCCGATAACCCATTGATGAAAAGCCTGTGTCAACAAGACATAACCGCTTCACTGAGATCTTATTCTGATACCGCTTAACTCTTGCCGATAAAACTCCATATGCATTAGTCGAGGAGACATTTTAAATTCGATAAGACATTACCCCGATGACCAAACTTCTGCTAAAATGTGTATCCTTTTGCTTGTCACCAAAACCACGTGAATGTCTCGCCAATAGGCATCAGTAGATGAAAACCAATCGCCATGGCATCAGAAACGTCTTGCCGATAGGCAACACAGACGTTTATCAGAAAAATGGATTAGGGAGACCTTGGCCATCTCATGCCGATATATACCCATAGGTAAATGTCGATCGCTATGACAATTAAGAACTCATGCCGATAAGCCTACAACAAACATATGCTAGCAAAATGCATTGTGGGTTGGGGAGACCAAGATAGACTTATGTCGATTTGGACCACAACGTGAAAAATGCATGACCCGATGGATTTTATGGGGCTCTATGGGCAAAATGTAACCAAAATTTCATGATGGAGGGCCCTTGTGCATATGATGATAATTATTTTGGAAACTCAGGGGAATGAAAAACATGTAAAATCATCATATTTTTACAGTTCCAACAGGTGGCATGTTAATGATTGCATCAATTTTCATCGTGTCCACCTCAATGCCTCTATGAGACATGAAAAACCCCAAAATTTTACCACTATCAACACCAAAGAAATACTTTTTCAGATTTAATCACATATTGTATTTATGTATTTGTTCAAAGATTTTGTGAATAATATTTACATTGTGTTGTCATGTTAAATATTTAGCTAGGATATCGTCGACATAATCCTACAAAATTTTGTGAATGTAATCATGAAAGATTAATGTCATTTCTTGTTGATAAGTTGCATCGGTGTTCTTTAGTCTGAAAGGCATTACAACCCAATAAAATGTTCCCCAAACACTTGTAAAGGTGGTTTTGTATTGATCTTGAGGATTAATAAGGATTTTATTATAACCAAAAAATCCATCCATGAATGACAGCAAAGCATGTCTAGCAGTTGAATCCACGATCGTGCCAATATTAGGAAGCATAAAGTCATCTTTTAAAGAAGCTTTATTAAAGTTGCAAAAATCCATGCATATCCTAATATGATTATTGATTTTTGCAACTGTGACAATGTTTGAGATCCAAGGAGAATAATCAATAGGTCAAATGACGCCTGCTTCAAGGAGTTTTTCAAGATTTTTTTTAACATGCAAGGCTATATTAGGGTGCATTTTTCTTATCTTTTTATGAACGGGTTTAGCATTTTCAGCAAGAAAAATGTTGTGTGTCACAATTTTTGGGTGAGTTCCTATCATATTAGAATATTTCCAAGCAAAAATTTCAGGAAAATCATGAAGTAAAGTTGTATTGTTCTTGTTCTTCATCATCAAGAAACTTCCCAATCTTAATAGCTTTTCCTCTATCATCAATTTCCATTGGCACATCAATTGTATCTCCTAAAGGGAGTGCATTAGATATAGGAATTTCAGACTCATAGGGTTCTTTAGTGATATCACTTTCTTCTTGCTTGGAATTTGTTTCATGGAAGTAAGTGAGGATGTGTTATCATAAACTCCTAACATTTGTTTCAAGTTTTCATCACTATCAACATACTTCCATAATGGTGGTAAGTTCATATCAAGAAATTTAGTAAATATGAGTTGGTGTTTTGGTTGACATGTAATAGCATTGATGTTCAAAGATGGTCGTTGAGTAGCTTTTGTCATTTTAGAAAAAGAATATCCCAATCCAGTTTTCATCTCTTACATATATTTGGTTCAATAGGAACACAAATACTTTGTTCATGCTTTCCATACCCTTTTCTAGTATATCCTAATTGTTTTACAAGTTCATATCCTTTTCCATAAAGTATTTCCATTTCTATCAGATTAGGTAGGGATTGATAATCTATCTCATCAAAATTTGTTGTGTATGTTGCATTTTCATCCAAAGTATAGGAGATAGATGTTTTAGAAGAATGTTCAAAATTTTGAGTTGACATGATTGTTGGTTGTTCTTGTTTCTCATCTTTCTTTTGTGTGATTATGTATTTTCCCATAAATAAAGGTGTGAGTTCTAAGGATCCCCAATCATTTCCAAATAATTTAGATATCAATTCCTCATCGTTGTGGTCAATTTCAAGAGGGTCTATGTTGGATGTTGGAATTAATGTTTTCAGAGGGTTTGTAACTCCTTTTTCAAGGTGCAAGAAAATTTAAGGCTCGGGATCTATTTCAACTTGATAAATGTGATTGTTATGGAAATATTTCATGATACGATGAAGGGTCGAAGGCATTGCATTCATCTTATGGATCCATGGTCTCCCAAAAAGAAGATTATACGAAAGATCATAAGGTATGGCATGAATAGGAGTTTGCAAAGTAGCCACCCCAACCATAATGGGTGAAGTAATTATCCCAAGTGGTTACTTTGTTGTATTGTCAAATCCTTGAATAGACACATAATTAGGTATTATTTATGACTTGTTAACTCACAATTGATCAAGGAGATTCACACTACACATATTAAGAGCAGAAACATTGTTGATAAGGGTTCGTTTGATACCTATGCAATTGAATTGAGTAATTCTCATAAAGGCTTCATTTTGTTTGCGTAACTCTAAAGGAGGGAGCTCATGTTGATGGAAAGTAATGTCAAGATTAGTCTAATTCATTTTATGGATTAGAGCTGCCACATCATTCAGAGTTGTACTAGGAGGAATTGTGATGTGTTTTAAGTTTGTTTGAAGAATGTTGTGATAATTTGGTGAGTTCTAAAGTAAATCCCAAAGGGAAAGCTTCGTAGGAGTATTCTTTAATTGTTCAACAAGATCATGCTCCTTTATGTGTGGGATGAAGTGAGGAGCACTAGGTGGATTGGATAAAGGTAAAGAGTGTGGGGTTGGTTGTGGCAGTTGCGGGTTGTTTCGGGTATTATATGTATGAGAAAAAGTACCATTACTTGATTGTTGAAATACATTAGTTTTCAGTGGGTAAAGAGTGTACTGATGTTTATTGGAAGGATGAAGTTTATTCAAAGGTGGGTAAAGAATGAGTGGAAGTTGAATCACATTAACATCCTTAGTTTTAGATTTCTCACAAAAAACCTTAGGGGATGATTAGAGTGAGATGAAGTCCTGAAGGGACTCATATAAAAAATCCAAATCATCATGACTAAAAGGTTTGAGGGGTGAGTTATCGTTAATTGGTTTAAGTTGTTCAAGAGAAGCATTAGAGGTGTTAACGTTCATTATCGTGAGTTTGTCATAACAAACCTTAGTGGATGACTTATGTGAGATGAAGTCTTGGAGGGATTTATCTAACAAATCAAAGTCATCACAAGTAAAAGGTTTGAGGGATATTTTATCATTAAGTGATTTAGGTTTCTCATTACAAGCGTTCGAGGATGAAGTGAGTGAGAGGAAGTCCTAAAGAACTTCATCTAACTTGTCAACATCATCACTACTAAGAGGATTGGATGAGATGTTGTTTCTAACTTGGATCATTTATTTGAAGGGTTGGTTTGAGTTTTCTTATTTTTTTGTTTTTATGTATCGATGAAGCTAATCTAAAAGAACTAGGAATGAATACAAAAAAGGAAATTTGCAAAAATCTAAAGCTATCCATAAATGCAATGAAAGAGAATAAAGTTTATGCTAAGGAAACAAAAAATAATTGAACTATAACAGGAAAGAAACTATAGAAAACATAAATGTACAATGCAATAAACTAAAATCTAGAAATTGTGATGCAGAAATTACAATGGGACTAATTCGCCCAAGGTGGCGAATGACTCCGAGGAGAGGTATTTTTATTTATTTTTTCTGATTTTTTTTACTTTTCTAAAGGTTTTCAAGTTTGTACAATGTAGATATAGATTGAAAATGTCGAGTTTTAGAATGATTTAATGAAATGAGATGCAATAATGAAATCTAAATGATGCTTTCATGAATGCAATTTTAAGGAGCCTTAAGATGCAAAAAAAATGCAAAATGGCAAGACATTTAAATACTAAGATGCAAATAGATATGCAAATCAAAATGATATGGTGTTCAATATGCAGATTCACCAAAGTGAACCATATATATTTGGGTAGGGCTTATAGGCTACTCTTGTGCTCTTAGGATGTTTCACCTAAAAGGAGAGAGATAAACCCCACACAAAATATCTAGCTAGGTTCACTCAAATT
This sequence comes from Sequoia sempervirens, assembly GCA_007258455.2. Lineage (NCBI taxonomy): Eukaryota > Viridiplantae > Streptophyta > Pinopsida > Cupressales > Cupressaceae > Sequoia > Sequoia sempervirens. The sequence goes on from VDFB02193867.1 coordinate 30,612,982, forward strand.
ATGCAATGTATGATGTTATTTAGACTAAATTGAATGAAATAAGTGTAATTAGATGATCTATTCAACTAATTATGTATTCAAAACCTAAGATTTATACAATGTTGGAAAGCATAATGATGTTTGCAAGGAGCTTGATTTGATGAAATAAAATGTACATTAAACTAAATAGAAAGCAGGATCTTTGAATGTGTGCACCTGAGAAGCTGAAGAGGACAAGAGAAACATCTGGAAAATTCACAAAATATGATTTTGAGCTGACTAGGACTCATTCGCCACCCTGGGAGAATCAGTCGCAGGTCAAGGATTTTCTGCACATAAGCTATTTTCTGTCAACTGGGTGTTAGGATCTGCATCTAACTCAAAACTACACCTCAGGAGGGACTCATTCACCATGCATGGAAAATCAATCCACTTTCAAATTTCTCTAATTTCAAATCTTTGTTCTACACCTTGACACTTGTACAACACTTTCTAACGAAAAACCTGAGTTGGGATCTCAGAAAATTCCTACAAAATAGCTTAAAATTGTTTGTCTAATGGGGGTTTTTCCTTAGTCAAACCCCTAGTTAGGTAATTAAACCTTAAATGGAGAAAAATCACTCTAGCCTTAGATGTGTTAAAGACTAGGAAAATCTGAAGTATGTTAAAAGCCCTATTCTATTGTGCAAGAATAAGAAATGTAAATATGATTTGAATGAGGCAAGATATCAACTCTAGAAATCTTACAACACATCAAAATGGAGATAAAATTACATAAAAATGAAATGTAGATGAAGTGCAAACCTTAATCTGAAGATAGAGTGAAAATGGAAGATGGAATCACTTTGAAACCAAGTCTTTAGGTGTGATTTGATGGCTAGTTGCATCTCCTCAACCTATGTTTTTGCATTATAGCATCCATCATCAACCCTTTGCAATGTTGAATCTTGACCTAAAGAGTGAGATTCAAGACCTGCAAAAACCTTTGCAGCCCTAAAACTTCAACTTTGCTAATGAAACTTGTTGTAGAAGACTTGACTTTTGAAATTTTCTTTTTTGAAAAATGACTAAAAGATGTGTAAAATTACTTAAAATGAGTATTTATAAGCAACAACACCTAATTTTCCCATTATTGAGACCTAAGAGGCCGACATCCACCAGAAAATTAAGTTGAATTAATTAAATTCCTGGACTCAAAATTGAATTTTCCCTAAAAAGGGACTCATTCGCCACCCTTGGCGAATGGGTCCCACTAGAGGGGACTCATTCACCCAAGGTGGCGAATGGGTCCCACAACTAATTTTTGAAGGTGGGTTTTCTGGATATGAAAGAATTAAGTGTTGTTTGTCGGGTTTTAGGTGATTTGTCATGTGAAATGAGCCTCTAGATAAAAAATAATGGGTCTTAGAGGCCTATAAATGTTGTTTTGAAGGATAAATGATGCAAGAGGACTCAAAAGTGGGTCTAATTATGCGTGAAATTGTCTCTTTTCTCAAGAGGGTCCAATTTTCTATAGCATGGGTATGATGCAAGAAAAAAATTTGAGTGATTTTGATGGCTTGGTTGCAACCACCAAAGAGACAGAAAAGGAGAATTTTTAAAGAATTTTTTTGGGAATGTTAAATTTCAAAGCATATTTGGTAGAAATTAAGGGGAAATGTTGGCATATGTAATTTCTCCCACCAATATTAAATAAAATTAGGGCATAAAAATGTAGGCAACATTATTAAATAAAAATTGAGATAACCTGGATAAGAGTGAAAAATATTAAATGTTTAATTTAGTCATCCTAGGATCTAAAATATTTTTTTGTTATCTCAAGGACCTCTATAAATAAGATGCATTTGTAATCTACTTATGCAAGAAATAAGGAACATAAATATTTTTATTGTGTAATAGAAAATTTGTGTTTTGATTTTTTATCCTTGTCCACCTACAAATAGGATAGACATGAAAATAGGTAATTGAGTTGCAAAGGTTTGTGGTATCCTCTAATCCATTTCCTTAATCAATTTGGCAAGAGAAACTTTGAATGGGGTGAAATTCAAAGATGCCACTTTTGAAATCAATTCTGATACAATATTGAAATGGTGACAAAAGAGAGCAAACAGCTAGGACATGCAAATTCTTCTTTCACTAACATCATAGTTAAATTATTACTTTGCAATAGCTTTATAAAGCCCTCTAATTTTGAACAATCCAAAAACTAACTAGAAAATAATATTTAGTAACTAACATATATTAACTATTAATTACTAACCTATATTAAAATCATTAATTCCTATTAATTATTAATCACTTATATTATTAATTATTAAATAATAACCTATGTTAATCATTGATTTCTGACAAAGAAAATACAGTGTGGCTTTGAAACCCATACATTTTTATCCTAAAGTATGCTTTGATATTGATGTAATGATAGGAAGGTCATCAACCTATTCAACACAATTTGAATTCTCTCAATCACATTTGAAAACTTCTAAACCCTCTCTAGGGTTATCTTCTTTGTTACCACCCCACTTTCCTTGTAGGCAACTAGACCTTGTTTTTAGGTCCTATCTCTCAAAAAATCTAACAAATCCACTAACCACTCATATTTCTAGGAACCCTTTAAACCCACACAAAACATACCTCAAAATATCATTAGGTCTCTTTGGACCATCTTCACTTAAACTAGCCTTTACCATTGAAAAGGGAACCAATTAGCCCACTTTTCCAAAGGAACGCCTCTCAAATATTGTTTCCAACTCACAAAATCATTAGGAAGTCTTCAATCTATGTACAAAACACTAGATTCTCCAACTTTTAAGTCAAAAATTACTCACTATTACCCTCTTTCTTGAAACCCTCTTTTTCCTCCAAATATGCAAGGGTTTATTGAAAACCCCACTTATAGACCTCATGCAATCTTGTAACCACCTCAAAGATTCCTATTTCTTACTATAAAAACTTAATTCACCCTCAAATTATGCTTCCCCCAAGAATCTCTCACACTTCCTTCACAAAACTACTCAAATTCACCTAATTTCACCTTTATTCAACTAGGGTTTCTTACCCTAACATAATAAGGACCTCTCCTACCCTTGAAAACTCTCAAACACAACATCCTCCACCAAATATCACTGAAAAAAACTTATTTTAACCCTTTTCCAAACAATCTCTTCAACTTTCCACTTCTAGCCTTGTTTCTAAGGCCTAAAGTTTGAACTTTCAACAGGGTAGTGTGAAGAAACTCTTATAAAGAATTTTCCAACCTTAGATGTTGAATCATACACCTAATCCTAGTCTAATCAGGCCCTTTCCACCAAGAGATAGCATGTACAAAAAGGTGGAATGGCTTGTTACTGCATTTTAGCCCTCAAAACCTTAAACCCCTATTTTTAGGCCGCTCATAGAAAATTGAATGCCAAATCCACTAAACACAACAAAATTAAATCAAATCAAATTTAAAGTGAATCTAACACATATGACTACTAGTACAAATGTAATTTAAATTAATGCAAACCTGTACAGAGCCGTACCGGGCCTGCAAACCATGAAATACAAAAAAAATGATTGTAAAACAAAGATATTTTATTGAATTTCTTCATCCAATCCCTCAAAAATGACTAAATTTGAGTTTACAACATAGTTATAACTATATAAAAACCCTTAAAAATGCCTAGAACTACCTTACAATTTCCCATGATCATTGGGCTTCCCACTAACTTTCGAATTTGTAATTTTTTTACAATATTTCATATGGCAACATTTAGCAATTTTGCAACATTTTACCTAATGGCCTCATCTTAATACCAAAAATTAAACAACATTAGAAAATATCCTATCATGGCATTATTTGACATTATCATGACTCAAAATATCTATCTAGGCCTAACTCATCAAATGGAGCAACAAGGTACTCTGCACCATTCACCCCGCCACAAAATCTCTCCAAGTCCCTTGGAAGTCTTCAACACTTGACCTGCAATACCTCTTTAATCACCAAAACTTTGATGCTCCTTGTATTCTTCCATGCTCTACTCCATTGATCTTCATCTTCACCTTTGGCTTGAACTTTTCCATGCATAGTAATCCTCTACTTGTCTTGTCATCTTGAATTTGCATCTTCATGCTTTGATTTGTCTTCATTTGTTGCATCCATCTACTTCCATTATGTCCTTGTGCTCCATTTATTACAAAATAGCTCTCACCTTGTCCCTCTTCTGTCATCTTAACCTTTGGTTTGACTCTCATCAAAACCATCATCAAAACAAGGAAGTAACATAGGACTTCCTTCACTCTCTTCCTCTTACCCTTTCTCTTCACAACCATCTGTAGGCTCTCCATTCTTGGAACCTTTGTCATGGTAGAATTCGACTACCTACCAATAATTTTATCATCCATAGACAACTCTCTATCCTTACCACAACAACATCAATCTTCTCCACTTCAATTAGAGATTCCACAAACACTTTGTATTTGGCCTTCTCTTTGTCTATCTCTATCAACTTCCCATCTTCACCTTTTAGGGTGACTGCAACCTTCTTCCTTTTCTTAACCTTTACCATTACTTTTACTAATCTCTTCCATTCTCCTTGGCTCACCATATTCTCTACCTTACTTTCTTGCACTAGATTCTCAGCTACATTTTTCATCACTATATGGGTGGGTGCATGGAGATGGGTAGCCAATTTGTGGCCACTTTCAATTTTTTTTTTTGAAAATTCATAACACGAGTGCGTTATGACATGTTAAAAGCAAAAAAAAAAATTGAAACTTATTCATTCTTCATTTTAACTATGTTTTTTGTTGTGCCTGGGGCCAAAACCCCCAATTTTTTTGCTCGCATTCTAGGAGGAGGTATTGTGCAAAAATATTCACCAATGGTTGCTATTTCTTCGCAAGGATGACACCATGATGACGAGGAAGTGCACATGAGAGGTAAGGATTGTTTTCTTTTTGTTTGGAATTTGTTAGTTTTAGGTTGTATTTGATATATATTTTTTTGAATTTGTAGGAGATGCAAATCAACCTGCAAACCCTCAAAATCCTCAACAAGAAGAGAAACCAAATCCTCAAGAAGAAAATCCTCAACAAGAAAATCAACCTCAACAACAACCTCCTGCACCAATCACTCAACACCCTCCTAGCACTCAACAAAATTTAATGAGTGAAATTGGGAACAACAAAAAAAAAATTGAGAATTTAATCAGTAGGTTAAGTGATCCAAATGGTTCAACCACAGAAAGAATGAACCTAGCAAGTTCATTTAAATATATGTTAAAAAATGTAGATTCAATTAGCAAATAAATAACTGGATGGCAAGATAGGAGGCAGGTGGCTAGGGCTTATTATGTGGATAAACTATCATATAAAGATGTACAGGATCTAAAAATTACAAAAGGTGATTTTTGCTCATTATTCACTGACCCACACACAAATCAAAATCTTACCCTCAATGCCAAGAGGTTTCCTATTCATTGGTGCCACCACCAACAGATTAGGAATTATTTTTATGATAGGTGGTACATGGTCTTTGATTACCCACTGTGTAAAAATTGTGAAGTATCACATCATTTTCTTAGGAAACTATACAGTGAAGTCATTTGAACAAAATCCCAAATTATTTTGATATGAGGGACTTGTAGGGGAGATGTGGGGGGTTGGCTCAAGATAGACCCAATGCATAGTTGGATCCTACATGGCATGGTAGACAAGCTGTTGCTAGGCCGCATCATGAGCACGTTGTTATGTCTTCCATCACGAAGGAGAGTGTTGATGTAGAGACATTGCAGGCAATCAACACTTTGACCCAAAGTGCCATCCATCATATTAGACCTATTCTATAGCGCCATGCAGGGGAGTCTTCGAGTGGTGGCCTTCAAACCCATGTGTGTCAATCTTGTGGGGTGACTTGTTTATATGACCCCACTGACACTTAGAAGGCTACTACATAGGATCTGTATGCAGCTATGAAGATGGAGAGGGTAGTTGACATTTTGCATGAGGTGTATGGAATTGATAGTCAGGTAAAAGTTAGCATGTTCATTGAATTTAATTTATTAAATTTCAATTTTGAAATGAAAGATTAACTAATTTAGTTTTATGATTTTAATAAAATTGCAGGGTCACAATGTTGAGACTAGATACACTGGCCCTACACCTACTTATTTCTACAATACACCTATCGTTGGGGTATGTAACTAGTAAGAAATTATAAATTTATTACATGTTTATAGCATTATTTTACGAATGGTCTTTTAATATGTGATTTAGGATGTTGAACAGGCTAATATTGGAGGTTTCCAGGGAACACCTCCCTATGCTAGTGGATTTACTCAAGCCTACACGCAGGTAATACAATAAAGAGTTTAACTAATGAATTGTACTTAATAGATTTGTGTAGTTTATATTCATATTTTTTATTACGTTGCATTGTACATCATTCAAACTCAAAGCATTACTTCACATTCCATAACTAATAACTAGATGTTGATAGATGATAAAATTTCAGCTACAATATAGTTGTTTAGAAAGTCAACATAAGCAGTGATGCAATTACTTCACATAGCATAAATAAGAAGTCTAGGAGTAGCTTCCAATTGCATTTGCTTGTCATGGCATTCCATGAGGCCACTTTTTACTACTCAACATCTTTTCAAACAGTTCACTTTTTACTTTTTTCTTGTCATGGAGGTATGTGCTTCCAAAGGTGCACCTACATGACAAACTATGGATGCTTGGAAAAAATATATCAGAGAACAATAGTAAGCAATAGCATAGAAAAGGTAGTTAGTAGTTTGAAAAAATTCCTTGAAGAAATGCGGTCTCATCCATTCCATCACCATGAGACCACATTTCTTTGAGGCATTTCTTCAAACAACTCACCACCTTTTCTATGATACCACATTTTCCATACATGTGTACCAAAGCATTTTATCAAAATACTCACTTCCTTGCTACTATGGCTAAAAGCCTAAAATAGGTGCTTTCCAACAAACTATGGATGCTTGAAAAAATATCTATCAAAGCATAATAGTAAGCAATAATACCATAGAGAAGGCAATGAACTTTCTAAAAAAATGCCTAAAAGAAATGCGGTCTTATGGTGATGGAATTTCATGATGTACATTTGTTTGTAATGGCATTCCATCATCATGAGACCCCATTTCTTTGAGGCATTTTTTCAAACAGTTCACTTCCTTCTCTATGCCACCACAATTATCATACACGTTTATGAAAGAATTTGATCAAATGGTTCACTAGCTTGCTACTATGGGTAAAAGCCTAAAAACACATCCTTTCGAATAAGATATGGATAGGGAAAATAGTAAGCATGATAATTATAAATATATAGTTTAATAAGTACTCAAAATGTTGTTCATTATCTCATACATTATAAGTCATGATATGGATCACTATTGTATTTTTTGTGATTGAATAATTTATTGTTTTATTTTGAGAACATTGCAAGCTGAAACACCTCCAAATGTGACGAGGGTAATGGAGATCAGTGTTTCATTTTCTATACAATCCTCGATGGCTCTGATAGGGGAGGTATGAGGAAAATTAGTAAATTTCAATTTGTATTCATTGTTATATATGTTAGATAGTAAAAAATCAAACCATTATTGATTCATAGTTTAATTTCTATTTGGATGGTTTATACAGGGCTTGAACACACCTCAACATGGGTGTGTGGATATTTCCCTCATGGAGAGTGATGATGAGATAGTGGTAAGTGATTATTTTGTTAAATATATCATTTTTTATAATGTAATTTCTATATATTCATGTCTTTACTTCTTATTGTAACAATTAAAACTTCAACATGAACTAAACACCAAGAGGAGCAGCAGGGGCACTCCTTGAGCACAACACAAACAAGTGACAAAACTATCACCATTTGATCGACAAGAAAAGGGAAATAATTTATTTCTAGAGCATGGAGAGCAATGACTTTTGATTCTAGAGCCCTTCGTTGTATGCCTACATGGCATTTTTGTACATATTTTGTATTGGAAATATTTGACATTGTATGCCTATATGGCATTCTCGTAAGCCTATATGGCTATTTTGTACCTATATTTCATACTTATGTCGACATATATTTATGTATGCCTACATGGCTATTTGGTTAATACAATTTTTTTTTTTATCGATGGTGTCCATATTTGCATTCTAAATTGATGGTTCAATAGATATGAGTTACATGTATTCAAGTGTATATTTTACAACTTACATGTATACTTTGTGACTTATGTGTGTTCTAATGTATACTTTGCAACTTATGTGTTTTCATGCGTATACCTTGTATTCGTGCATATACTTTGTATTAATTTGTGTATACTTCAAGGCTTGTGTGTTTTTGAGTAATTGTGCTTCCCTTATTCACATGTACATGCTTGACTTATTCACATGTATACTTATTAATTGGTTATCCCTAGCATTGATCATTGTTGTCCTTCATGGTTTGTCTTGAATATTAATTTATTGATGCTAAACAACTTTATCTACAAGAAAAAAACACGTTTTTAATTGGTACTCCATGAAATGACTCATAAAAGGATTCCAATTTATTTAATCCTTTGATTGGAACAACTCAATTAGGCGAAGGATACATAATCTTCACAACACTTGTAAAACATAATATTTAGAGTAGATGAAGTAGTTAACTTCTTGACACATTATCATACAAACATTTATCTTCAATAGTCTTTAAACAATTTTACAACATAATCCTACTAGTGAAAAATGAATTGTTATGTTCTTGATGTGTCACCATATAAACACATCGAAAGATTTATATGTGAACTTTTTGCAATATTATTTCTTGTATGTACGTAATGGATTCAGGAAAAAGCAAGTTATAATTTATAATACAAATAAGAAATGGAATCAATGCTATCTTAGACCATCGAATAGGTCTATTTAACAAAGCAACACACTCTCAATCACCCTTCCAATTACAAAACACTATTGGGCAGCATTTACCAATCTGCAAATCTATAAAATCCATAATTTTTAGGGTGTGATTGGCCCTCTAACCCCACTATCCTCTAAACTCTCACTTTTCTCAAATTTCACTAGGATATATTCAAAACCCCATATCCAGATATCATACAACCTCAAAACCCCTTCCAACTCTCTTCATTCTACCTACACAAACTTAATTGATGACCAAATTATGCTGCCCCTTGACTTTACCCACTTTTACTCCCTCAAACCTCTCTTTTTCATTCAGAACCCCTTTATTCCCAATTAGGGCATCATGCCATAACACAATTTTGACCTCCCTTTTCCTTGCAGACCATTTGAACACATCAAACTCCACAACTTCACCCTATTTCCAACCTATTCTAACTTATTCTCAAGCAATTTCTTCTTTTCACCTCATCTAGCCTTGCTTTTAAGGCCTAAATTCTAAATTTTGAATAGGGGCAGCATTAGTAATCTCTTCCAATGCCTCTACCAATGCTATTTTCTTATTTGTACTTACATAATTGACTCAAATGACCCCACACTAACTCAAAACTAAAAGAAAGATTACAAAATGGTCTATCATGGCCTTATTTGACATTATAATGACTAAAACCACTGAACTAGACTTTCTTCATCAAATGAAGGAACAAGGTGCTCTACACCAATAATCATATGTTTTTGTGTGGAATACTCATACTTCTCAACCGTCGTGTGTATGTTTCTCTTTTCCATTGTTTTGCTTGCCATCATAAGGGATCAAGTTGGTTGAACGTAGCTCATAGCAATTCTACGTGTTTAGGTGTGAAAGAGGACCATGCCTAGCGTAAACCTGCCTATCGAGACAGATTGCAAAATGAAAGTTGCACCACTTTGCAAATTTACACTGCTTCTATTTGACACTTTTTCAATCAAGTGAAAACTGGACACCATAGGAAAATGACTCTAAGATAAAAAATACTGAGAGAGGTTATTATAGAGGGGCCCAATGCAATCCCATAGGCTCAAATGGAGAGTTTGTAAGAATCATGGTTTCTGAGTAATAGTCTGTCAAAGTTTGCTTCCCTTTTGCACTTTGGACCCTTTAGGGATCAATCTAGTTGAACGTAGCTCAGAGCGATTCCGCATGTTTGGGTGTGAAAGAGAACCATGCCTAGCATAAAATACCTATTTAGACACATTGGAACAGTCTGTTTGGTCACATGAGTTATAGAATGAAAGCTGGACCACTTTGCAACTTTGCACTACTCGCATTTGACATTTTTACCATTAAGTGAAAATCGGACGCTACGGGAAAACCACTCTGATATAGCCAAAACCAAGAGAAATTTTGTAGAGGGGCCCAATGCAATCCTCTAGGATTAGAGGAGAAGTTTCTAAGTGTCATGGTATCCGAGTAACAACATGTTGAAGTTTGCAACCATTTTTCACTTTGGACTCTTAAGGGATTGATCTGGTTGAACGTAGCTCAGAGCGATTCCATATGCTTAGGTGTGAAAGAGGACCATGCCTAGCATAAAAATACCTATTCAGATGTGTTGGAATAGTCTGTTTGGTCACACGAGTTGTAGAAAAAAAGTTGCACCACTTTGCAACTTTGTACTGCTTGCATTTGACACTTTTTCCATCAAGTAAAAATTTGCTGCCATAGGAAAATCACTCTAAGATAGCCAAAACCGAGAGAGGTTTTTGTAGAGGGGTCCAGTGTAATCTTGTAGGATTAAATGAGAAGTTTCTAAGTGTCATGGTATCTGAGTAACATCATTCTGAAGTTTGCAACCATTTTACACTTTGCACTCTTAAGGGATCGATCCAGTTGAACGTAGCCCAGAGCGATTTCGCGTGTTTGGGTGTGAAAGAGGACCATTCCTAGTGTAAAAATACCTATTCAAATGCATTGAAGTAGTATATTTGGTCACATGAGTTGCAAAATGAAAATATGAGTAATTTGGGCCCAGCATAATCTTGTAGGATTAGTTGAGAAGTTTCTAAGCATCACAATATCTGAGTAACAACATGCTAAAGTTTGCAGCTATTTTACACTTTGGACTCTTACGGGATCGATCCGGTTGAACGTAGCTTGGACCGATTCTACGTGTTAGGGTGCAAAATAGGACCATTCCGAGCATAAACATACCTACTCAGATGCATTGGAACAATCCGTTTGGTCACACGAGTTGCATAACAAAAGTTGAACCACTTTGCAACTTTGCACTGCTTGCATTTGACACTTTTTCCACCAAGTGAAAATCCACCGCCACAGGAAAACCACTCGAAGATAGCTAAAACTTAGAGATTTTTTCATACAGGGGCCCAACATGATCTTGTAGAATCAGCGAGAAGTTTCTAAGCATCACAGTATCTGAGTAACATGTTGAAGTTTGCAGCCATTTTGCACTTTGGACTCTTAAGGGATCGATCTGATTAAACGTAGCTCGGAGAGATTCTATGTGTTTGGGTACGAAAGAGGACCATTCCAAGTGTAAAAATACCTATTCAGATATGTTGGAGTAGTCCATTTGGTCACATGAGTTGCAGAATGAAAGTTGCACCATAATGTAACTTTACACTGGTTGCATTTGACACTTTTTTCCATCAAGAGAAAATTTGTTGCCATGGGAAAACCACTTTAAGATAGCCAAAACAGAGAGAAGTTTTTGTAGAGGTACCAAACATGATTCTATAGGATCATACGAGAAGTTTCTAAGAATCAAAGTAGCCAAGTAACAACATGTTGAAGTTTGCAGCCATTTTGCACTTTGGACTCTTAAGGGATCAATCCGGTTGAACATAGTTTAGAGAAATTCCACATGTTTGGGTGAGAAAGGGGACCATTCCTAGCATAAAAATACCTATTCAAACATGTTGGAATAGTCTCTTTGGTCACATGAGTTGCAGAATGAATGTTGCACCACTTTGCAACTTTGCACTGCTTGCATTTGACACTTTTTCTATCAAGTGAAAATCTGCCACCACGGGAAAACCACTCCAAGATAGAAAAAATCGAGAGAGGTTTGTTTATAGGGGCCCAACATGATCTCATAGGCTCAAATAGAGATTTCATAAGCATCGTGGTTTCTGAGTAATACCCCATCAAAGATTGTTTCCCTTTTACACTTTGGTCAGTTTTGATGCGCATGTTCCAAGATAGTCACTATTTATTTTGAAGTATATGTTGTAACTCTATAATGGCTATCTAGATCAGTCATTTGAGATTTTTTCTAGAAAAGGTCTAAAACTAGGGTTTTCTGACCTACTAGACAAGGCAAAGTGAAGGGTTAAAATTGAAGAGATAGAGAGTTGTTGGTTGAAACTTTGTTTGAAACTCATTCATTTGAGGTTTTCTGAAGATTGACATGGTCCCTTGCTTACTGATGCAAGAGCATCTACCAGGATCCACAAACCATCAGGGTACTTCTAACCCAAACTTAACAGGAGAAGATCAAATTAAACAAACACCATTCTTTTGCTCAACTTTCATGAAAAATTCTACGCAAAAATCTAGGTGGTGTTCTTCTAGGCACATACATCTCAACATTAGGAATTTCATCAATATTTAATTGAGGTGGGCTAGATTGCATACCTTTGATTGTGGATCGAGTAGAAGACATACCTTGAGGTTCTTGTGGGGATGATGGCATACCTTCTTCGTCAAATATGAGTGATGATGTACTCTCAACTTGAGATGCGCTGGATGGTGTCTATCCATATTCACTTGTGATAGATGGTTTCCCTCGATATTCACCTACGGTAGCTAGTGTCCCTCCATATTCACTTGTTCTTAATGGTATCCCTTCGTATTCACTTTCCGTAGAAGGTTTTTCTCCAACTACGGTATCCAAATCTGTCTTAGCATGATGCTTTCACATTCATGCCCTTTGTGCTGCCAAATCCTGTTCTCTTTTTGATGGTTGAGGTTTCTCTTCAGTTGGCTTGTTTTCATCAATAGTACCCAATTTCTTCTTTTCAAAATATGCTGCCACCCATTCTCTTTCCTTTTCTTTGAATGTTTCATACACTTCATCTGTTAGTTTATTCCTTCTTCATTTCTTCGACATGGCAGATAATTTTACATGTAGTATGGTAATGAGACAAATTTTAGTCCCTAAAGTATTTGTCCATTCAAATAAATGAAATATATGTCATTCAAGGCTTCATAAAAAATACTTACAATCATCTTGTAGAAGACTATTTCTAGCATAGAAAAAGGTGGTGTAGGGGCATACCATGATTACAAGATAGGACGAATTACATTATTTTCCTTGTGTAAAACACCAAATTGGCAAGCTAGCTCACTCACTAGCTTGCTAATGCAGTAGGGTTGAGAAGGTACAAGTAGCGTATGCCTCATAGAAATGGGGTACCACGGTGATGCAATGTGGTAGGGTTGAGAAGGTAGGGGTAGCGTATGCCTCATAGAAATGGAGTGCCACAATGATGTATCACCTGCAATGCAGTAGGGTTGAGAAGGTAGCGGAAACATATGTCTCATAGAAATGGGGTGCCACGATGATGTATATCACTGTGATACATCACCATGGCACCCCATTTCTATGAGGCATACGCTGCCCCTACCTTCTCAACCGTACCGCATTGGCAAGATTGTGAGTGAGCTAGCTCACTCACAATCTTGCCAATGCGGTAGGGTTGAGAAGGTAGGGGCAGCGTATGCCTCATAGAAATGGGGTGCCACAGTGATATATATCACTGTGAGCCTCATAGAAATGGGGTGTCATAGTGATATACATCATTGTGACACCCTATTCTCAACCCTACCACATTGGCAAGCTAATGAGTGAGCTAGCTTGGAGCACTCACTAGCTTTCCAGGTAGGATTGAGAAGGTAGGGTCAACATATGCCTCATAGAAATGGGGTGTCATGGTGATTATAGCTCACTCACTAGCTTTCTAATGTGATAGGGTTTAGAAGGTAGGGGCAACATATGCCTCATAGAAATTGGGTGTCATGATGATAATCACTATACACCCCATTTCTATGAGCCATATGCTTCCCCTACCATGTCAACCAATTTTGAGACTGTCCTGAACACACAATTTTAAGGTTTGAAAGTCATTTAAAATGGTGTATTGACCCATTCATCTCATTTTGGCTACTCTAACTTGAGGAATGGGTCTACAACATCACTAAAAAGGTGTGGGATGTTGAGTGTGTATCAAGGAGGTCAAGAGTTGAGCTGGGTGTGAAGCCCTAGAGTGAAATTTGGTGTTTTTCATGTGAATTTGAGAGGTTTTGACATGCTAAAATTAGTATTGTGTTAGGGAAGCATTGTTTCTTGTTGAATTGAGTTTTTGTAGGCCATTTTAGACCTATTTGAGGTGGTGGCATTTTTTGATAAGGTTGGGAAGTGTGTTTTCCAATAAGCCCTAGGTTATTTGGCTTAAAAAGAGGGTTTTTGGTTTTGACATCTTGGTGGATGAATTTCTGATAACTAATTGTGAATTCTTTGGTATGAATACATATACATTTATTCCCACATGTGTTTGGAGGTTTTGGTCAAGTTTCAAGATAAGTTTCTTTGCTAAAGTGTCCTAATTTGAGGCCTAGTTGGCGTAGAAAGCCTAATTTGAGAAAGTTGTTACAAATCAACCAATAGTGGTTTGTTGGCATGTGATTGTGTACCTTGAAGGGTCCTTGAAATGATTCATATCTTGGTTTTAAATAATCTTATCGAGAATACCCGATTGAATGAGTTGGCAATGGTATAAGGAAGAGTGTTGATTTGGTGAAAAGTGAAGAGTTTTGAGAATTGTGACTTGTGAATTGTTGTTGGTTGATTTTTTGTGTTTAGTTGTGCTACAGGACCTCCCCTAGTTGCATCACAATTCAAATTATTTGTCCATGCTTCCATTTTGAGCCATGATTGCATGATAGGCTGCACCTTTCCCCATGTTGCTAACTTAGCCTTCAATAAAGAGTCTTCTAATAGTGGAGAGAAGGGTTAGAATCCCTTGTAAGTATACTAATCAAGGAAACATTTAAAATATATCACAAATAAAAGTGATGAGGTAGGTTTAGTGATGATGTAAATTTAGAAATGGAGATGAAAACCAAAATAGTTTCTAAGATCTATCAATGTGGGAGGAGTATATTCCAATTTTTTAGAGAGATGTGTGGAAAATTTGGTAGCATAGACAAGGAAATGAGCTGCTTGGTATAACTGTTTGAAAAAATACCTCAATGAAAGCTTTGGAGAGTGGTATGTAGTTCCATAATAAAGGATTGAGAAATGATGTTTTATTTTACTTCCTTAAAGCGTATGTTGAATATATATGTGTATACAAAATGTGGAAGCATACACAAGGTAAGTCAATTGTTAAATAACAAAATGCCTTAAAGAGATGTGGTTTAAAAATTTAATTGGAAAGTATATAGAATTGTGTAATTTAAAATGTGCATTGACAACCTAAGGTTATAATGACAAACAAACAATGATCAACATGGAATATGCAAAATAACGAAAATGAAAGCAAGCCATAATAGAATGAAAGAAAATGTGTAAATACTTCACATACCTAAAAAAGCAGAGTTTCAAATGGAGGAGTTCAACCCAATTATGTATCCTTAGCTTCTTCTTTCTTCAAACTCCTCAACAATTTGACTTTTCAAAAGCTTGTTCCCCTCCAAACTTCAATTGTATATTAGTTTTCAATGGAATTAAAACTTGAATTGATATTATATGTCTTTCAATGTGAAAACACTGCTATTTCATGCAAAGGTGGCAGAAAGATCATGAAAAAGGTGGTGGAATGTGAAAAACATGCATACACACTTCACAACATCATGAAAAAGCTACTTTTTGTCGGAGCACGCGCAGAACTAAGAGAATCTGTAGAATGTGGGCCTTGAGATCATGGGTATATTGATTTCTTTTACCATTTTTAGTGCAACACAAAACATGCTCGCGCTATTTCTTTCTAAAACGGCCATATCTCTACTTTAAAATGTGCTTGCATTATGAGAAAGTTGGTTTTTCTAATAGATTTATTTTCTCTCTTTGTATATACCCTTTATACCCTGATTCTATCTCTCTTCCCTCTACCCTTATACCCTGATTCTATCTCTCTCCCCTCTACCCTCTACCCTCTACCCTTAACCCTTATACCCTCTATTTCTCTCCCACTCCCTCTCTCTCTCTCTCTCTCATCTCTCCCTCATCTCTCAACCACTATACCATGTCCCTCTCTCAACTCCCTATCTCTCACTGACTCACTCCTTTGATCTCTCTCCCCTCTCCCCTCTACCTTTAACCCCTATACACTCAACCCTTAAACCCTAATTCTCTCTACCCATCTACCCTCTACCATTAACCCTTATACCCTCTATCCTCTACCCTCTATCTCTCTCCCATTCCCTCCCTCTCCCTCTCTCGTGTCTCTCCCTCCTACTGCCTCTCTCTCAATCACTCACTCCTTTCTCACTCTCTCACTCTCTCTCACTCATTCACTCTATCTCACTCACTCCCTCTCTCTCACTCACTCACTCTCTCCTTCTCACTCACTCACTCACTCCCTCTCTCTTCCTCTCTCTTACTCACTCTCTCCCAATCCCTCCCTCTCTCCCTCTCTCCCTCTCGAGTCTCTCCCTCGTCTCTCAACCCCTATAACCTCTCCCCCCTTCAAATTCATCTCTCTCACTCAATCCCTCTCTCTCAATCACTCCCTCTCTCCTTTTCACTCACTCACTCACTCCCCATCTCCCTCTCTCTCACTCACTCACTC
>VDFB02193867.1:30631482-30695835 GCA_007258455.2 Sequoia sempervirens
TCATCTATAATTTGTTTTGTTTGTATGTCTCATTTTTGGCAAAAAGCAGTGTTTGGTGTTTTTTTTGTTATAAATTAACCATTCAACGAAATTTCAAATAAATTACATTTTTAGAAACTAGACTCCATTCTACACATTTATTAAAAACAAAAATTCAATTAGTTTCCAAAATTTGTAGGGGTAGCATGGCCAAAATTGTGTTTTTTAGGAAGTTTCTACTTTGAAAATTAGTAAAAGATAAAATATTCATTAAAAAACTATTAGAAAAATCGTGCATCAATTGCATACTATTAGCTAAATTCTGACCATAGCGATTTGAAGAATACTAAATTTTTTTTTCACCATATGAGGGTCATACAAGAGTTGCTATGTTATGTTTTTCTCACAAAAACAACACCAATTTGTGTACGTCCCTCGTTTGAACCCCTTAATCTCAACCATTTTCAAAATAAATTAGTAGTTTAGAAAGTAGACTTGGAGAACTTGAATCCTTCTTTTTGTTCCATCTAAATTTTTTGAGTGTAAGTATCCTCAATTTCATGTCCAAGGTCAGTATTTCTTGATTTCAAAAAAAAAGTGGCCACTTAAGCCCCCTTTTTGGGAACCATCTTGGTGCACTTACCCATATTCTTAGATTCATCAACTTCTTGTCCCATCAATGGAAAATGTACCTTGCCTTCCATATCCTTTTCTTAACTGTCCACACTTTGCATTTGATATTCTATCCCAAGGACCTTTGTCCTATCAAGTTTAGGAACACAATCCAACTATCCACCATCTTTTCTAAACACCATGATCTTATATTGTTTCACTTCAACCATCTTACACTCTTTCACTTGCCATTTTATTTGGCTCTTTTCACCTTTTATTCTCAAATTATCTTCCTCTTTTATCTCTGTGTTTTCAGACACACAAACCTCTGTCCTTGTAGTACTTGACTACCCAATGCCTTCAATTACCTTCAAGGGACACAACACTACCCCACCATGATCTTTGAAATATTTTCAAGCCCTTCTTAGTTTATCTAAGTCCATTTACTCTCTTTTCTTTCATCTTTTACCACTACCTTCATTTTCTCTGTCTCTAAGACCTCTTTGCCATCAGGTCTTCCACCTTCTTTTCTATCAGACATTTGTTTCCTTTCACCTTCTTGTCCAATTAGTGGACAACATACCTCTTCCACGATGACCTTCCTAGGCCTATCATTCCTTTCCTTTGGAAACTCCTTTGCATTCTTCAAGTTCTCATATTCTCCTCTTATTAGGATCTCTACCCCAAGAACTTTTTTCTCACAAACCTTTATATCAATTCTACTCATCCCTATCACATCAAACATGCTCATCACTGTTTTGACAGTGCTTGACTATCCTACATGTATCCTCCTTTATCTTTAATTGAAAAAACTCAGTCTCTTTCTTGTCTTCACCATGCTTTCCAACCATGTCTTGATTATTCATATAGAATTCTTTCTTGATATTTTCTCTTTCAGATCTCATCACCAACTCACCATCCTCTTTACTTTTCCACTTTCCATCCCTGTCCATCCTTGTTGCCTCAACATTTTCTTTCTCTGTAATGGCTGCACATTCACTATACTTGTCTTCCTCATGCCTCATAAACTCTTTTCTTCCCTACATTATTACTCTTTCCTTATTGCTTTGTCCCTGATCTTTTTCCACCAATGGAATTAATGTAAAAGAAACTCCATCCTTCATAATTTGATAACTATTATTCCTCCCATCATACAAAGAAAATATTTCATATTTCCATGGTATTCCTAATAAAAAATGGCATATACTCATAGGTACAACATCACACAAGATTCTATCTTTATACCCACCTATTTGAAACTCAACCCAAGTTTGCTCCTTGACCAAAAGAGTATGTTCACCATTCAACCAAGAAACATAATAGGGTGATTCATGAGGAATCCTTACTAAATGTAACTTATCAACAATTTCCTAAGATACCATATTATCTAGGCTACCAAAATCTACCATTACAGTACATACCTTACCTTGACACTTGCAGGTAGTTTTGAAAAGTGCCTTTCTTTGCAACATCTCCTGTTCATCAGTCATTTCTCTAATCAAGGCATTCATCTTGTCCTTTCTCCAATGCAACTCTTCCTTACTTAGATGTCAAATACTGGGATTTGATACAAACTGATGCAATGACAGGGAGGTCATCAAGCTATTCAACACAATTTGAGTTCTCTCAATCACTTTTGAAAAATTCTAAACCCCCTCTAGGGTTATCTTCTTTATGACCACCCTACTTGTCTTATATGCAACCAGACCTTGTTTTTAGGTCCTATCTCTCAAAAAATATAACAAATCCACTAACCACTCCTATTTTTAGGGACCCTTTAACCCCACACAAAAAATACCTCAAAATATCATTAGGTCTCTTTGGACCATCTTCACTTAAATTGGCCTTTAACGCTGAAAAGGGAACCAATTAGCCCACTTTTCCAAAGGTACAACTCTCAAATCTTACTTCCAACTCACAAAATCATTAGAAAGTCTTCAATTACCTCCAAAACACTATATTCTTCAAATTTTAAGTCAAAACTTGCTCACTATTACCCTCTTTCTTGAAACCCTCAATTTCCTCCAAATATGCAAGGGTATATTGAAAATCCCACTTCTAGAACTCATGCAATCTTGTAACCTCCTCAAAAATTTGTAGTTTTTCCTATACAATCTTAATTCACCCTCAAATTATGCTTCCCCCAAGAATCTCTCACACTTCCTTCACAAAACCACTCAAATTCACCTATTTTAACCCTTTGTTCAACTAGGATTTCTTACCCTAACATACGAAGGACCTCTCTTTCCCTTGAAAAATATCAAACACAACATCCTCCACCAAATAGCACTGAAACAAACTTATTCTAACCCTTTTCCAAACAATCTCTTCAACTTTCCACTTCTAGCCTTGGTTCTAAGGCCTAAAGTCTGAACTTTCAACAAGGCAGGATGAAGAAACTCTTATAAATACTTTTCCAACCTTAGATATTGACTCCTAAACCTACTCCTAGTCTAATCAGGCCCATTCCACCAAGAGAAAACATGTACAAAAAGGTGGAATGGCATGTTAATGCATTGTAGCCCTCAAAACCTTAAACCCCTATTTTCAGGCCGCTCAGAGAAAATTGAAAGCCAAATCCAGTAAACATAACAAAATTCAATAAAATTGACTTTAAAGTGAATCTAAAAGATATGACTACTAGTACAAATGCAATTTATATTAATGGTAGCCTGTATAGAGCCATACCAGGCCTACAAACCATGAAATACACAAAAAATGATTGTAAAACATATATTTTATTAAATTTCTTCTTCCAATCCTTCGACAACAACTCACTTTGATTTTACAACATATTTATAACTCTATCAACCCGTCACAATTCCTAGAAGTACCTTACAATTTCCCATGACCATTGGGCTTCCCACTAACTTTCAAATTTGTACTTTTTTTACAATATTTCATATGACTATATTTAGCAATTTTGCAACATTTTACCTAATGACCTCATCTTAACACTAAAACTTAAAAAACATTAAAAAATGGCCTATCATGGACTTATTGGACATTATCATGAATCAAACAACCTATCTAGACCTAACTCATCAAATGAAGCAACAAGGTGCTTTGCATTAGATATATATATAGAAGATTATCTATAATAACCTCTTCATTAATAACCAAGATAGGATGGGCCTTGCTTTTTTATTGACATTGAATATTTCAAGAATGATTCTAAACCCTTTGATAATATATAGTTTCATACATAGCTGGCATAAGAAAATTAAGAGAATTTCCATTTCTTCAAGTAATAGCTACATCCACTTGAACAAAACATTTAAAATTAAAATATAATGATCACCTTGAGCTCCCTAGGGATCCTACATTTGGTAAATATTTGTGTGGAAATGCCACAAGAAAAATACAAGTAAGAAAAGAGAAAATTTCAATAAAAATATCAAATTAATCTAAAACATTAAATGAAAAAAAATAATTAAAAATAATCCAATGTCAAAGCATAAACACTCACATGCAAAGAAAGGAAAGAAATGAGATGAAAAGAGTAGAATGAAAACCTTCTCCAAAATTGCTACGTAATTTCCTAATCATCACAAGCTCTAGAAAAAAAATCTTTTTGTCTCGTTAAGTTTAATTGTATATATATATATATATATATATATATATATATATATATGTGTGTGTGTGTGTGTGTGTGTGTGTGTGTGTGTGTGTGTGTGTGTGTGTGTGTGTGTGTGTGTGTGTGTGTGTGTGTGTGTGTGTGTGTGTGTGTGTGTGTATGTGCAATTAAGCTGTCAATAGGGACATAGTGCACGATGGTTAAGTTATGGTGTTGGTGTTCTTTCCACCAAGGATCAAACCCCACTATGATATTGTTTTTTCTTTTTATATTGGGGGATAAGGTGCCCATTTGTAACTTCCATAGCTTCTATCAAAAAGTATTTACCCTTTATTAAAAAAAAAAAAAATGTGTAGTTAAGTTAAAAAAGATTTACATGTAATAATGGGCTATAGTTAAATAGTTTTTATGTTCTTTCATCTACATTTTATACAAGTTTTACCTAAGATGGAAAATAAATCTCCCTTTAAATTTTTAATATTTTTTTTTCCTTTTTCAAACACTATGATTTTTCAATGAATAGTCTTTGAAGTTATAGGCTATGTAAATGGGAGCATGTATACAATCATCATCAACATTTAGATTTTTTATAATAAAAAATAGTCACTAAATACATAATCTCTCTATGTAGGAGCAAAATACCATCAACATCTACATTCACTATTTTAATTTTAATTTGAGCATAGACAATATAGTTATCATGATAGTAGGGGCATAAAAAAATACCTCAAGCTTATTCAATTGTGGTATTAATGAGGAAATATTTTATTTTCAACTATATCATGACACCTAAAATTAGTATTTTAAAAAAAATTAAAAAATAGTTAAACAACAAATTATAGGTGAATACAAAATATTTCAATTCTATTTTATATTGTGAAAGAAAAATTTAAAATGATGGCACTAATCAAATAATTTTCTTAACTGCTAAAATTTTCATAAAAGATTGAAACATAGAACACTTGTTTTATATTTAAAAGTGATACAAAATAAATAGGAAATCAATAGAACATCCCAACTCTATCTAAAGAAAAGTTACACTAGATGAGTTGAAGTAACAAAAAAAATATTACAATAGAAGAAATCTAACAGTACCATATAAGTCTGTAACTTACTAGAAGTCTAGACTAGAAAGAAATAATTTCATTTCCGGATGATGGAAAATCTTTCCTTTTCTAGATTTCCACTGGATCTACAATAATCTTAAATATTTGATGCTTTACCTCCTTGTCAGAATATGTAAAGCCATTACCAAATATATAAAAGAATTGTACTCCTCTAGTACTATTAAGACATATCTTCTCCCAATCAAGCAAAACATTATTTGGTTTCAAAAATTCCCTTCTCAAATCCTTCAATAATTTTGTATTGAGTTTGATGATGTAATTTGATGCCTCTCTCTCTGATAAATTAGGATGATTTTCATGTAACAAGAAATAGCCGATGTAGTCTTTTCATGGAGCCTCTCATCCTCCATTAACATTAGAAATATGTTAGTATTTCATGTACCATAAATTTATTTACATATTTAATATTTATAAAAAAAGGGAAAAGAAGGGAAAAGAATCAAAACCTCAAAATCATATATATCATTAATTAACCACATAGAAACTCACATGAGTTCATAGAATCTGGATTTATGAATGTATATCTTCTCAATATCATCACCACATGAAATGTGTCATGCTAATAAGATTGTATGCAATAATATTAGTCTGAATCTCACACACATTTCAACAACATTGATGAACTCATTAAAGGTTGGAAGATATCCACTTATTTTCCCTCTTGCTTGCTCAAAGCTAGCTTCTATATAATCTGACCACTAAAACACAATACAATATAAATAAATGAGCTCACCTTAACATTGTAAAGAAATATTTATAAAAATTAAATCATTATAAAATCTCCACTCCTCATTACTCAACCCTTAAATTATTTGTGTTCATTTGGGGTATGTGTAGGATCACCATGGAAAAAATAGGCCCTTAAGTGGCAAAAAAATCATAAAAATCAGAGTTAGGCAACTTGTCGTAAAAATTTGAATAAGTTATCTATATTATTTAAAAAATATGTAAGAATAGAATCCAGAAAGTAAAATTGAATGTAGTTTATAAACTACTAGTTTTATTTTTTTTGAAAAAAAAACCCATTTGGTGAAAAATTTGAAATTTCAATGCAAGTAGTACTCCTTAAATTTTAGGGAAAAATAAGTAGGTTTCTCACCTCACCCTAACTACAATAAAATGATAATATTTTTTATAAGATTTTAGACATAAGTAGAAGACTCATGTCTAGATGTGATGCATATTTTTTGTAATTTTTTTTCTAAGTAAATAATTAATTATGATTTTTTTATTACAACTTTTAAAAAATATAAAAACTTGTATGTATGACCACCTTTAACTTTAATATCAAAAATTCATGAAATTCAATTTTTTTAATCCTATAGTATGTGAAGCATAGAATGATGCTTGCTTTGGATCTCCAAAATGTGATACCTTTGAAAGCTATAGATTTTTCTTTCAATCACTCTACCAATTAGGACTTTAGTCATAATTCAAATAAAAAATGAATAATAATTATTTATTAAATTGAAAGTAAAAATCATAATTTATATTGGTGAAAAGTTGAGAATCGCTTTTAAAAACCATTTTCATTTCATCAATTTTGGGTAAAAAAAAAGTTGTCGGCCACATACCCTACAAATACCCATCATATTGCCACTTTTTGGCCCATCATGATCCTAGACATACCCTTTGATAAGGCTCCATTTATTTGAAATCTAATTATTTGTGAAATTTTATGGAAACTATGTCTAGTGCATCTAAATTATCACTAATATGAAATCTAATCTAAAATCTAATTTAAGCTTGGAGACAACATTTAGCCCGTTTTATGTAGATTTGGTTTTGTCAACCTGACAAGAAGACAAATGTAGATCTGGACCCATAGATTTGACTTCTAAATTTGTAGATTTTTTGGAGGAGGACTGATTCACCATTAGTGGAAAATGAGTCCCAAAACTAGGCTAGAAAAGTTAATTTCATCATAATTCATTTCCCAATAGTTAGAAACCAGTTTAAGCATAGTTTACTAGAAGGGGGACTGATTCACCATCACTGGCGAATGAGTCCCACTGGGCATGATCAACAGTGATTTCTATCAAATTCCAGAACCTTCCAACATCAGCATTCCATCTCCAGGTGCACTTTGTTCAGTCTCATTCAATTTTGTTTTCATTTGAGCATGTTTTTAGTTAATTTCTGCATATCACACTATGTTTCAAACACTTCATATTTCATTAGTTTTGCATAAAAAAAATCAATTTTATCATTTTGTTGCACCTAGATCATTGCATTTAGGCATAATTCCATCATACATACATTAGTTTGAGTGAACCACCTTAGTTTTTGGCCTATCTCTTTCCTTTTAGGTGAAAAACCCTAAGAGTGCAAGAGAAGTACATAGCCCACAAAAATTGATGGTTCATTTAGGTGAACTTGCATATTGAACATTAACTTTCTAATTTTATTTGCATTTATATCGTAGGACTCATAGCATTAGCTCTTGCATTAGCCTTTGCATTGTTCTTGCATCCTAGTGTTTACAAACTTGCATTAGTGAATATCTCATATAGATTTCATTTTTTCACTTTAAAACATTACAAAAACTCAAATTCTGCATTTGCGCCTTATTTTTGAATCCAGAAAGCACAAAATTCACTTCAAATGTTTTGAAAAAACACAAAAAAATCCACCCCTGGACTCATTCGCCACTCGGGGCGAATCAATCCAATTGCAGATTTTGAATTACATTTGAAGGCATTTTTTGGGCATTTTTTGTATTACAATTTTCTTCTATTAATTTTTGTCATACTTTCCATATTTTCTATTTTCTTGCATATTAGTTTACATTCACTCATTGGTATCATGGCTTTTTTCTTTAATAAGTTTTAGAATTCATTAAAATCCATAGCTTGGACATGTCAAATTGTTCCTTTGGCTGTGATCCTAATGACCTTGAGCTTCCTCATGCTCCTTCAACTCCTCATGATTGTCCTCCTCGTGATGTTGACATCATTGGAGAATATGATGCTAGCATGACTAATTTCTTAAATGAATGTCTTGACAACCTTCAAGCTAATGCAACATTTTACCCATCCATGAAGTCACAAGACCTTCCTACTGTTTCACCTCCTAAAATGTTTGGTTACTTACAGATCCTCAAACAAAAGAAGGACCTAAGTTCCCTCCAACATGTGGACCTAGTTCTTCTACACAAGCACCTCCTTAACCATTTTATGATAACAAAGTTACCAACTGTGACCAATCAACCTCAAAGAAACTTATTGTAAAGGCTTTACTATCTTAAGCAAATAGGGATGTGACACAGCAACTGAACATGACATTCACCAACTTCTAGAACAAAAACTAATAGATGAAAACACAACAGGATTAGGATTCAAGATCCTCCTCATGGCAACAAGCCTCCTTTTGAATATTGAAGACTTCAAGATGATGGCATAGTGATCTTTGATTCTCCTACTGACTTGAGTTTCCTCTTTCCACGTGAACAACCCTTACATGATTTCAACAAAAAGGATACTAGGATCCCTATGGGTCCTCTTTCTCCTTCAATCCATGAAAAAGGTGAATCTAGTAAATGCAAACGACCTTACAAATTGAAAAAAAAAAGGTTTCCTCTCCATCCACCACTTGAATGTGAACAAAAACTACAAATGCTTTTAAAGAAAGGTCTTATACTCTCACCACCTTCAAGCAGGTTGGTCATCCATCCTAAATATTCCAACATACCATATTGTAAATATCATCATGTTCTTGGACATCATAGTGATGAATGTCAGACATTGAAGGTCATACTGAACAATTATCACTTCACTTATATCGACTATTATCCTATTATTCCCAAGTATTTTATCACCAATGTCTCATCGTGCAATAGTTGAAGAATTTTCCATCCTCACTATTGCATGATCTTTGTCGTCACCTATTCTTCACTCATTCTTTCCTTACACTTCGTGGGTGAAAGAGGTTGTTAGTCTTGTCCTAGTAATGCATTTTTCCTTGTCTCTTAGCTATGTTATTCATCTTCCCCTTATACCATTTGAGATAGGAAGGTGGATGTTTTTTTTCTTGCGTGACTTGCATTTTCCTTAATATCCTTTTACATTTTTCTTTTTCTTTTTCTTTGGTGTGATTCCATTTACATATCGTGTTCCCCCGTAATGTGATTTTGATGTTCTCTCTCTCTTTGTGCACTTCCTCTATTTGTACCTTCATTCTTCTATATGTCGTACATCGCTTTCGCTTTTTCATTTTCTTTTTTTTTGTGTTTTCCTTTTGGGGATGACACAAAGCGTAGAGATTCCCTATGTCTCTTCCATATTGACCCAATCGGTCCCTTTTTCTTTGTCTTTTTCTTGTTTTTTCTTTTTTGGGGATGATTCAAGGCATCAAGACTAAAATGTATCCTTCATGTTGACCCAAAAGCTTTTTCATTTTCTTTCAAATTTTTTTCTTTTCGCTTTCCTTTTGGGGATGATGCAAGCGTTAAGACCACCGATGTCTCTTCTATGTTGACCCAAAATAGACTTTTCTTTTTCTTTTTGTTTTCACTCTCTTTGTGTGTCATTCTTCTAGTTCTATGTATTGGGGAATGATGATAGTTCAAGCTCTTTACCATACATTGCGATGTGGTATCTTGACCCTAAATCCATAAGATCCCTTATGTGTTTGGTGTGTTCCTTTGAAACCCCTCTTTCCTTTATTCCTTTTTCTTTTCATGAAGCGGTCTTACTCATAAACATATGACTTGGCATAAAGGGATTTCCAAGTTGGCTCATGTCTTGTTTCTTTTTCATTTCATTTGCTACTTTAAAGTAATTGCTCACAATTTTTTTTTTAGAAATTCCTTTAAAGTGAGGGCATACATTGACATTATTCATTTTTTAGTTGTCTTGGTTCTTTGTGCAACTTTTTTAGTTCATACAATGCATTTGTCACTTTGTGGATGACATTGGGTGTGATGTCCTGCATAAGTGTGATCTCTCTTAGCATATTACATTCCTCTTAGTGGCATGATGCAACACTTTGCATCCCCTAAGTTATTGAATATACCATTATTTGATTCGTCCTCTCTTGGAGACATCAAACACAATGTTACCTAAGTGATAGACCTCACATGAACTAAACAAGACTCCTTTGAACATCTCTTGCATTTTACATTTAGCATTTACATGGCCACCTTGCATAACACAACTTGAATGCCTATGGTGTCATCCTGTTTGTTCATGAGTTCTAAGCATATGAAGCTTTTCTTTTCTCATGAAGCACAAACCAACACTCTCCTTTGTGGCACTTTATTAAAGTTATATGGAGGTATAACTTAATACAGTTGAGTGGGTAGCCCATTTAGAGGTACGACTTTCCTCATAGCCACCTATATGTTTGTGAGTACATACCAGTCAAGCGTATGTTTCTCACCTTTTGGGCCTTCTCACCTAGTGGATTTCAATGAGTTCCATCACCCGTAAGTGAGTATGCATTTTCCTTTTCAGACAAATAGCCCAGGTCTGATCCACAACTAGCTGGACAAACGATCGAAGCCTGATCCAACTTTTCCTTTCCCTTTTTTCCTCTTTCTTCTTCTTTCTCTCTTTCACATGTGTGTTCCTTTGTTCTTATGTTTAATTTTCCATGGGATCTTCATCGGGCTTGATCCTCCCTCTTGATCATTTTCATTCCATCTTGCTAGCATAAGTGCATTTCGATCCTTTCATTATGCATGGCTACTTAGTGTGAGTTTCAAGCAAGTTCATCCTCTCACTAAAAGTGGGAGGGGCTAAATGTACCATAGAAAAATGGATCTTTCACATTTTTCATGGTCATTTAGGTATTTTTCTTATGATGAGCTTGACCTATTTTCTTAGATTTCATGTTGCAATGTGACTTATGCATTCACATTACGTCTTGAATATTCAAATTATGATGTCTTGTGAAGGTGTTGTGAAGTGTTGTAACACATTTCTACACTTTTCTAGACTCTTCTATCATAATTCATCTAAATATTCCCTTTTTATCCCTTACCAAGTCCTTTAAAGTATTGTAAAGTCTTGTAACAAGCTTTCACACTTTTCTAGGCTTATCATCACCTAATACACCTTTCTTATGCTTTATTTGGCCCCTTTATGCACTTATAGGCCTTAATTAAGTTTATTTTTTAATACAAATTAATTCCCGACACCCACTTGCAAGCCTAGATTGGGACCCATTCACCATGGGTGGTGAATGAGTCCCTCTTGGCCTAAAAATTCAAAAATCAAATTTCTTTCAAATTTTTTATTCATTAAGACCTTATGTCAAGCTGTGATGTGTTATTTTCAAAGAAATTAGGGCATAAGTGTGTATAAATAAGTGTTTTTCTATCCATTTTACTCCTAATTCATTTAAGTATTCATCCTTGCATTCAATCTCATTCATCACTTGAGCATGTAGCATGCATTTAATCAAGCAATTATCAAGCATCTTGGAGCTGACCATTGACCCCATATCTTCATATTTTAGCAACAAGTGTTTGGTGAATTTGGACACTTGCATGGTTTTATTCATCATTTTCTTTCTTGTTTCAATTTCATTTTCTTTATCAAGGGTTTGATTACCAAAGTGGGATTTGACCAAGGCAAATCTCTATACTCTAACCCTTAACCATTTTCCCCTATTTGCATGTGTGTTTGCAGGTCTTGTAGGTATATTTTCAAAGAAATAGGTGTTGAAAAGTGGCCAATAAGTCATCAAAGCTATTCAAGTAAACTAAACCCTAATTCAAGCTTGGAGACTACATTCAACTCATTTTTTGTAGATTTGGTTTCGTCAACCTGACAAGAAGACAAGTGCAGATCTGGACCCACAGAGTTGCCTTCTGAATTTGCAATTTTTTTTGGAGGAGGATTGATTCACCATAAGTGGTGAATGAGTCCCACTGCTAGGCTGGAAAAGTTGATTTCATTAGAATTTAGTTCCCGACAGTCAGAAACCAATTTCAGCACAGTTTACCAGAATGACTAATTCACCATCAATGGGGAATGAGTCCCATTGGGCATCAACAGTGATTTCTTTTAGATTCCAAAACCTTCTAGCATCAGTATTCCATCTCCAGGTGCACTATGTTCAATCACATCCAATTTTTTTTCATTTGTGCATGTTTTTAGTTCATTTCTACATATCACACTGTGTTTTCAAACACTTCATACTTCATTAGTTTTGCATAAACAATCAATAAATTTTATCCATTTGTTGCACCTAGATCATTTAATTTAGGAATAATTCCATCATAGATACATTAGTTTGAGTGAACCACCTCAAATTTTGGCCTATCTCTCTCCTTTTAGGTGAAAAACCCTACAAGTGCAAGAGAAGTACATAGCCCCCAAAAATTGTTGGTTCAAATAGTTAATGATGAAATGTACTTAATGATGCCTTATTTAGGGTGTTGTAAAGCTTTTTCTTACACACTAATATTGGGATTTATTAATTAATTGAGGTTAATTAGATCTTAATATGCCCCTTAAATTCAAATCTAAGCCTTATTTATTGCATTTTCTGAAGGATAAATCTCGACACTCATTGATAATGTTGCAAAACACTTAATTTGGAAAGGTTTGTGTCCCAGGATAATGACCTGGGACCCATTTTCCACCTGGTGAATGGATCCTCACTATCCTAGGACCCCCTTTTTGCATAATATTTCATAATCCTTGAAATTGGTCCTAGTTAACTGTGCTAGGACCCATTCACCCAAGGTGGTAAATGGGTCCTTAACTTAGGACACCCCTTTTTTAACTTATTTTTGGCAAGATTTTAGTTTTTTTTAATCCTAGATCGGATGTCGGATTTTGTTATTTGAATTTCAGGATTAAATCTTAAGATAAGTATAAATATAAAGTTAATTCACATAGTTTCATCTAAGCATTCAAGTATTCAAGCATTATAGCAAATTTATGATCAAGAGATCACTTCAAGAGAATTTCAAAGGCATTCAAGAGCAGATTATCAAGGTTTTATTACAGAAATCAAAGGTCATATCATCATGTCAAATATTTAGTACATCATCCATGTAGTTGAGCTTATGTGTTGATGTAGCATTAACAACCCATTTACAAACATTGTTTCACATCCTTATTCAAGATCAAGATCTACATTCTTCATAGCCACTCCATGTTAGATTGGTTATTTTCATCCAAGACTTCATCCAAGGTATCATTGTTTCATGTTTCATTATTTCAACATAAGGTTTAATTACCTAAAATGGGTTCAAATGACCAAGGGAAAACCCTATTCCCTAACAATCAACAATTTGGTGTATCCTTTAATGTGTGATTGCAATTTTTAGGTTGAAGATCAAGTGGAGAACAAGATTGCAAAAAAAGTTGTAAAAGTTGACATCTATCTTGCAAGATCATGAAAACAAAGCTACATAATGTATTTATGACTTTTGGGAGCTAATCACCTAGGAGTTGGGAGGGTAGGCATCAAAGAATAGAACCCAGTAGGGACCCATTCGCCACTAGGCGAATGAGTCCTTTGTGAGCCCCGAAACAACACTTTTTCAGCAAGGTACACATCATTTTGGCATCTTAAAACCTTTATTATTGTTGTTATAATAGTTAGGTTTCATTTCTAGTTCTTATTTAGGCATTTTTCCTCTCATAATTGAATGAAACATCCATCCAAACATAAGAAAAATTAATTTCATCCATTTGGTGAATCCCCTTTTGGGTGAACCTCTTTTTCTATGTTTCATTGATACACTTTTAATTAAGTTTAATCCACTAAAATTTAAGGGTTTTTAATTGATTATAATAATAAACATGTAATTAACATTTATAGTTAAACGAATTTTATATTCTTCATCTACATCTTTATACCAATTTTAATGTAAGATGGAAGATAAATCTCTATTTAAATTTTTAATATATTTTTTCCTTTTTCAAACACTATTATTTTTCAATGAATATTCTTCAAAGTTATAGGCTATCTTTAAATAGGAGCGTGTATACAATCATCATCAACATTTAGATTTTTAATAATAAAAATAGTCATTTAGAGTTTTGATTAAAAAAATAATAGTCACTAAATACATAAACTCTCTATGTAGGAGCACAAATACCATCAACATCTACACTCACTATGTTAATTTTAATTTGAGTATTAACAATATAATTATCATGATAGTAGGGCATCAAAAAATATGCCATGTTGAGCTTATTCAATTGTGGTATCAATGAAGACTATTTTTAACTATATCATGAAACCTCAAATTAATATATTTTTCAAAATATAAATAAAGCACAACAACAAATTATAGGTGAACACAAAACAACACATCATATTTCAATTCTATTTTATATTGTGAAATAAAATTTTAAAATGATGCCACTAATCAAATAATTTTCTTGACTACTAAAATTGTCATAAAAGATAGAAACATAGAGCACTTATTTTATATATAAAACTGATACAAAATATATAGGAAATCAATAGAACATCCCAACTCTATCTAAAGATAAGTTATACTAGATGAGTTGAAGTAACAAAGAAATTATTACAATAGAAGAAATCTAATAGTACCATATAAGTTTGTAACTTACTAGAAGTCTAGACTATAGACTAAAGAAAGAATTTCATTTCAGGATGATGGAAAATATTTCCTTTTCTAGACTTCCACTGGATCAACAATAACCTTAATTATTTGATGCTTTACCTCCTTGTCACAATGTGTAAAGCCATCACAAAATATATAAAAGAATTGTATTCCTCTAGTACTATTAAGACATATCTTCTCCCAATCAAGCAAAACATTATTTGGTTTCAAAAATTCCCTTGTCATTTCCTTCAATAATTCCATATTGAGTTTGATGATGTAATTTAATGCCTCTGCCTCTGATAAATTAGGATGATCTTTCATGTAACAATAAATAGCTGATGCAATCTTTCCATGGAGCCTCTCATCCTTCATTAACATTAAAAATATGTTAGTATTTCTTGTACCATAAATTTATTTATATTTTTAATATCTAAAGAATAAGGGAAAAGAATCAAAACCTCATAATCATGTATATCATCAATTAACTACATAGACACTCACATGAGTTCATAGAATCTAGATTTTTGAAGGTATATCTTCTCAATATCACCATCACATGAAATTTGGCATGCTAATAGGACTATATGCAATAATATTGGTCCAAATCCCACAAACATTTCAGCAACTTTTATGTACTCATTAAAGGTTGGAAGATATCCACTTATTTTCCATCTTGCTTGCTCAAAGCAAGCTTCTGCATAATCTACCCACTAAAACACAAAACAATATACATGTTAAATCCATTTCATATTTTCATTCCATGATGTATATAACTAGTTCTATTATTAAATAAGTTCAGAATGAATTTCCTTATAGATTTCAAGTATAAAAAATTAAACATCAAAGTATCCATCAACAATCTAAATTAATGAGAGCCTTAACTTTGTAAATAAATATTTATAAAAAAGAAATCATTAGGAAATCTCCACTACTCATTACTCAACCCTTAATTTTTTATTTTCATTTGATAAGGTTCCATTTATTTGAAATCTAATTATTTGTGAAAACTTATGGCGACTATGTCTAGTGAATCTAAATTATCACTAATATGACATCTAATCTAATATTTTATTTATATTTTATTTTCTATATAAATTATATATTCTTTTTAAAAATACATTAAAAAGGGTTTTGAAGAAGTATACATACAGCTTTGGTAACCAAAGGCATCATGTCACGACCTTGCTTTTTTGTAGCCTCACTTGTCAACTCGTGAATTGTCTTAAAAAAAATTCAAGGAATGCCTTAAGGTTGTTTGGAATGTTTCTTATAATAGAAACATCCAAACCTTTAGTAATGGCCTCTATAATGCATTTTAGTTGCTCAAGTGTTGCATAGTCATCAAAAATGTCATCCATGATTGTGAGAATGGTTGTGATTTTTTCCATAGCAATTTTTCTACTAGAAATCTCCAATTCATCTACCAAACTAACACCCCATAAGAGGCATTCAATTGATCGCTCCCTCATTGCAACTAGCTTGGATACATCAGAATCTACCCAGCAACTGCCATGATAATTAATATCTATAAGAAAAAAAATTTAGAAAAATTAGAGTTCAAATGATGTATGTTTTATCATGTGATAACTTGTCAAGTTGCAATTGCATATTTTATAGTCAATTTTCATCAAATCAAAGCTTATATAATATTAGTACATAAAATTAACTCCAAACCTATATAACTAAGTCTCTATTAATCATTATAGAAACTTATAGACTATCAAAAAATCATTTATATTAAAATGTAAAGTATGATCTAGAATTGAAATTATTATGTAAAAATTATAGTATTGAAAATAATCTTTACTGAAATATTCATCCTAATGTTTTGATCTATTGGGTTGGGGCCCTAGCTTGGTTGGCTAAATCTTTCCTGTAGCAGGAGGTTGGTCACAAGTTCTAGTCTCCCCCACCCCCGTGGTACCGGAGGGCATGTCGCACCAGCGCCACCGGTCACGTTAAAAAGTTTACCAGGCGCACCTGCAGTTTATAGGGGGTCGTGCTACCCGATTCCTGCTGTCTAAAAAAAAAATTAAAATAAAATAAAAAATGTTTTGATCTATTATTGCATATTTATAAAATAAACATCTTATAAAATTACTTTAAAATATTATATGAATTATGACATAATATTATACACTATCATAGAGAAATCTATGATTTTTCTTGGCTAATTCTATTGAAGCTCTTTGAAGGAATGAAATATTGTTTATACATTATTCATGCATTAAATAATAAAGCAACAGGTCTTAGAATGTTTTGGAAATAAAGAACTTTAAGTCTCTTTGTTAACTTGATAATTACCTTGAGAGGATTTTCATCTCCAACTTGTATTGAAATTGTAGTATATTAAAATTCAATTTTGCCAGCTCTAAAATCCTTTTGTCCTTCAACCTAGAAAATAATAAAATATTATAGTTAATTTTATAATTTATTTAAAGTATCTTGATAAAACAACAATAATTTACTTCTACCTTTGATTATCTAGCTCATAGATTTCTATGAAATTTCGTGCCTCCCATCTAGTAAAAGTACGAGACCATTCGTATGTAAGAGCATACTCCACCTATAAAATATAAACTAAAAATTAAACAAATAATCTACAATAAATTACTATTTTAGTTTGTGTTTTTCTACTATATGCCATGCACAAAATATTTTAAATTCACCGCAAGAAAATTCACTGCCATGACAAATTCACCTCAATGAAAATTCACCACCAACAATTCACCGCGGCAGAAAATTCATTTTTTTTCAGTGACGGTGAATTGCTGGTGGTGAATTTTCCCTGAGATGAATTTGTCATGGCAGTGAATTTTCCTGTGGTGAATTGTCACCAGTGAATTTGCCATCAATGAATTGCTGACGGTGAATTTTCCTGCCGGATAAAAATACATTGAATATTTATGTACCTGCAGATACATGATAACGATGGAGTCGAAGTACTCTGAGCCCTAGAGCTGTAGCATTCAGATTCGTGGTAGAACTTTTGCATCCTAATCCTATCCCTGCACTTGCATCCCAACATCTGTATCCAGAAAACAAATCTCCGTGTTAATGTTTGCAAGCTTCCATAGTCCACTGTAAGTGAAAAAAGTGTAATAACAGTTTCGATCTCTATTACACCTTCTTCAGAGGAATTCTTTCTATATATATAATCTAAATTTTAACAGATGTTCAAAGAGATTTAACACACCGGTATACATAATCAAGAGCTTCTTTTATTTCAGCCTCAAAATGTCGATCTATTCCGAGGCATTGCAATGCGTCAACCATCTCAAGCCGCTCGATTAGATCGGCATCGCCAGTTTGCATTTCTTTTAACAAGATTTTGACTTCTTTTATGAGTGTTTCAGCCCGTTCCTGGTATTCAGATGCCTGGAAAATAAAACATCAACAATGAAGAAAATTATGAGAACGAACTAGAAAATAAATCTTTTGATAAGAATAGAAATACTATCTAAGAAGTTGCATACCCCGTACGGTGTTTCTATAGATTGGACAAAATTATCATCCCAATGATTGAAAGCATTAGTTGGTACAGAAGAAATGTGGTCTCCATTCAAATTAGACATTGCAGAAGTGACAAAAAAGCAAGCACAATAGAGATAACCAAAACACAGAAAACACTAATTGGAACGCTGAAACTGGCAGACCGAGCCTTTCAATTTATAACCAAATAAGAATTAAATGTACAGAGAACTCTAGAATATAGTTAGATAGCATATTAATGAAAGATAGGTGATAAAAAACGGTAAGGCGGCTATAGACGTCTGCACATGTATTTCATGGATGATCTGGAACTTCTCTTGCTGGTGCCGACCATGGAAGTGGTTGGAGTAATTAATTTATTTCAACAGGAAAGATTAGTGAACTTGATTGGTTGCTGTTTTGAAGGAGATGAACGGCTATTGGTTGCAGAATACATGCCAAATGATACCTTGTCCAAGCATCTCTTTCACTGGGAGAAGCAGCCAATGCCTTGGGCGATGCGATTGAGGGTT
Organism: Sequoia sempervirens; assembly: GCA_007258455.2. Classification (NCBI taxonomy): domain Eukaryota; kingdom Viridiplantae; phylum Streptophyta; class Pinopsida; order Cupressales; family Cupressaceae; genus Sequoia; species Sequoia sempervirens. The sequence continues at coordinate 30,650,320 of VDFB02193867.1, forward strand.
GCATATTATATTGCACAAGCACTAGACCACTGTAATACTGAAAATCGACGCATTTATCATGATTTAAATGCATATAGAGTGCTTTTTGATGAGGATGGTGATCCTCGACTGTCAAGCTTTGGCCTAATGGAAAACAGCAGAGATGGAAAAAGCTATAGCACTAACTTAGCATACACACCTCCTGAGTTTCTCAGGGCAGGTAGAGTGACTCCTGAGAGTATCATATATAGCTATGGGACGGTTCTTCTGATAGAAAGAGCAAAGACAAAATAAAATAAAACCAGATTGCTACAGCAGAAAACAAATTTTATTCATAATCTTTTTCATCACCAAAATGCTACAGCAGCTGGTTTAAATAGATGCACACAATCTGTCAACAATGACAGCAAAAAGAAACTTCAAATCAAACAACAAATTATGCAGCAATCAACACAGCAGATTGATTGGGCTGATTTTAAGAAAAAAAACAGGGAAACTGCTGGAAACCACAAATCACGGAATCAACAGAGGGAGAAATTAGAAAATTTCTTCCAACACTCCCCCTTAATTTCGACCATCAACAACTCCCAAATTTTTTCTTAGATATTCAAAGCTATCCTTTGGTAATGGCTTGGAAAAAATGTCTACCAGCTGATCTTCAGATTTACAAAATTCAAGATAGATTTTGCCATTCTTGACCAATTCTCTGATGAAATGGTACCTCGTATCAATATGCTTGCTCCTTTTGTGAAATACATGATTCTTGAACAATGCAATGGCTGACTTGTTATAACAAAGGATTGGTGTTGGATCATCTTGATTATGCAACAAATTTGACAAAATTCTACGCATCCAAATTGCTTGACATGTTGCAGCAGTTGCAGCTACATATTCTGCTTCGGCTGAAGAAATTGTCACTATAGGTTGCTTCTTTGATGCCCATGAGATCCGATCCAATATGAAATATATGTCCTGATGTACTTTTCTTGACATCTATGCTACCTGCAAAATCACTATCAGTATAACCAATCAAATCAAAATTGTTAGTTTTGGAATATAGAATTCCATATCCTGCTATTCCTGCAACATATCTGAGTATTCTCTTCCCAACTTGCAAGTGAGAATTCTGAGGTGAATCCATGAACCTTGCAATCAAACTTACACCATATATAATATCATGCCTTGTAGCTGTAAGATACATTAAACTACCAACAAGCTTTTTAAATCTGGATGGATCAACATTTGACCCCTTATCCTCTTTGTTCAATTTTGTTCCTATGAGAGCTAGAGTTGGTGCAGGATTACAATTCAACATTTTAAATCTTATTAATACATCCTTGGCATATTTGGACTGACAAATAAAAATTCCCTTATTTGTTTGAACGACTTCAATACCCAAAAAGTATCTCATCAAGACCAAATTTGTCATTTCAAACTCTTTCATCATATCTAACTTAAACATGTCCACAGAAAAATTTCCACTAAAAATCAAATCATCAACATACAGACATACAATCAAAATTTGACCTTCATCATTAGTCTTTATATACAATGTAGGCTCACTATTGCTTCTTCTGAATCCGTTACTTATCAAATATGAATCAATTCTACTATACCAAGCCCTGGGTGCCTGTTTCAATCGATAAAGTGTCTTTTTTAATTTATAAACCTTATTTTCATGACCATGAACTTCATAACCAAGGGGTTGTAAAACATAAACCTCTTCATCAAGAAAACCATTTAAGAAAGTCGATTTTACATCCATCTGAAAAACATTCCAATTGTTATATGCAGCTACTGCTAGAACAGTTCTAATTGTATCTAACCTTGCAACTGGAGTAAAAGTTTCACTATAATCAATCCCATACTATTGTGAAAACCCTTTTGCAACTAATCTTGCTTTATGTTTTACAATTTGGCCTTCAGCATTAAATTTAGTTTTATAGACCCATTTAACTCCTATGCAATCTTTACCTTCAGGTAAATCTACTAACTCCTATGTTTTATTTCTTTCAATAGAGTCTATTTCTTCATCCATTGCCTTAATCCAATTATCATCTTTTACCGCTTCTTCAAAATAAACAGGATCACTAGCAACTAGAGAAAAAATTGAATTTACAATTTCATCTCCTTTATCATATATTTCTTTTAAGATTTTTGTTTTCTTTACTTTGCACCTTTTTCTTAATGAAGCAAGTGTTGGATATGATTCATCACTTAAATTTGAATTTGAATTAGAAGGATTTGGATGGGAGGATGATATACCTTGCACAATATTTCTTGGTGGAGTACTTTGTGGCATTTGACCATCTTTTTCTTTTGGTTCCTCCTCACTATCATGTATAGGTGCTCCACTTGAGACTATTTTGTCAACATTTGAATCCCATGATTCTTCTTCCTTAAATTCAACATCTCTACTAATGATCAATTTCTTTGTAATTGGATTATACAACTAGTAAGTTTTGATTGTTCATCATAACCAATAAAAATGTATTTTTCACTCTTATCATCTAATTTCCTTCTTAATTCAAATGACACAAGAGAATAAGCAACACACCCAAAAATTCTAAAATGAGAGACAGTATGCTTCTTACCATTCCAAGCTTCTTGGGGGATTTTATCCCTCACACTCTTTGTAGGACTCCTATTCAAAATGTATACATCACATCCATTGTTTTTTCCCACAAATCATTGGATAAATTTTTGGCCTTCATCATGCTTCTTGCCATATCCATTATAGTTACGTTCTTCCTTTTGGCTACCCCATTCTACTGTGGTGTATATCTTGTTGTAAACTATTTCTTAATTCCATGATATGTGCAAAAATCCAAACATTCATTAGAACTAGACTCGCCACCCCTATCAGATCTAAGTACCTTAATGTAGAATCCACTTTGTTTTTCAGTCAAAGCTTTCAACTCCTTGAATTTAACAAATGCTTCAGACTTCTACTTGAGAAAGTATATCCATGTCTTCCTGCTGAAATCATCAATAAATGTTAGGAAATATAAATTGCCTCCTAAAGATGGAGTCTGCATTGGCCCACATATATCGATGTGAACTAATTCTAATGGTGTCTTTGCTCTATGTGAACTCTTTACTGGAAAACTCTATCTATGTTGTTTTGCTAAGATACAACTTTCACAAGTACTAGCTAGATGATCTATAGCTGGTAAACCTCTCACCATATTTTTCTTTTGCAGTAAACTTAAACCTCCAAAGTGAAGGTGACCATACCTTAAGTGCCAAAGCCATGTCTGATCTAAGCACACTACTGTGAAATTAATTTCCTCCTTTCCTTGAATACAATTAATTTGAAGGGGGAACATTCTATTTTGTGTCATTTTGACCCTTGCAATTAATCTGTCATTAGGATTTCTATCCAGAATTGTACATTCATCATTTTTAAAGTGAACTATGTACCCTTTTTGCATTAATTGAGCAACATTCAACAAATTATGTTTTAAACCAGGTACAAAAAAAATATCATCAATGTGTCTCTTTTCACCACTCTTAGTCATGATATTAATGATTCCTTTCCTAGTTACAGATACTCTACTATCATTTCCCAATTTTACTTATGATTTTATAGAATCATCCAAACTAGCAAATAATTCTTTGTTTCCTATCATATGGTTGCTACAACCACTGTCTAAAATCCATACATCATTAGAGATTTCTTGAGCCACATTAAAATTTATGAGTAAACTTCCAAAATTATTAGTAGATACATCTATGTAATTTTCTTTTTGCTTATCCACTTCAGCTTGTTTGATTCTACATTCATTTGCAAAATGACCATATTTCTTACAATAGTGACATTGTATGTGTGATTTATCATACCTTGATGATTGAAATTAATTTCTTCCACTTCCTCTATTGTTGAAATTTTGATAGGACGAGTTGTTTCTTTCTCCTTGATGTGAACTTGTGTGTTCACTTCTTCCTCTTCCTCTTCCTTTGAAGTTTGATCTTCCTCTACCTCTTCCTCTTCCAAATGATACATGTGTTTTGAAAGCACTCTCCAAAGAAGAATTTTTATTTTGATTCATTTTAGTTTCATGAGAAAGCAAAGATCCCAACAATTCATCTATTGAATTTTGAGATAAATCTTTTGATTCTTCAATTGCAACCACTATTGCATCAAATTTGTTAGGAAGGCTTCTAAGAACCTTTTCTATCACCTTTTGATCAGATATATTTTCACCATGTATCTTCATTTGATTTACAATATTCATTACATTACTGAAAAATTGATCTACAAATTCTGATGAACTCATTTGAAGATTTTCAAAATTCCTCCTTAAAATCTGTAATTTTGCAACTTTTACTTTAGTTGTCCCTTGGTATGAATTTTCTAAGATTTCCCAAGCTTGCTTAGAACTAATTGCATTAGAAATTCTAGAAAATAAAGTTTCATCCATTGTTTGTTGAATAAGAAACAAAGCTTTAGAATCTTTCTTTTTCTTTTCCTTAAGATCATCTTTTAGTGTTTGTGATAAAGTACACAAATCTTGAAGTTCTACAAACCCATTTTGAACAAACTCCAACAAATCTTGTGAGCAAAACAATGTCCTCATTTTTATTGCCCATGTATCATAGTTTTTACCTGTAAATATTGGAATTTTGGGTTGAGTTAAATTACTACTGGATGCCATGATGTTATCTCCCCTTCTTGATCTACAGTTATCTTATTTTCCAACAAAAAATTCTTTCAAATCATTTCTTTATATCAAATCCATAAAAGAATTTCAAGAAAATACAAAAAGACATACAAATGACTCCAATACTTAGCAACTTCAACACACACAACAGCTACAACAATGATCACACATTAGCCTTATCTCTATTAGCAACTTTCGACCTTATGAAATCTTCATCCTTGATCATCTAGCTCTGATACCAATCTGATAGAAAGAGCAAAGAAAAAATAAAATAAAACCAGATTGCTACAACAGAAAAAAATAAATTATTCATAATATTTTTCATTACAAAATGCCATGGCAGCTAGTTTAAATAGATGGACACAATCTATCAACAATGACAACAAAAAGAAACTTCAAATCAAAAAACAAATTATGCAGCAATCAACACAGCAGAAGATTGATTGGGTTGATTTTAAGAAAAAAAATAGGGAAACTACTAGAAACCACAAATCACAGAATCAACAGAGGGAGAAATTAGAAAGTTTCTTCCAACATCTTCTGGACCTACTCAGTGGAAAACATATCCCACCTAGTCATGCCTTAGATTTTATTCGTGGAAAAAATGTCTTGGTGTTGATGGATTCTTCCTTAGAAGGACAATATGCGAATGATGATGCAACTGAGTTAGTTGGCTTGGCTTCAAGGTGTTTGCAGTCTGAACCACGAGATAGACCTAGCACTAAGTTTCTTGCAACAACATTAGCCCCACTTCAAAAGCATACCGATCTAGGGAGACTGCGAAAGTGGAAGCTGTTGTCAAGAGGTGGAGTCATCAATAGAAGAATTTGTTATTGCAGACACGGTGGTAGGAAGCTGGTTTGAAGAAAGAGTCCATGTTGTTCCTTTGGAGACTGTATTGCTATATTCAAAGGAAGAGATCAAATTTCTACGTAGGGAGGAAATTGTAGCTATAAAAGGAGATCACAAAGTTGTCATCCAACCTGGAGTCAATGTAGAAGGCTACAAGATTGTAAAAGGAGAGGTGGAATCGCTGACCCGTTTGAAGGAGATTGACTATTGTAGGCCGTGTGAAGAAGATAAGGAAATTCTTTGTTTTCAAGGGCATAAAGTATAGTTTATGCTTGAAGTAATTGTTGTTGTATCATTGTAGAGAAAAGAGCAGTCCGCACACATCCTCCATCCAAAGTTGTTGGTCATTGTGTGTTGGAGATCGCAATCTAAAGGAGCTGCAGTCCCTAGCAAAGGGAATCACAGGAATTAGAAATTGTGGAAGTGCCAATCAGAAGGGTCTACTATTTTAATCAACACAATGGCATCGTTGTTTTATACAGATTTGAAGCAGCATCTATTGAAGAAGTTGCAAGAAAAGTTAAGGAGGAAGTCATTGATTTCAAATCAGAAGTAGGGTTCGATGATTGAAAATTCCCACCGCTGTTTGGAAGGCGACCGTGGCATCCACCGCCAGACAGATTGAAGGCTATGTGGAATATCACAAATTGAGAAGACAAGGAGATCATTTAGGGATCCTGTCACCATTTGTGATAGACGTGAGGGAGAAGTTAAGCAAGATTTCAAAGGTGATCCTATCACCATTTGTGATAGACGTCAAGAAATAAGTTAAGGAGGAGATCTTGTCACCATTTGTGACAAATGTAAGTTTGAAACATCATCAAATTGGCATCAAGGAAGTGTACATATTAGAGAATTGTTGCTAAAAACAAAATAATTTTTTTTGCAAAGAACAATGTTTTATTGACACAATTAGTGATTGTAAATAGGTACCTGACAAGGCTTTAGGCTAGGACCCATCTATACTAGATCATGGCATGTATATCTAGAGCAATTGGTTTGTGGTAGAAATTAAGGGGGGAATTGTCGGAATTAATTTCTACCACCACCAACCTGCAATTAATGCTTAGTCTAGAAACATCGACAAAAGAAGAGTCCAGAAGGGAAGACCAATGAAGGATTTTTCACATGTCTTGAATACGTTCTAGACAGTTCTAAACTCCTCTTTAAAAGAGGCATTATGCAATGGGTCTGAGCATCAGTGGCAAGATGGACATTGAAGGCAGGCATGAGCATCAACAGCTCTGTATTATTCAAGATATTAATCAAACTTTGTACTGTTTTAATGTTTTCTCCCATGTTGTATAATTTTTGTGTGGTTGTCGATGTCCATCCACCCCAACAAGAAGCACTCCAAAATGGTTGAGCACAACCGAAATTTACAAGTTCAATGCTTGTGCTAAAGTTTTTTTTTTTTTTTGTTGGGGAGACTTGTGCTAAAGCTTAGCTGTATAGCTCTACTTATACTGATCATGTGATGAGTGAACTAAATGGTTTGCACATGCTACTGTTATCTTCAAATTCAAAGAAAATGTGCAATTGTAAATTTTAAGTCTCGCCAGCTAAATTTGAAATTGTGGGTCAAATTCCATCAATGAACAGCGATAGTAAAAGCTGGTCAATAAAACGTGCCATCTCAATACTATACGTATTCAAAAAAGTTGAGAGATGAAAAGTCTTAACGATTCACAATCACTCTATCATAATAGAAAAATTTATCACATCACTTGTGCATGACTATTATATACATATCTGATAAATGGAATTATTTAAAATAATCCATTCAAATTCTTAATTTACTTATGACAATTCATAAAAAAAAAAAAAAAAAATTTGAAAGAAACCAAATATATATCTGATAATTGTTAATTCGAATTGAATTATCAATGTCATTATCATGTGATTTTGCAAATCAAATAATTATAAGTATATAATCTAGTAAGGATACTCTTATTATTATTTGTTTAAATTATTTTACTTAAATAATGTATTTCTTTTACTTACTATATCAGAATTAATTACTAAGAAATCAAAACGTGGGATCTGTATAAATTAGTACCTTACTCTTATTGTATCCTAATAAAAATAATAGTTTATTATATAACCTTGTTTTAATGAAGGATCTTCGATGAAATGTCTCCCCTAATGAAAAACTCATGTCTTATAAGGGATAAGAAGTTTTACTTCTTGAATGCTTATGCTATCCATCATCATTCACCACAAGAAGTTATCTTAGCTAATATCCACTCGGGTTTAAGAAAAATCTTATGTTTAAGTGAAAAACCATCTCCTTAATAATAAATGGAATGTCTTTATGTCAAACAAAAGTTGAAGCATCCATATATAATAAGTTAATCTAATAGATAAAATAAAATAAAATCAATGGTAAGAGAAGGTCAATAGGGAACTCTCTTGTTAAATTGTTGGTCATGGCAAATTGTGTAAATAATCAACTCACCTTATCTCATTGCAAGGGTAAGAAAAACAATATAAGAATCCTTAGAGCAAGGACATTCCTAAGTTTCTGATTGAGATTTATTATTGCTACCCAACAACTCTAGTCAACTCACATCTATCCTCACATCTGCAGCACTTGGTTTTCGAAAAACCCCAGTCCATGAACCTTGTAATTGTTGACATATAAATTAAAGTGGACGATGAGGGAACCTTGTAATTTTTGAGTAAATTGTCTTAACTTGAGACAAAAAAAAAAATTGTGTATTGTCTCAAATATTGTCTTTAAGCGGGTGTCTTAAAGTATTGTCTTAAAAATTGTCTCTATAAAGACAATATGAAATATAAGTATTTGTCTCTTTAGAGACGATTTCACTTTTGTCTCTTTAGAGACAATAGCTGGGATTAAAGACATTTTCTTTATAGAGACAATATCTAAAAATGTATTAAAAAAATAAATAATTTATTTTAAATATTTTTTTAGTGTGGTTTTCAACATTCAATGTTTTCAAATTCTCGTCGTCCTCCTATTTGTTGGAGTTTTTATTTTTATTTTTCCAAATGTGATGGAAAATTATGACAAAAATTATCAAGGATTTTGAAGTTGGGAGCAATGAACAATTATCAAATACACAAAGCATAATGTTCATAAAAAAAAGAAGAAAATAATGCATCATAATCCAAATTCAAAAAGTCAATGCCAAGAAGTATTTTTTTATTTATAGTTTATAAAACTGTTCATACAATCATGAGCAACACGTACATCATAACATGGCATGAGAAAATGATTCATTTCTAGGAAAGAGAAAATGTTAATATTTTCCTAAAAGCCAGTGGAATATATCCAACTACCGACATAACTCTTTCGAGCATGGCAAGGTAGCTTCACAAAAAAATTGACTCAATTGTTTGGATTGGACAATTTTGCTTCAGAGTGGGAACTTTCTTCTTGCATGCCTGTGTCTGGTCCTCTCAAAGGCTGATAACCTTTCATTGTAACAATCCACCAAATCATGTACTTTCTTATTGATGAACGATATGATTTCCAAATCGTCTTTGAGCATAGCACATCCTTTTAAGATTTTGATATGATTTTGGAAAGAGTTGAACTCTTCCTTTAAGATAATCAATAGGGTGAAAGCAAAATTTTCCTGCAGGCAAACAATATTAGATTTAACAAGTAAATCCATTTGCATTATTCATTTAAAGAACCACAAATCCACAAGTCTCTACACATGAACTGAAAATGATAAATCTGCAAATCAAACCCCAAAAAATATCCAATTATATGTAGCCACTACACTATGGTCATTGATAGCCCAAAAGTGAAAATATGTGATCCCAAAAAACTTTTCTTTCATATTAACTTACTACTCAAGTTGGGCTGCAAACTGTGCAACTTTCAGTTGGCACTGGTTAGTTGTACTAGTAACTTCTTCACCTCAATAGAGCTCTGCAACTCGCTCAAAATATTCCAAAGCCAATTCCAAATTTTCTTCAGCTTCATATATTTCACCTATTTCCTATAGAAAACAATATTTTGAATTTCAATAAAAATCCCTGTCTAAAACAAATAGGTAAATTTACTCATAACCTAATTATCATAAAGATATTTACAGAATTACCATACAACTTCTACAATGAATGCCTTGTACATCACATCCAACCAAGAAATTTGCAGTCTTAACATATCAAAACATATTATCATAAGAATAAGAATCCTTAAACTAGTTCAAAGTCAAATGTTAACAACCTCAAAAGATTAGGTTATCCCACAACTAGTTCAAACATTGAATTACCTTGCAGTGTTTTGCAACCATCGACAATCTTCTTATCTCCATGAAGAGATTAATAGCCAAACCTAAGCACCTAGTAGCCTCTGCACAACATTAATTAGTAAATTAAGACTACTTCCTATCCAACAATAATAAATGATACCCAACATTCTCCCATTCTAATATAACCTAAAGAGAAACTACCACGTAGCAAGAGAGAAATTTAGACACCTTCATTTGTTGTTGTAAACAAACTGACTTGTTTCCAAAATGAATTATGAAACCTGCTCTAGCCAAAATGTGTGCAAAAATCCCCAAAAATCAAGACCTTTGAGCAGAGTTTCCAATATTGAAAAGGTTGCCTTGGTAGAAAAAATGACCTTGTCATCAAACTCTGATATTTGCCTTCCAAGACAAGCAATTACCCCCTTAAAAAAAATCTCCTCAAACTTCACATCTGATTTCTGATTAAAATAGTAAAGAAATAACTCAAAATGAAACTTTTAAGGATAAAATAATTGGTGTGAAGAGTAATCACATCCTGAAAATAAGTAATCTAAAAGCATTTGCAATCCTTGCACAAACACTGATAACCCTACAGAGGAAAACACCCTCATATCTCTCTTTCTTAATGAATTGCTCAAGTAGCAAAGTTGTGATTTCACCATGATGGGAAATCAATCATATCAACCATGACACTCTTTGCCTACTAGGACTATTGCACGGTGAATATACCTTTGAAACTTGTCACAAAAACCTTGTCTTCTCAATGCTCAAAACACTGCCACCAAGCAAAATCTTCTGCCCCCTATTGCACTAAAGTCATGGTGCTAGGACAAGCACCTCCATATGGTGTATTTGAATCTTGTGAAGATTGTCATACTTTGAAATGAGATTGCACCTTTTCCCAAAATCTGATCTGCTGCCCTCTTCAGATTAATGACCATTGTGCTTTAATAGGAGTGTCATCCTTTGTTTGATTTGATTATGTATTCACAGAGTGACTAATTTGATCTCATTATGATACTATTTAATTCACTCCTTTATGAAAATCTACAACTACTCCTTGATCTAGCTGCCACTGCACTCTCTATCACTAAACAGGATATGGTCTACACTACCTTGTAATTTGTTGTTAGAAGCTTGATATCAGACTTTCTTACATTGTTGTTCTTTCACTATCTTCTCACCTCTAAGGAGGTGACTGATTTCCCTCATGACAGTGATGATTGTGTCAGGCAGCGGACTGTCATTAGCATTTAGGTCTCATTGAGGTTCACAATCATACTAACATCATTTATATCCACACTAGTTACCCCCTTGAACATTGCACAAGAACCTCACATCCTTAAAGCACTGCCCCAGTTTTGACCAAAAGGACTGTCACCCAGGCATAACCTCTTCATGATTTAATGAAACTGCCACCTATTATTACTTGACTGTCCCTGCATTCAGACTTTGCAAAAAATCATTGTACACTGTTCCAAAATTCAAAACACTACGCCTTAATACAATGACAATGAAGAAAGTCTTCCTCAACAATGAGACAAAAGCCATGAAGCTTAGATTCTATTTGAATGTGATAGGGAAAAAGCACCATAATGGTATTATTTAGAGTCTAACCCTCATGAAACCCCCTTGACAATTTACTGCATTGCCCATTACTGTCATTTAAATGAACATGCAAGAAATACAAGAATGATGTATCAAGTGATTGCTACCTCCCTCAAAATGGTCAAGGATCTCATTCTTGTAGAGACCATGAAAATCAAGACTAAGTTGATAAAAGGGATAGACACTTCAACTAAGCATGCTGCCATGTTAAAAATTTTCAATAAAGGGTAAGGGCCTAAAGAACTACCTGCTATCATAAACAAATGAATATGTAGGCCATCTTGCAATAAATACTCCAAATTTGGTTCTGCCAACATGATCTGTAGATTAAGGTCATTAGTAATTATCCACTCTATCAACAAAGAAAACATTAAAAATCATTACACATACCACAGCTATTAAGGTCTTGAAAGACTGTTCTATTATATAGGCAAGATTTGTACCACTATCTATAATTGTGCCTTGCTTGTCAGTAGTTTCAAACATCTTTGGGTCAATTCCCAAATCTGTACCATCAATATCTATTCTTTTCAAGTTAACATTGTAATGAGACCTACAAAAGAAGAGGTAGTTCAAACCCAAGAAATGTGAAGAATCAGAAAAACTATGCTTTCCCACCTTTTTCTCTATCTTTTTTCTCTTTTGAAAAGAATGTGTCATGTATTAGATCCATATAGCAATACCTTTATAAAAGTGAGTACATCAAATGGCTTAGTAATGACTAAATAAATTTTGCCTCCCACCATAAGAAAATCTCTATTCAAATTATAATAGTGTTGGCAAAGGATCTAAATAGTTCAATGGGACTAGAGTGCATCTACAAGAATGCCAACAACAAATTCTAAAGACACATCATCCAAAATAAACGTCTGAGAATTATACACAGTTGCAGCCAAACATGTGAAAAGGAAAGATCTGAACTTCCTCATTCCCACAAGTATGAACTATTAACCCAACAAGTGTTTATTTGAAAATATCTTCTAGAGAATAGCAATGGGGACCCTAAATTGTAATCCTCGGTGACACCAAAGAGCTCTTACTAGTGGACAAAGACAAAGCACTCTAAGAATCCATCACTAAACAACTAGTTTTTAAAATAAGAAAATATACCTTGCAACTAGAACCCTAGAATGTAATCATTTTAACCAGTTTGGACACTCCTTTGTAACCTGAACATTGCTAAACATAAATCAGATATTGAGTGGTGTGGGTTGGAGGACAGTGGCAACTGAGTCTACATTTGACATCATGGATATCAACAGTAGCTACAGGTTGTTTCAAGCAACTACAAAGAAAGTATAATAATGTCCATAAATGACCAAAATTTCTAGTAGTAAGTGCAAAGTCGTCGAAACTAAGCTCCAACATCTAAAAGAAACAAACAGACTCAACATGCTAAAAGCTGGAAGCACAACAATAAAAGATTCTAACTAAATGTGTAGGTGAACCCAAAACAAGTCTAAACATGTCAGTAAATACAATAGCAAGCATTACAAACATTACAAGCCATGTGAAAAGAGGTGTTACCAAAGAAGATAAAGGTAAGGGAGTACTTGTTTGGAGATAAAAAGTTGACCCCTATCTGCATCTAAATGCAATGAGACAAAGATGTCCACCACCATGAACAAGCCACCCTCAAATCAAATAAGTCATTCTTGGACTAGGTGAGTATTGGGGGCACAAGGAATGGCTCTTAGCAACTCTCCTAGCATCCACATATCATTTATCCTCCAGAAGTAGAGAAGAAGCTAGTAATTTGTACTTGTTTAGATCTCCAAGATATGCAAAGTATCTACCCCTCTATCCCAAAGAGCAATGCACACAACAGATCTAGAGTGAGAAAAGATGTGCATTCCACATCAAAAGGCAATCACCACTACCTATCTAGTCCAAGGAAAAGGAGGATGCTGATACCACATCCAAAAATATATCAACTATATCAAGAACAAAGGTAATAAAAAGGAAAGGAATGAAGATGTACATGGAGAGAGGTACAATTGCTGGCATTTATCGATTGAAAACAAATTGATTAATTCTTTTAATCAATGTCCCTATTGAAAATTTCAAGGCTTTTGTAGTGGAGATGGAAGAAAACTGGTTTTTGTAATCATTGAAATATCAGGGATGGAGAGAAGACAATCTAATTTGGTTTGTGAAAAGACAGAAATATCAAGGTAAACGTGGATGTGTTTTGCAGACTTGGAACCTTCCTTATAATAAATATCAATTTGGTTGATATATACATTATGAGTGAAGGACTGACTCCCAAATTTCCACTTCTATTGCAACTCTTGTGAGATAAATGTTGTGTAAGGGGAAAAGAGGTTATCTAAGGAGGGTGATCTAACTATTCAAGACAACCTAAAGACAGGGCATATAACTTTACTGCATAAATGATCTACAAGGGGATGGATGTATAGATAGCATGAAGGGAGGCATGGTAACTAAGGTGGAAGACAACATATTGATATTGGAGATATGTTATGGTAGACAGCTATTGACCTCCATGAGGAAAGACAAGCTAGTCAAGAATAGTGTACAAACAACATAATATGAGGATGGCATAGCATGACAACCGCTTCATGAAGACAACCTATGGAGTGCAGTTAGCCACAATAACTAAAGATGACTGCTAAGTTTGGGCAAGATGATGGTGATTTGTTGTGCCTACCAATCCCAAGAAATGAGACACTTTGCACATATAGAGGCTAAATATAGAGGTCATGATGATAGCATCACATCCTCAGATGAATGCCACACCTCCATTCTTGATACAATTTATTATATTATGCCCTAATGTTTATATTTTTTCAACAAACATATCCAACCATCGATTACTTCGTAATTTGTAACATGTGTTCCCTCCAAATCCATGACAAAGTCAACTCTATTGTTGATTTAATGATGATTGAGATGGAGTATTATTTGTAAGATAGGTTAGGATGATTAAGCACCTTAGGACATATGACATGGCCTAAGAAAACACACATACACACAATCAATACTACCTTAAATATCAACCAAAGTCTCAATTCACTCAAAATACTACACTAACAAAACCATACAATGACATTTCAACAATGATTGGCCAATGACATCAGTATATATATATCATAGTTGTCGGGAGACTGGTACGGGGACGGGGACGCCAATAAAATCAGGGTATGTGAGTTAAATGAATAAGGAGACGACTATCCCGGCAACTATGATATATATATATACTTTACTAGAAATAATATATTGTCAAAATCATACATCAATAACTCAATAATGATTGGCCAACATCATTGACTAAGGGAGATGACTCAGAATATATATATACTTTACTAGAAATAATATATTGTCAAAATCATACATCAATAACTCAATAATGATTGGCCAACATCATTGACTAAGGGAGATGACTCAGAAACTAGTGGCTAAGCACAAAGATGGTGAAAGCTCACTAACTAAAAAAATTAGCATACCATTTGTCTATGATGTTTATTTATGGCATCATCCTCCCTCGTGATATTCTCCCTCCAGTCAAGGACAAGGTACCTTACAACTAGAACTCAACAAATGAATGAATTAGTAACTATCATACTCAAGTTTCTGTGGTTTCACACTACACTATGGAATTTCCTTAAATACATGGTTAAGCTGTAAACTCCTAGGTACCAACCCCAAAAGGACTTCATAAAGTTGGAATACTTGATATCTCCTCTTTTTAGCCCTACACAAAGTTTTCAAATCTTCTATAAATTCATTTTCTAAGTGTTTTCTTTTAAGATCTTTAATTTAGCTAAAATCTGTTCATTTATTTATGAAACATTGAAATTGCCTTAACAGACTCAGAAACCAATTAACATTCACAGAATTTTTCATAGAGTAAACCCTCATAGGCATCATACACAAAATAACTTAAATAAACACAGAAATTTGGGAGAAAACCCCTCACGGGTGATAAAACACCAAATCTTTGATAATGTAAATGTATGGCCCTGATTGCCCTAGAGAGAGTAATTAAATATCTTTCTCTTGAGTGTTATACAATTAAAAAGAAGTTGTTTTGAAACCATTTTGTAATGAGTTCACAGAAAGAAAGAATTTTAACAATCCATTTGCAAATGAATGGCTCAGATCACTCCATGTGTCTCACTTTTTTAATATCCCAGAATCTGTGCAGCTGGTTAATGTAATGGCAGAAATAAATCACTCAATACAATGTAGGAATAACAGATAACTTGCAATTACCATCTAATACTTATAATTTTTTTCTTTTCCTACCAATCACTATTTATGCTCTGATATTTTATGCATTAATCTTATCTCATGCATTGAAGATTGCATTTATGATTGATATTTTTACTAATTGTCCATATAAAATGCAAAAGAAAATGAGGGATGAGCCACTTAGACTACTTAACTAAAAATACATTAGAATTTTTTTTAAGATAAACATAAGAATATCACAATTACAAAAACAGTAAACGCAATCTATTCAAGAAAAAGTTTAAGGAAAAAAAAATGATTTACCAACTTTTTACATAAAATAATTCGATCCACATGATTTTAATATGTCTTCCAATCCTGGAATTATTCTGCAGGAGAAAAAGACCCAAAACTAGAGTGCTCAAGAAAAATGATCTTTATGAAAAATTATCCTATTTCATTTGCTTGAAACATTTAGCAAATTCACATGCCTGAGCTCTATGTTAGGAAAGTCTATTAAATGAACCTTAAAAGTTGTGTCCAACGTGCTCTGAAGAATATGTGACATACTTTTTATTATATATTGAGGCACAAGACACAAGAACCATGTGTGTAGTAGTTCATAATTTTTGGCCTTTGAACAAAATTTCACATCGAGATTTTGTTTTCAATCTATACTTGAGCACCAGGGAATTTTCGGTTATTGGACATAATAGGCTTTGGTCATGCACATTCCTTGTTTTGTGCCCAACCAAATGTAGGACTTAACAATTTTAAGTTGTTGCACTTCAAGAATCCAATGAAATTTGTATATGTTAGTCATTTTTTCTTTGCATATTTTCTTTATGATGCCCTATAAAACCACTAAGCAATCTTGTCTTGTAGGGAACTAAGGTTTTGGAGGCATTTATGTTAGCACATCACATTTTCATTTAACTTAACTTGATTGAGTCCTTGGTAACAATTAGTGACTTTTGGTCACTGGGGTGTGCAGCAAGGTACCAAGATTCAAAAGTTTGGTAGCATACAAAATTAAAAAATTGTGCACATGAATTTAAAAAGCATTCCAAAAGTTTCAAACCTATATAGCATACAAAATTATGTATAATCACATGCATAACAATATAAAAAAAAATCAACTATTGTATATAGCATTTCAAAATTAAATACATCACATGATCCCTCTCCAATGTCTATAGTCTTGGCCCTATGGCCAGTATCTAAAAATATATAATTATGTGCAAGATCCAATTCATGATCATTAAAACAATTAGTGCCAATTACCTGATCCAATACATCTGCACTAATAATACAATATTCACTATGTCTAACATGGTTCCTAAAGTATGTAGAAAAAATAACGGTTGATGTCCCAGCCAATGTGTTAATCTAAAACTGAGAGGTTCAGTCTAATAGGTTCAACTCTCTTAAAAAATCAATGTTTGGAAAATAAAATTGAGGTTTGGTCAAACCTTGTTACTATGCTGTGCAGCACCAGACACATTTGCAGCATTTTAGATTATCCTGAATGCTGCTTTTTTTGTTGAGGCCCAATGACAGTCATTTTATCTTTTAAAGGAACTAGAGTTGTAGAGAGATTTTTGTAGTTTGGATATGTGTTTTTCTTTCTGAGGCCTAGCATCAACACTTGGCTAGCTTTACCTTTTGGAGATATTTTTTTTGTTACTCTGTCACATTTTCTTTTGACTTCATTCTGAACAACACTTATAACACTTTTGGTCACTAGGGTATATGGCATTAGAAACATGTGTCACATTCTGGATCATCCTAAATGAAGCTGATTTCTTTTTTTATCGCTGGTGATAGTCAATTTTCTTTCCATGAACAGAAGCTCCAAAGATATTTCTATATTTTGACACAGATTTTTCTTTGACACATCTCCTAAATTTAGCTCGAAGTCTGGTGACACTTTGTGATTTCTTCTTCCCTGGCAGAAATGATGATGTCACTAAAAAGGTAGGTTTCAAATATAAAAAAATCCATAAATGAATGGAATACTTATCATCTAGTGAATGTAGGACAAGTTGCACTCTTTCTTTTAAAAGGTATAACCTTGTAGCCTGTTTGATGACACTATCAAGAAAATCAGCCACCTGAGACATGATTGGGATGTATAGATTCAGGATCTCCCATGTCTTCTTACTACAAATAATTGAGCACAAAAATGGGTCAAGTTTGCCAATTTGTTTCTTGATGGACACAATCTTGTCTACTAGATTTGTATGATCAATAATTTATCCCTTGTAATCAAAGCATCTAAATTTCTTTGGACTCAATTCATCTATTCTTGACATTGGTAACAAAATGAACATGAGTCAGAATACATACAACAAAATGTAATGTTTCTGTACACTTTACAGTCATGAGAATGATCTCTACTTGCGTATTATTTCCAAAATCTTAATTTTTTTGTTCTTTTCTTTTCGAAAATATTTCCAGTCTTCATGTTGATCTGCCTAGTTCAACAATATTTACCTGCTGAAGAGAAATAAATTCCCAATGCAGGCAGTTGTATTAATTTGCTTGGTTCTTATGTTTTTGCCAGAATAAGGGATAGGATCATAGAACACATTGACCAACTTATGAAATCTTCAACTTGCTTTAACTGACTTGACCAACCATATGACTGCAAAGAGGGATCATCAATCCAAAAATTGAAAGCATTCTATAAAAACCTTTTGGTTCTATACTCATATTCAATACAAAAAGTCAAGGATAAGAGACGTGATTGATTACCCACTGCCATGGCATTGCGTTACCAAGTGTGGGCTGCCACAAATATGATCTAGTACCTATGGCAAACTTTTTGGGATGGTCGGCAGGGGAGTGTCCTCAACAAACATGCACAATGAATGCTATGCTTTTTCAAAGGAACAACTAACATAAAAATGATGGAGATGGCAGTCATAAAAAGTTCAATCTTTTTTTCAACTCAAATTGGCAGGCTTTGAACCTTGTACCAGTCTTTCCACTCATTTATTTTCAACTTTATGGTGTCATGGTTATAGGGGATTTGTCCACCATATTACCATTCAGTGGCAGGCATGCGACATCTATAGTTTGGCTAATTAAAAAGAAGGGATGTGAAGTTAATTGGGTACTTTGAATTTCACAACCAATATTCTTACAGAACACATCACTCTCACAACATACATCATTAGTTAAAGCCCAAGATCTAAGATGTCAGTTCTGATACGGATCTTTGTTCAGGTTTGTGGATCTGGTTCATGGATTTGGCAAGTTTGTCCATACAAAAACAATGTAAAATTTATATATATATATATGCAGACTAAAAACAAGAATTAAGTTTAGAATACCACATAGCATAATATAATCAACAAAACCACCATAAACTTTAATGTCATTTAAAACATAAATAATAAATATTATAAAATATCCATTATTCAAACTTCAAGTTCAACATTCAATTTTCAGTGTCATAAGGATTTTCTAAATCATCAACACCAACATCATCATTAAAAAAAGAAGAAATATGGACAGATGAATTATATGAGTTATATATTTGCAAAAGGTGTATGTTTTGCTTCAATTGCCAGCAACACTTTTTACATCTTAATTTTATTTTCTAGAGCAATATTGGCCAGAGCCTCTAAATCTAGTCAGGATTATTCTAGATGGTGTAATTTCTAATGAACACTACAATACTTTTGATCAGAGTTTAAAATTGACTGATAAATTTTTAACAGTCTTCAAGGTTTAAAAGGGAAGAAATTCAAGGTTGAAGATCATAAATTAACTAGAAGACCTAAGCAAAGAGCAATGGATCCAAATGCTTGCAAAATAGTGTAAAGCCCATACCTGAAGGGTTTCAGTTTGTGATAGTTCTGAAATCCCTTATCATCCAAATGAATCCAAACATGATCACCAACTTGGCTCATATAAATAGGGGAGGCACGCTGCCTTGAATTCATCCTATTTCTACTATAGAGAATGTTTTGAATCTGGGCATGAAGCTTGACTCAAGTCTGCACAAAGGGAACAGTTTTGTCTTGCACCTTTGTTGGTGGTGCATATCTAGAGCTGGAAGAGCTACCAACAGTTCATAAGGCACCAAAGGTTGAAAGCCATAATTATATTGGCTTGTGACTAGTCCTTTGTATGATAAGTCAACGGATGCCCTGCTTACTTGAGTACCAGACCTATGGAAAATTGGGGGCCATCAATCTCCAATGGAAATGGTTGTTGCACGTTAGGGAGAGAAGGCACTAGAGGGGAACAAGGAGCATCAAAAAGAGATTTGATTTCTTGGAATTTAGACACAGAACATTATCTGCCTTAGCTCCCAAATGATTCCAAGAATCAAAGGATCACACAAATTGACTTATTTTAAGTGATAGTTCACCAAAGAGTAAGTTGTTCTGTAGTCAGCAGATGTTATGGAAGCCATCAAAGTTAGCCTTGTAATCATAATTAATGTGCTTCAAGTAGTGGTATGCCCTGTCAAAGTTCACGTTTGCAGGGAAAAATCGTCCATTGATTGACTGATTTGTTTTCAGTTTATTAACTTGAGTCTCATTATTAAAAAAATTATACTACTAAATAGATGCATGCTTGCAGTCAGATAGTCCTCACTTAATCAAAGGTTCTTGAAAACTTAAATAGTCATTTCCAAGGTCATGTTTAAAGCCTCGAGTGGGTGGTGGATTCGGCAAACAACCCTCCCTGTGCTGCCAACACAGGGTTTACTCCATCTCTAGCCGACCTCTGCCATATACGCAAGCTTTTCTTCGAAAAATGCTTCATTAATGCTAAGGTGACCATTCCTGACTACATTGGGCCTTTACATCAAAAAATTGAGGAGTTTGTATTTCAGGACAATACAGCAATGGAAGGCACTCTACCTCCAGAAATGGTCACGCTTACTGCCCTCCGCCGTTTTATTCTACCATTCCTGTAGAGCTTGGGAATCTGAAGAAGCTTCAATAGCTTGTTTTGAGCGATAATGCTTTTAGTGGAAGGATTCCTTTTTCTATGGGGGAGCTAAGGGAGCTGGTCATCATGGATCTAAGCCACAATCAGCTGGAAGGAGCCAAACCATTACAGATTTCTAGGCTTGTTAGGTTGGCTAAGCTAGACCTGAGCTTTAACCGTCTGAACGACACCATTGTTAACAAGCACGATAAAAATGAAGGTTGAAAGCCATTAATAGGTCCAATAAAAAAACCTTAAAAGGCACAATAGTCAAAGAATCGCTGCCAAATATTGTTTAGTGCCACAAAAACCAGCATACATACACTCATGCATTGCCAGGAAAAGAGACAAGAAACATAAGGAAAAAAAGATAGGTGGGGCACACCTGGTCTATTGCTAGAAGGCCCTGTTGCTTGCCCAAGAACCTGGACCCACGTGGTCGTGACCTTTTGCTCTAGGCTTCGCATCCTTTTGATTTGCTGAAAACCCCTAGTCGTTTCTGATGAAAAAGTCCTTCTGGTGCATTTGTTCCTCTGTTTTGTGTTTTGAAAGCCAAATGAAATTAACGCATATTCATTAAAGCTGCATATGATACGATTGAAAGTAATGTCCAATGTTGGAGGGAAAACGAAAATTGGAAGGGAATTGGAAAATTAGGAGAGAAATAAAAAATATATTTTAGAAAAGGGCTTTTTTTTATTGTCTTAATTTAAGACAAAATTAATAATTTAAGACAAAACTAATATTTTGTCTTAAATTAATGTCTTAAACGGGGGCTATATGTAGTAGTGGCAGATGGTCTACCCTTCGTGAAAACTGTCATTACTTTCTGTTAGCATATTACATTGTGCTGCGGTTACATTGTGTTGCGGAAGAGGTAACTGTGTATACAGTTAACCAAACCATTTCCTAAACAACTGCCGCTTACTCACGTATTGTATAAATACATTGCTTTACATCAATAATACAATCAAGTCAATTACATTCGCCATCAAAGCAGGCGATGATAAACACATTTAATTGGCATTTGATTTGAATTTGTTGTGCGCAAGGAGATGAAGCATGGTGTTGAAATCTATAGTGAGGTTGATTGTTGGTTCGAGACAAGGGTGAGACGGTATCTGAATGCATTTGCTATGCTAAAAATGGCGTGATACAAGAGTTCTTTGGAGTGCCACATAAGTAATGTTTCACTAGAGCAATAAGATCTCTATGCATGTGCAAAATGGTGGTGAAGGAAGGTTGAACGTGAGCAGATGAATCTGTATTATGCCAAGAAGAGGCACCATGTGTTGTACAGCATCTGCACTCTACGGAATGAAACCATATCTTGTAAAGTATCTGCAATCTATGGAATGAAACCCGCAAATGAAAATAACCAATTTGTGTTGCCAATCTATTGCTGCCCAAGAATTCATAACCTTTGTTGTTTCTGTGCGATCAGATTTGGCGTGAAGTTTTTATTGGCATGTGCAAGCCTGGAATAGAAGGCATTGCTTTTGAGACGTCATAGCATTTCATTGTGGGACGTGGGCATTCTTGGTGGTTTCTGGTACATTACAGACTGTTGTGTTCATTTCAGTATAACATACCTTCCCAGTTAAGGAATTTGCTAACAGCCAGTAGCGATCTATAGCCAATAGACATGTTTGATGGGAGTATGACGATTCCTTAAGACGAGATCAAGCTATGTCAAGAAGGTTGTTGGATCTGTGTAGCATTCGATTGGGTGCATATTGATAACATTCACACCTGGTCATGTTGATTTTACCATTAAAGTGGAGTGGATACACAAATGGTTACATAGTCGTTTACATGCATTACTTAGTTGTAGCTTGGAGGCAAGTATCTTTGCAAGAGATATGCAACTCTAATTAGTTTTATGGGTATTGTAAGATGTCAAGCAGTTGATATATGTTTTTTGAGTTTTTCCAATCAAGTAATCTATCTTCTTACTACCAATGCTTGGAAAAGTGCATTTCAAAACATTAAAACAATTTCTTAGCATTTTGTAGATGTGTTTATCAATGTTTCCAATGGATCTTCAAACAGTTATGTTTGGACTTACGGGGCCATCTTCGATATTCCCGATGAGGCCTCCAAAGACTCATCTAAATATTAAATGGATGAAGTGTAGCAATATCATATTGGAGGCTAGTGGCACCGGGGGATGGAGGAATTTCCACCATCTCAACTTCTCGCTTTGAGATGATGCTTTGCATGAGAAGTGTTTTTTGCTTTAATTTTTTTCTTTTCCTTGTTGTTGCTGACAGATTTGAAGAATACATATATTGTGAAGTTTGATTTTTCGAGACAGGTAAGGGGTTTGGTGTAGAGCTCAATATGGATGGTTGTCCAACGAGCACTCAAGGTTGTGATCTAAATTATACCCTTTTGAGGGTCATCAAATAACTTGATGGAGCCATGTGTTTGGAGAGCTCAATATGAATTGTTGTCAAATAATTCAAGGAATATGTGATTTGGGAGTTCATGGGAGGAAGAACTCAGGAATTTGGCTAGGGGCTACACCTTTACGAGGGTTAAGAGACAACTTGATGGAGCTCCACCTGATTCAGAATTTGTTTCTTCAAGGAATATATTCACAAAGATGTATATATATTTTGTAATCAGCAAGTTTTGTTATGTAACCCTTAAGGGGAGTCCCTTAGAAAAATGGTTTCTAAATTTTCATGGCTACTTTTCTAGGAGCAATGTAATAAGGGAGGGAATGTTAGCATGTTACATTGTGTTGTAGTTACATTGTGCTACAAAAGAGGTAACTGTGTATACAATTATCCAAACTATTTCCTAAGCAACAACTAAACTATTTCCTAAGCAACCATCGCTTACTCACCTCTTGTATTAATACATTCTTTTACATCAATAATATAAGCAATTCAATTACATTTTCCTTCACTTTCAACCTTAAGTGAAAACATAGCCCTTGTGTGTGTGAGCCATCAAGAAGGGATTGGTGAGGATGTTAGAGTGGTTGAGTAAGTAGGGTTGTGCTCATTGTGAGGGTATTCCAATTCCTCTCTTAAAAAAATGGTGAAGTTTTCTTGAGATTTTGTTTTGGCCTTACATTTGGTATCAAATCCTAGGTTGCAACACCAGGCACTCTCGGAATAACATGGGTCTTGTGTCTTTGTATGTTGTGAATTTTTCCAACATGTGAATCAATTATTTTTTAAATTAAACCCACTTAATATTTTTTTAATAAACCATCTGTTATAGGAGTTGCAAGAGTATTTGATAATCAAAACTTGACCATAAGAGACATTTATGTAGTGATAATTATCTAGAAGGAACATGATTTGGTGAAGACCAAACCAATAGGATCGTCATGCTTTTTGTAGATAATGTGAATGTCGGGAAAGAAGGATAGTTCAATTAATAAGAGTTATCAAATCAAATTTATAATTGTTTGTCATTATTTATTCCAAACTTTAAAAGGTAGGTAATATTAAACATAGCTATTAGGATTTTAATAAGCTAGTGGGAAAATGCAAAGCATCTAAATATCCAAAATTATATAAACCTACATTTTGTCACCTTGCACATCCATAGACTTGGAAGGACATTAATAACTTTTATAGAATTTGATCTATTGATTTTTATGGATAGTGTAGCACATGCTTGATAGATTAAATAAAATTATCATTGATCACACAGTTAAACTTGGTAAGATTAATCATCTCCTTTAACTATAGTTGACATAATGAATTTTTGTAGGAGATTAATTGAAGGTTTCACCTAGGAATCCTTATGCAAGGTTTAATTTGAAATAGATAGTACAAGTTACCTTAAAAAAAGTAGTAATAGGTTTTATGATTAGATAGGAAATAATGTAAGTAATTTTGTAATAAAGGCACTAAATAAGGATGTTGTACATAGTAACATTTCACAATCCCTTGGATAACCTTAAAAACCGTAACTATTTGACCTAATTATGTCTACCATGTTTTAAACCATGATTGATGAGGGTGGGCCACTCCTAAGTTCCACTTATGACTAATCAATATGATCAACAAGTGTACCACCCTAGAAAACCTTTTTAAATTCAATTTTGTGTGCAA
Source organism: Sequoia sempervirens (assembly GCA_007258455.2). Classification (NCBI taxonomy): domain Eukaryota; kingdom Viridiplantae; phylum Streptophyta; class Pinopsida; order Cupressales; family Cupressaceae; genus Sequoia; species Sequoia sempervirens. The sequence continues at coordinate 30,674,884 of VDFB02193867.1, forward strand.
TTTTAACACCCCTAGTCCAAATTGGAGGTTTGATACAAATAAAATTTAGGATGCCACCTATGAAGTATTTAATCCTTGTTTCTATAGACACTAAAAAATGTTCTAAGCCTGTGAACACCATTTTTTGTTGTCAATTCCCTTTCTTCGGACCTAAATAATTAAATAATTTTAATTATTTGATTATTGTCTAAATTCATATTTTTTCAATTAACTAAATAATTTTAATTATTTAATTAATTCATTTCCTTCCTTTTATTTTTTCCTTTTGATTAATTAAATAAATTTAATTTATTTAATTATTGTCATTTTTCTACTATAATTAACAAAATATTTGTAATTGTTTAATTATTCATTATTCTCTTTTTTATAATTAAATAAATTTTATTTATTTAACAAAAAAAAAATTAAAATGTTGGTTTGAATATCATGTAGAAAATGGGTTATAAAGATAAAAGATTAGGAAAGTATGGGCAAGAAATTAGAGAGCCCGTTGAGCCAATTGTGAGACCAAAGTATGAAGGCCTTGCACATGTTACAAGTAAAAATAAAAAATAATGTTATAGATATCACGAGTTCAAAAATAGATCAAGGAATGCAATGTATGCAGTGTTCCCATTGTAGCAGGGAATGACATAGAAAAGAAACGTGTTCAGATCTACATCGATGTAGCATTTGTGGTTTGAAGAACCATTCTGAAAATACATTTTGGAATAAAAAATGGTAAGACTCTATGAAAAGTTGTATGAAAATGGATTATGGAGGGAATTATGGACCAAATTGGCAAAAGATTATACATATTTATTAAAAAAATTGTATAAGCATAATTATTCATGTGTTGAAAATGAATCAAAAAGTTTAAAAGGCTTGAGAAGGGTTATAGATATTATCTCAAAAGATATCATGAAAATTGGGAAACTATAGTTAATGAGTTTACAAAAAGGGTACATCTAAATTTCAACTGATTTGAATATTAGTTGGAGGTGAAGGTGCACGAAGACACCAAGATCAATTGTCATAATCAGGAATATGATGGAATTAAATTCTTGTAGTAAAGTACAGTAGCATGATGAAGATTACTTCTCATAAATGAATCGAATTGGAAGATTACAGATTAGAAGATCAGTTGGAAAGAAAAAAATTCATCATTATGACTGCCTACTTTCATATTAGTGAACAAGTGATTGTAAATGGATACCTAACAAGACTTAGGCTGGAACCCATCTTTTCTAGATTATAGGAGGATATCTAAAAATAATTAGCATAATTCATTTATGGGGACTGTTGGAATAGGTAAATTAATTATGTGCCATGTCTGTTGGCACAGACCAGCCAGCCGTCCAAGCCGACCAAGCACCTACTCCTATGTTGTTGCATGTTGTTCATGTTGCATCCTCTCACCTGTCCTCATAAATTCATCTAACCCTATGCTATAGTAATTCTATGTCTCTAGCTATAAATCGAACGCATGAACATGCATTCCTCGACACTCAATTATGATAAAGTTGCTCTACATATCTATAATAGATGTATCTGCACTTGTATTGGTATCAATAAAAAGAAGTTTTTTCTATGATTTATCTGTACTCACAATCACTTCAAATAAAAAATAATTATACAGTAGGATTATCTTAACCAAATTGATATCCTACCATTGCAATTGTGGCACTTGAGGTGTCAATGGAAACAACATTCAACTGGTTGCAAAGAAAGTCCCTATATGCTTCATTATTCACATAAAAGTTGGATTTGCTGCCCTTCTCAACCCTTCTTATCCTTGGTTGCTATTGTAGACATGTAGAGGATTTTTTCCTTTGGCATGTAGTTATCTAGCTCTACTTTTTGTAATTCAATTCAGTATAACACTAAACTGTTAGATTAAAAATTATTAATTGATTCAAATTAAAATGAATACCCACAATTATCCACAACACATAATGAAATTGAAAGAAAAATTTAGTAGTAAATACATGTAAGTTGATGGCAATACCTCCAACTGTTGTGCAGTGGTATAGAGAACATTGTCCACATTCAACCAAAAGTGGGGCTTTCCCTCTTCAACCTTTCCTCTCATTGAAAAGATCTCTTCTCGCTGGGGATACACACTCTAAAGCTCATTTGGAACTTGGCTCATTTGGAACTTGGCTTTTTGATTTTCCAACATTGTGATCAGAAAATGTGAGATTCGCAATCTCACGATCGAATCTCTCATTATCACCTCCAAATTTCTAATTTCATCGTATACCCAAATTAGTTTAAAACTAGTTATCCCATCTACAATATTTTAAGAGGGAAAGATGAAGATGAGGGTAAGCACCTCCCAGTAGAAGCGGCCAGTGTGCAAATTGACAGGGAATTGCCATGTCACCAATGTTGAGCTTATCAGAGTTGGCGTTGGATCCTCTTCCGTACTGTACTATTGCCTTCATGCGAAACAGAGTAACCATCAACTGTCGCCTGTGCTGCATTCACCTGAGCCAACACATTTTAATTTTATAATTAATTATTTAAATATTTAAAAATTACATAATTCTTATTTAAACATGGTAATTGGAAATCTCATATCTCTAAACAAATAAATTAATTTTTAAATATTTAATGATAATTTTACATTTCATTTATATTTAAAATAATTAAACATAAATTGTCTTATTTTTGTTAATAAAAAATAAATTTTAATTGTAAAACAAGTTTAAAATAATAAAATGTGATGCTACAACTTAATCATTTCTCTATATACATTGTCTTTATTTATAATTAATTTTTTAATTTGATAATATATAGTGAGTTCTTTGGAAGTCAATTTTTTTTAAAAAATCATAATATAAAACAAAATTAATCAACTTGACATTTCCATGCTTACAACTTAATCAATTTCACTATATACACATATACATTTATAATCAAATTCTCTTTAAAAAACATTTTTTTTTTAAAATAAAAAATAAAAAATCAAGATTTTATTTGTCATTTGAACACTAACAATTTAATCAATTCCACTATATATGTATATATTTATAATCAAATTCTCTTTGAAAATGAGATTTTCTTTTAAAACTAAAAATTAACAAAACAAAATAAAAAGATAAGATTTTATCTATCATTTTAACATCACAATTTAATTAGTTTCACTTTATACATGTATACATTTATAATCAATTCTCTTTGAAAATCATATTTTCTTTTGAAACTAAAATTGGACAAAACAAAATAAAAAGATAAGATTTTATTTGTCAATTTAACACTAACAACTTAATCAATTTCACTTTATACACATATACATTTATAATCATTACCTTTGAAAATTGGATCTTCTTTTGAAACTAAAGAATAACAATACAAAATAAAAGATAGAATTTATCTATTATTTTAACACATATACATTTATAATTAGATTCGCTTTTGAAACTAAAAACTAACAATACAAAACAAAAAAGATAAGATTTTATTTGTCATCTTAATAGTGACAACTTAATCAATTTCACTATATACAAGTATACATTTATAATTAAAACTTTTTAAACCTCAAAATCCTCAAAACTACAATATAAGACTTGTGATATTGCTATCAGAATTCAATAGTGTAGTTTTACAAGTCAAACTCACTAACCCATGGTTTCATGAGTAGTGGTTCACAAGAACCCATCTCTCATGATAATGAATGGTCCACTTGGCACTCATTGCATCTAGGTGAAGCACTGGGCTTGGAGGTCACCCATCCTAGTACTACTCCAACTCAAGCATGCTTAACCACAGAGTTTTCCCCAAGGTTAAGCTCACTTAGCTTGTGACCCCATTTGCAAAACCTTTAGCAAGTTTTGTACCTTATGAACCATTCATTATAGAGCCCCTTTAGTTCATCAATTGATAAGTAGGAGGTATTTTCCACAACGTATTAAATTGTGATATTGCTATCAGTTTTATAAATCAAACTCATTGACCCATCAAAATTAAATAAAAAACAAAACCACTTTATTCGTGATAATGCTAAACTCTACTAGATATAGAGCTGGGTTGAAAATATGTAAATACCATTCCCCTTCCCCACATTACCTACGCCCTCCAATATCTCCCACATGAAACATCCGCGCTGCAACACAAAACCCAACATCAACCATTAATCTATAATATCTTACCATTTACACTTGGGAAGGTAACAAACAAAATCCCACAGGAAAATCAAATCTAAATTTTAACTAAGAGGAGAAGTCAATTGGGTTTGCAATAACCAGAGATATCTATGGTGGGTAATTCTCTCTGGACGGAACGTTCCAGAGCGCTCGTCCAGAACTACTTCAACTTCAGCTCTGCTCGAAACGACCAGGCCATAAAGCTCTCCCTTTTTATTCACACGCTCGATCCTTTCAGCAATTTCTCGAGGTATTTCAGCAACGGAGAGCGATGGAAGGGCAATAATTAACAAGAAGAAGAGAAGAAAAGCAGATGAAATCTTGTAGAAAGCCATGGCAGAATTGAAGTGTAGAGCTACTACGATGCACACTCACTAAGCTGGTTTGTAAAGCGAATCCCTTCATTCCTATTTATAGGGAAGAACACCCTTCATTTTCCACACCTAGAAATGTCTTAAAGTTCTTTTATTAGTATGGTTTAACAAACGCACCTTAGCTTAATCAAGTGATACATAATATACATATGAAGAAAAGAAAAGCAAGGGACAGTTGTAGCATAGTGTACAAGATTATGTAGCGTGATGTATACTGATTTACAGCAGGCACAGTGATTATTATCTTCGAGTGTTCTCGAATAACCATGTTAATTCTTACTTTTTTATCAGTGTCTTGGAGTTTAGTGTTCCATCAATTGTTTTTTATGAATTGCCATGTGTAATTAGCAATTACTTGTGGCCCTTTGGAAATCTACGGTACAGTAAGTAGTTGTAATTTAGGTTGAAGTAGTTGTTATGCATATGTTAGATTTTATATATAAATTGTGTTCAGCAATGATTGTTTATATTTATTTTATTAAAAGTGTTGAGTTTAAGAAATTATTATTTTTATTTTGATTAAATATAGATATAGACATCACATTTTAAATTTATTTTCACTTCAAGTTTATAAAAAATAAATTTAAATTCAGAGAGGACAACTTTTTAATTTAATAAGATGCTCTTGAAATTGACAAGCACCTACATAATTTCAATAAAGATGAGGAGTAGAGTCTAAGATTATAATTAACAACTAGTCATGATATATTTAAACACAACATATTATCTATTTTTTAATTTATGAAGGTATTTTTTACCCAAGTCATTTTTTTTTTTCACCTTCTCAAACATCTTTATCATTATCTTTTGGATTTACTTTCTTTTTCACATTAATGACACTTCATTATTTTTTAAGGTTATCAATTCCATCTTTTTACATATCTAGTTTACAACGCATAACTCTATTAAAACTTTAATTTATTTTTATTTTATTGTTTTCTAGTTAGAATTTTGTATGACATAGAGAAGCATAATCTATAGTAATGTAATGAAAACAAGAAAAACTTAAAATATATATAATGAGCATCTAAAAAATAAAATTTCAAAATAATATAAAAATATATTGAAAGATTGAAAACATAAAGATACTTTAGTAGGTATAGACTTAGTTTTAAAAATACAAGATAATTGTTTTCCATATCGCGAAATAAAGTAAATCATCTTACTTTAACTCAAATCATAAAAATTGAATCCTATGATTAAATTTATCATTACTATAATTTATAAACTTGACATACCATAATTTCAATTCACATTAATAATTTCATTTTTGAAATTCATTGTTATCTATTCATAAATATGAATAGTGGCAATGCTATCATTCAAATTCATAATAATTAATTCATAAATTTTTCATTTTTTCCATTTTAAAATCACATGTATGTACACACGATATCTTTAGAATATTCTTTAAATTATTGTATTGAAGATATCTATATTAATTCTTATCTTAAATTATATATATCAAATAAGTTGAATTTTTTCTTAAAATTTTATTTTAGTTTTAATTAATTTTTGTTAGAGAAATGAATTATATCCAAATATAATAAAGTGTTTATTAAAAGTTTTTGTTTCATAGATGTCTTATATTTCACTAAAGAACAACCTAGCATGCATATAGATGTTTTTAGATTTAAATATTTACTAGTTCAATAAAATAACATGACAGTAGAATTATGGAAAACAAAATGATGATAGAGTCAACTAAAAACTTGAAACACCAAAATATAATTCAAATAGAGTTTAGAAAAAACAAACACAAATAATTAATTTATATCATTTTAACAATTACTCTTTAAAAAAAATTGTGCTTCCATAGTTACCCAACACATTCAAATTTAACTAAAGATAAATACATTTAAACAAATCTTTATTATTTTTATCATTTCAGTAAATATTTCAGTCTTACCACAAAACTATATGATGTACATAACTTTCTTACTGCTATGAGAACAATGGAATGTGTCAAATCTATTAAATGTAAGTAATAAGTATTAAATGAATGTAACGAATTCCATTGAAGACCATTGACACATCACTTGAAAGGACTCGAGAACGTGCAAAACAAAACGTGTCATTCTTTTATAGAAGGGATGTTCTGCATCATCTCCAGTGTTTCAGAAAAGCATCTGGGTTTAAAAAAACACATCGTACCCGTTGGCTGGGGATAAGATTTGTTTGCTTTTCAATATGAAAGATAGTAAGTAGTGTACCAGAAGAAGATATTTTCGTATTTGATTTCACCTTTGAAAATAACGTATTTGGGATAAATAATGATCAGAGTTGCACTATTCACTAGGAAAACCATTCCATTGTAGAGATCATTTTTCATTACTGTGATCTCTAAGAGTAGTTTGCATCTGCTCAAGACAGAATCAAGATATATGTAGAGTAGCACTAAGACCACAAGATAAGGTGTTTTTGTCACCTTAACTATACAAGATGAAGGCTCCAGATTATTAACCTAATAAGAATTCATAATATGTAATTCTTGGATACAATGACCTCCTTTTCTTCATAATATTAGTACATATACTCAAATTATATTGGATCATATAATATATTAAACTTTTAAATTATATTTACTAATTATTTTTTTAAATTGAAAATCAACAAATCATAAATACCATCTTTTTCCCACAAATCATAAATACCATCTTTTTCCCACAAATCATACAATAAAATAATTTTAATAATAAAAACAATCTTAAATTATTTTCAACAAAATAAAATAGATTATATATATATATATATATAGTAACAGTTATTTGCTGTTATTGTTTATCTATATATAAACTGCATATTCTTCTATACTTTCATCAATAAATTAATTCCAATAAAATGTTAAATTCTTTATATTTAACAGTTATTTGTTATTACTGTGTATTCTTCAGTTCTTTCAATAATGTTTGGCAAAGTAAAATTGTTTAATATATGTAATGATCTCTCAGCCTTCTGACTGTTATGTTTTTTATGTTGATTTGTCATGTTCATTCTTTTCAGCTACCTGCTGATAGCTCTTATTATTTGTAATCTGCTTTGTTCAATATTAAAAAAAAAAGAAAAAGAAAAAACATACTGAGAATCTTTTGTTTGGGAATAGCATCTGATCTTGTTTAGGTGGTCGTCCTCAGAAACGTTGGTAGTGCAGTACAAATACTGCAGCATAGGGTTTGCGTGGGCGCTTGAGAACCCTATATGTCACCATCCTTCTGCTTATCCTTATCCACATTCACTTGTTTTTGCAACTCTGATCATTATTTACCCCAAATGAGTTATTTTCAAGGGTTAAATCAAATAACGAAAATCTACTTAAATTTATTTCTTATTGCAAAGTAAACAAATCTTATCCATCGTCTCGAAAGGCCGTGGTGGTTTTTCTTTAAAAAGCATGACACGCCTTTTTTTTTCACGTTCTCTAGTCCTTCGCACTTAGGTGTCAATCATCTTCAATGGAATTGATTGCATTTAATAGATTTGACACATTCCATTATGAAGATGCTCCCTTTGTTTAACTGTGTATTGTTTGTGAGTTTGAGGTAGAATAAGGAAAAAGAAATGGCCAACATGATTAACGTCACTATAATCCCTGTGCTTGTGTACACCAGTATACATCACGGAACATAGTTTTGTCGAGAATGCCACAAGTGTCCCTTTCTTTTCTTTTATTCACATGTCCCACTTGATTAAGATAAGGTGCATTTGATAAACCATACTAATCAACTCCCAAGAGATTTTTGGATGTGGAAAATCGAGGGTGTTCTTCCCTATAAATAGGAATGAAATGGTTGGCATTACCAACCAGCTTAGTAAGTGTGCATCGCAGTAGCTCTCTACTCTTCAATTCTGCCATGGCTTTCTACAAGATTTCATCTGCTTTTCTTCTCTTCTTCTTGTTAATGATTGCCCTTCCATTACTCTCCGTTGCTGAAATACCTCGAGAAATTGCTGAAAAGATCGAGCGTGTGAATAAAAAGGGAGAGCTTTATGGCCTCGTCGTTTCGACCAGAGCTGAACTTGATGTAGTTCTGGACGAGCGCTCTGGAACGTTCCGTCCAGACAGAGATTTACCCACCGTAGATATCTCTGGTTGTTGCAAACCCATTTGACTTCGTCTCTCCCCTTGTTAAAACTTAGATTTGGGTTTTTCCCTGGGGTTTTGTTTCTTACCTTCCCAAGTGTAAATGGTAAGATAATATAGATTAATGGTTGATGTTGGGTATTGTGTTGCAGCGCGGAGGTTTCATGTGGGAGATATTGGAGGGCGTAGGAGTCTTGTGGTGATGTGCGGAAGGGGAATGGTATACCAGTAGTGTTAGCATTATTATGAAAAGTAGCAGTTAAGAGAAATTAAGAGAAAATGTTTCTGATTTGTTGGGTATGTTTTAATGATTTTCGTATTCAGTGATTTATTATTAGAAAGAGGGAAGAGAAAGATTGTAGAGAGGACTTGAAAAAAAATCTGAGATTTTTAAGAAATTTAAAAAAAAGTTATATTGATTATTCTAAGATTTAATATTAAAGGAAAAGAACCTAAGTTAGAAATAGAATTAAGATAATATATCTCTAAAAATTTCTTAGGTTTATTATCTTTATTCTATTTTAATCAAAATTAAAAATGAGTAAATTTACATTTTCTTCAGGTAGATTTCTTTAGGTAGAAATTAGTAGTGTCAAAATTCAAACAGTTGTTTTGAGGTTAATTTCTTAAAGAAAATTAAAAATTATATAACACTTTAATTTTTTATAATTTATTTAGGTGGAATTTTTAACATTTTATTTAAGTTAAAATTAGCTGTGTTAGATTTATTTTATAACAAATTTAAAAATAAATAAATTCAAATAATAATTTAAATTTTGTATAATTTATTTAGAATCTAGATAAACTTTTTACTTAAAAAAATGCAACTTTTCAAATTAACTTTCAGAGTCACGGTTTATTATTTTAAAACTGTTTTACAATTAAAATTTATTTTCTATTAAAAAAAAAGAAATTATGTTTTATTATTTTAAACATAAATGAAATGTTAAATTGTCATTAATTATTTAACAATTAAATTATTTAATTAGAGACCTGGAATTACCATGTTTTATGTAAATTTTTATATCTAAATAAGTAATTAAAAAAAATGAAAAATGTGTTGGCACAGGTGAATGCAGCACAGACGACACAGTTGATGGTCACTCTGTTTCGTGTGAAGGCAGTAGTACAGTACGGAAGAGGGTCCAGCGCCAACCCTGGTAAACTCAACATCGGTGACGTGGCGATTCCCCGTCAATTTGCACACACTGGCCTTTTCTACTGGGAGGTGAAACCCTCGTCTTTCTTCACTCATCTTCTTTTTTCCCTCTTAAAATCTTGTAGATGGGATAACTAGTTTTAAACTGATTTTGGGTATGGGATAAACACAGAAATTTGGAGGTGATGATGGGAGATTCGATCGTGAGATTGCGAATCTCACATTTTCCGATTATAACGTTAGAAAATCAAAAAGCCAAGTTCCAAATGAGCTTCAGAGTGTGTATCCCCAGCGAGAAGAGATCTTTTCAATGAGAGGAAAGGTTGAAGAGGGAAAGCCCCAGTTTTGGTTGAATGTGGACAATGCTCTCTATACCACTGCACAACAGTTGGAGGTATTGCCATCAGCTTACATGTGTTTACCACTAAATTTTGCTTTCAATTTTTTTATGCTTTGTGGATAATTGTGAGTATTCATTTTGATTTCAATTAATTGATAACATTTAATGTTATATTGATTTGACTATTACAGAAAGTAGATCTGGATAAGTGCCTGTCAAAGGAAAAAGCCTCTGCATGTCTGCAAGAGCAGCCAAGGATAAAAAGGGTTGAGAAGGGCAGCAGTTCCAACTTTTATGTGAATAACGAAGCATACAGAGACTTTCTCCGCAACCAGCTGAATGTTGTCTCCATCGACACCTCAAGCGCCGCAATTGCAATGGTAGGATATCAATGTGGATAAGATAGTGTTTCCATTACGTTTATTACAATACACGTGGTTGTGAGAAAACATGCAATTGTGCAGGTGTGCGAGAGCGAGAACAAGCCGTTCATAGCGATGAGATCCATCACTGATTATGCAGGAGGGTCTCCTGATGGAAACGATATTACTGTGATGAGGAATTTATGGCCTCAGCATGCTCGCAAGGCAATCACCCAGATCTTCACCAATTTCCCATCCATGGATTCCAACATCCGTTCGGTTGCTTAAGACTTGATCCGGTGAAAGGATATGGAGCTATGCATTTAGCTTCAATGGCTGCTCGATCTATATGTGTGTAAAATCTATATCAGTGTACAATCTATATGAGTGTGTCTTAGCTGCTTCTGTCGCTGCAGCAGTTACCTTCTTAATTACCATAAATAAGAGTGGCTTGTTGTAAACACCTTGTCTGTTCTATGATTTTGTTTTGAAATTCTTAAATAGTACTGAAATATCGAAAAACAAAGACCAGGAAACAGAGAGGAGTTTGCGAGAGACGAGAGCAAACATTTAGAAATTCACACCAGCCAAGCAAGAGCTTTCAAAACATTTAGAGCTTGTTGCGGTAGAAGATAATTAAAATCTCAAAACCTCGACCTTGCAAGCCTTCTGTTTTGGACTTAAACGACCTTAACAACTCTACCCTGCACGCACATATGAATATAAGTAATTCTTACTAGTTTTATTTCAACAAACATTGAAATTATAACGTACAGACTACTTAAGACTTACCATCACATAAAACAGAGCATTCAGAAAAAAAACTGATATTTACAGTCAAGCGGATTCACTATTTGCCGTTTTTGTGATTCAATGTGTTGAAAGTATTATCAGTTTGCAACATTGATCTCTGAGCTCTGGACGACACACTTCCATGACATCCTCCAACCCCTGTAAGAAGCTGAGAGTATTTTCATGAGATAAAAGGTCACAATGAGCAGAGGCTTATCATCACTGTCGTTGCCACTATGAACATGCCTACGATGCTTCCGACATCTTATCGACCCATCACTATCATGTCATTGTCAGTTCATAAGTGCCCCCAGCTATTGTTGATAATGATTGCCCCATACAGTATTATTCCATGGGAATCGAACAGTTTCGGTCCATTTAAGGTTTAATATTGATTCGGAGTGTTCAGCGACGTGGCATTGATCGAGTAGGATTCTATCAAATCATTTTCTTTTTAATTTATCTTCGTCGATCGAATAATTTTAATTTGCTTTCTACCCCAACTTTATTCATCCATATAATTATTTATTTTGATATGTATTATATATACGGTGAAATGATGTGAGAGCGGGGTAAAGGTATAGAGGGGTTGTTTTGGTTGGGTTTAATGGTTAGGATGCTTTGTGAATTCATAGGAAAAGGTTTGTAATAGTAATAGGGTCAAGATTGATATAATTCATTTTCTTTATATTATAAAAGAGGTTTTGTTTCATCAAGACATTCAAGTTGTTAGGAGGAGTTCTTATTTTTCTACAACTTGTATTTTGTATGTTCTATTATCTCCTTGTAAAGAGCCTAAGAAATATTGGGTTGGAGTTTTTAAAGGTGAGGACATCACTCAAACCTCAATTTCCTCTCCTAATGATATGGCTAGTAACAAGGATAATATCTCGATACATGTGTCAAATAGGGTTGTGGAAAGATCCTCTTCTACATTTGAAAATGCAATAGTTGGAAGACTTTTTGGTTCATAGCCTAATATTGATGTTGTCAAAATTTGGGCTATGTTGGCGTAAATAGGTATTTTACCTATGTAGTTCACTCATAGGGCCTATTTACATGTTAAGCTTACTTAGGTCTTAGGAATCCTTCTAGAAGACTTAGTTGTCACTTAGATCTTATCTTTTTGACATTTAATTATTGGTTCCTAGGTCATTTAATATTAGTTGAGTTAGTCTCATGATATAGGATTAAGACATATGTCATAATCTTGTATAATCCTATCTTTCACACTTATCTCTATAAGCAAGGCTCTTGTACATTTGTTTCATATCATATCAAGCAAGCTATTATCTTGTCATACTCTCTTGTGAAAGGTTATCATTTTGTTTTTCAAGTGATCCTAGATTGTGAGCTAATTTCTAGCTCCTATAGGCTAGGCATAGATGGAAATTGAGAGGCCATCTAGAAATTTTTGTTATGGTGAAGGGTTTTTTCCCTTTTCTTTCACTTTTAAGGATGACTATGTTCAAAAAATTGTTGAGGGCCCTTAGTTTCTTGGAAAATCTTGTTTAGCCTTGTGCAAATGGAAGTTGGTTTCAATCCTATCAAAGAGTTCTTAAACATGGCCCTAGTTGGGTTAGGGTCCTTGGCCTCCCACTTTAATACTAAGAAGAAGAAGCCATGGAGGGGATAGGCAAACATTTTGGCCACCTTTTAGCCATCAATGGGGTGACTAGATTGAGGAAAAGTCTTGTTTTGCTAGATTATGCGTGAACATGGAAATTTAGAAGGAAAATTCTTATTTTTTGGTCTTATATTTTGAATACAATAATTATTTTTAGTTGATTGAGTATAAAAATATGTCTTCTTTCTACAAAATTTGTCAAAAAATGTTCACTTATATTAACATTGCTTGTGAAATAATAAGAATAAGGAGATATGTAGAAAAAAAGGTCAATGAAGATCCTAGCTCCACCCTAACCCTTGCAGGTGAAAATATGGTCCAAAAGGAATAACTCATGTATGCTTTCCTTAACAAGGAAATATTTAGAGATAGTGTTTCTCCAAGGTTGAATATGTTATAGATAAGTAGGATTTTTTCTAGGAGAGTTAATTTTGGCTCTAGAGATTATTTAGAAACCCCCTATTTAGGCTTATATTTTTTTATGAATAAGTGTTTACTTCATCATTTATATAACATAATATTACCAATTTACAAAAAAAGTGGGTGGATATAAAATCACACCCCTAAAATCCAAATAGGGTCATTGCCTGGATCATAAAACATAAAAAATTAAGTTGTTGGGTGATAATAGTAGTAGCAGAAGGGGGGGAGGTGGGACTTGGTCACTCAGTTTATCACATACATTAGTGGGGTCTAGAAAATCCATAGGAGGGTCCTAAACCTTATCATATTTATATCTATCTTTATCTTCTTTCTCATAGGTCAGTAAAATTGCAAGAGCTAGCTAAGTAAATTTGTTGAAATCAAACCAGGTAGAATCTCCACTAGAAGGCCACCAAGAAGTTATCCCCATGGGTAGTGGAGTGGTGGAGCATTGATGAGTAGGCTATGACCAACCCCATTGTCCATGATCTTCTTTACCAATTGAAGGAGGAGCTTGTGAACAAATAACTTGGTTGTCATGAGTAGAAAGGATTTATCCTTGCTAGTGCCCATGAGAAGACAAGTAGCATTGGGAGGAGGAGGGAGACAAGGAAACTCTAGACACAACATAAGGGGCATTAGCTCATTGGTCAAGAAGCACTTTTAGGTGAGCCACTTTTAGTGCAATTTTATGAGCTTGCTCTAAGATCCATAGGATTTATTTTTTCAGCTGTTCCTATTGGTTGTTAGAATTGTGAAAAACATGTGCCATAGGATCAAATAATGAGCAAAGACACCTTCCACACAAGAGATCTACAAACAAATAATTGTTATATTCTTTAACAAGAAAAAGTTATAGAAGAACTATTAGGATAGGTGACAATAAAATTGCTACCCTAAGTTGATTTATGTTTCTCCACATTCTTTAGAAAGTGTTCTTAAGGACATGAATAATAAAATATTTATTATTTATTTTCCTAGAACAAATTGTAATTGCATTCAAAGAGGTGGACACTTCACGATGGCAGTTACAAGGCATCTCGAAAGAATATTCTTCCTAGGCATCCAAATTTATGGGTTGGGACCACTTAAGTGTGCATGTCCTTGCATGGTTGGGTGCCCAAGTTTGCATGGTGGTGCATGAACTTCCATGTAGCCATTGGAGTCGTCGAAGACTTATGGGGCACTCAAGTTTGACTCAATTTGATTGGTTGTAGGTTAAGCACCCATGTGAAGGTCATGTGATTATTGAATATTTTATTCCATGTTTATGGGGTGTCCACTAAGGGGGCATGGGTTTTCCAAGTGGTTTTTCTGCTTGTTTTAGGATACTATTTGTGGTATTCTCTCCCACAAACTTCTATATATTAGAGCCTTGGGATGGTGGTTTAGTATGAGTTCTTTGCAGGTTGTCAAGACAACAAAGTGTTGTCAAATTATAGAGAGGATTGTTGTACTGATGTACTTCCTTGAAGATTATTACAAACATTGGATCTCTTTGGGTGTGGAGTTTTTTCCACAAGGGTTTCTCCAAATATATCTTGTGTCACTTGTGTTGATGACTTGTGGTACATTAGAAATTTTTATTTCATTGTTGCAATTTTCAATCACTTAATCTTGTTATGGTTAACTTAAACATATAATTTTAGAAAATGCACATATTTAAGTTCATATTGCTGCAAGTTATACTTTGATTTCCAACATTTGGTATCAAATCTAACGGTTTTGTTAAGTGAGGGGCACCTTTCTTTTGAGTGTTGAAGGTTTCCTAGTTATAGTGGGAGCTTGTACATTGTGGTTTTTTGAAAATTTGTGAAGAAGATTGGAAACCATGGCCTTTATCTCTCATCTGGATATTGAGAAATTTAATGGCACTAGCTACAAGATGTGGAAGTTGAAGATAGAGGATCTCCTTGAAGAGAGAGATTAGTGGTTGGAAATTTTGAGCCAAATGAAACCAGAGAAAATGTCTGATGAAGATTGGAAGAAAATGGATAAGAAGGCATAAGAAACCATTCAGTTGTGTCTTGTAGATTTTGTCCTCTTGAATGCTTCAAAAGAAGCCATTGTATATAATTTGTGGAAGAGGATAGGTGATAGCTATCAAACTAAAATATTAACTACTAAGTTGTGTGGATACTAGAAATGGAAGCCCAACTTTCTTTGTCCACACAAAAGGTGAATGAAGGAAGAGGGATTTGATTTTGCAATGCTCACATTCAAGAATACATTAGAGATCTCAACCCAATGGAGGATATGAGAGATATGACTATAAGATATCCTTGGAGATGAATGAAGACAAGAAATGGGTTCACCACCAAGTGTAAGCTTGGAAAATGCATGATGTTTGAAAACAAAGTGTGATATGCAAATGATACTAAATGACCTAAAAATGCAAGTAAAATGTAATAGAAAGTTATCAAACTAGAAATGTGCAATTGGAAACTTGTTGGAGATGGAATGGAGCTATAGAATTCTAAAAAATTCACTGTTCATGTCAACTGGGACTCATATACCAAGCTGGGCGACTTAGTCTAGTTTCAAGAAAATGGTGTCGGAACAGGTTTCAAACAAATGGGTACTCAGATCTATAAAATTCATGTTTAGGCCTGGGTAGTGGGACTCATTTGCCAATAGTGGTGAATCATTCCACCTCTAGATTTTTGGGAATTCAAAATAGGAAACTATAGCCCTTTGTCTGCTCTTTTGCTCCTGATATAGATCTGGGTCTGAAATTGCAAAATTCAACTTGTAGATCTTCTCCAAGGTTCTCTTAGGACTTTGACAACTTTGACTTGTTTTGATCACTTTTCCAATCTTGACTTCTTGGTAAATCTACAACCTAGCCCTATAAATCACACACAAGAAGAGGGAAAAATGTTGAGGGATTAGTGAATAGGGATTTTCCTTGCTTAAACCCCTTGTTGGTAATTAAACCCTTGAAATGAAACCAAATAGATTGGAGTGTGTGTGTGTGAAATGTGGAAATTATTAGTAAATCAACACAAACTTTAATGAAATGAATTATATCAAAGATTTGAATCAAATAAACTACTCCATTTTGTAGCTACACAAATCTTTTAAGAACATCTTATTGTCCTCTATTCTCAAGGATTTATTAAACCATTTGGCTGTAAAATTTCTTTGTGCACTATGGTTGTTAAAATGGCAACATGAGAAACGATAAAATATTCAACATGCAAGCCAATTAGATTCCTACATGAAACTATATAATAAAAATGATAATGGATACTATGATGAATGGATGATGGTGCTAGATTATTCAAGGTAGATACTATGGTATTGAACTAGGATGATTGAAACTATGATGCAAAGGATGACATAAAATGCAACTATAAATAAAAAAGTGATTCTAAGATCTAACTATGATGCAAAACATGATATGAAATGTAACTATAAGACCCTAAAATGCTCCAATGCTCAAACGATATTCCTGCATGATAACTCTACTCAAATTTGGATGCAAAATACAATGGCAAAGGGTTGTATTTATAGGCTTTTCCAACCATCTTGTGAGGTGGCGACGATCGACGGTCATATTCAAACAAGAGGGATGAATGGTGGAGATGAAAAGAATCAAGAAAGTGTCCCCTTGACCAAAGACAACATGCCAAATGGATGGAAGACCAAGTGTGGGAAGAAAATACCATGTATTTGAAAATTGGTTGAAGAAGTGTGTGAGGAATAAGCCATGTGCTTGAAAATAATTCTAGTTAAAAATTAAAATTATTTAATTTCATGTGACCTTGGTGAGGTGGCATAAAATTTTTAGACATGTGCTTGAATTCCTAATCGAAATTAGTGAAACTTAATTAAATAAAACAAAATTATGAAATTTGTTTATTTAATTCAATTAGAAGAATATGATTTTAGATTTGGAGAATTAAAGAATATAAAAAATATAAATAAATTGAGAATTTATTTATATGTAGTCGAATATTAATTAAATAACTAGTATTTAATTAATTAAATGCCATTCATGACCGATTTTAGGTGTATACATTTTTCCCCTCTTTGAAGTAATGTGTTTACACATTGCTTCAAAGAAAAATTTGATATTGATGGCGAGAATTTTTTAAATTTTTTCGATGCCCCAGATGTTGATTTTGAGGTGATGAAGATATAGCCCCTTGGGAGATAAATCGGTGAATTTTTGAATTTTATGATTTTTTGAAAATTTTGATGATTTTTCGATGATTTGATAAGGATCTCAAAATTTTATGCTTCAAAAATGATTTATCTACCGAAAAATGATGTAGAAGCCAACAAGTGATAATCTGACTAATTAAGGACCCTTTGAAAAATAAAAATAAAACAACCCCATAAAATGCCACTTAATTAACCTTTAAAAGGTTAAAAAGTTGATTAGAAAGGTCATTTGTGCATTTTGCAATTTGAGAACTTTGTGAGTGAGAGTGATTGAGCAACTTGGAGCAAAATGATGATCCCTTACCACATGCACCAATTCGAGCGAGTCAGGCGGCACAACTGCCCAACAGCGTATGAACCTCCAGTGAGTACCTCAAAAACTACCTCGTATTTCGTGCATTTTGTTTTCCCTCTCTTTTTCATTAGAAATTGGATTTTCAAATGTTTTAATGTATTAGGATTCTGAAATAGTGCATGCATGATCTGTTTTAGCGCATAGAGTAGTCTAGTGCTTAGGGTGTTTGAAGTAACGCATAGGATACATGATTTAGCACATAGGACAAAGTAGCGCATAGATGGCCTGAAGTGGCACATTCATGAATTGTTTTAGCGCATAGAGTAGTCTAGCGCATAGGGCAATTAGATTAGTGGATAGATTAAATAGAATAGCACATCAGGACTCTGTTCCAATGCATCAGTGAAATTTTCTTACACATAGAGTAATCTAGCGCATTCAAGGTCTATTTTAGCGCATTGATGAATTTATCTAGCACATTGGGTTTTTAGCACGCATAAAGAATATTCTAGCACATTGGTGAAGTTTGATGATTTTCTTGATTGAACTCCTTGATGTCGATGATGTTTGATCGCATCAGTTTGTGATTTGATGATGATTGATTATTTTGATAGGTTAGATGTCCATTGATCTCATGATAGGTCAAATTCAATGATAGGATGATGATAATTGACCTCATGATAAGCGAGGATCAATTAAAGATTGATTGATATGATAAACCTCATGATAGGTGAGGTTGAGTTGATTGATGAACCTCATGATAGGAAAGGTGCATTGATTGATTTGATAAACCTCATGATAGGTGAGGTTGATTTGATTGATTTGATAAAATTCATGATAGGTGATGTTAAATTCATTGATTTGATAAACCTCATGATAGGAGAGGTTCAAATTGATTGATCTAATAAACCTCATGATAGGCGAGGTTGATTTGATTGATTTGATAAACCTCATGATAGGCGAGGTTAAGATTGATTGATCTGATAAACCTCATGATAGGCGAGGTTGAATGATAGACTGATCTGATAAACCTCATGATAGGCGAGATTGAATGATAGATTGATGCTTGGGAGATTTGATCAAAGTCTCACCAGATTTGATTAAATTAATAGGTTGATTTATTTGGATTGATTGATTGACTGATGATGTTGGTTGATGTTGGTTGATTGATGGACTAACTTACAATTTTGTGATGATAGGAGCCTTTGACTAGTTTACAAATTAGACAGCGGTTCCCAAGGACTTGGGATCTGATTCACCATTTGACATAGCCTAAGGCAGCCATTATTACATGATATGGGTTGTCATCTCTCATCGACATGCCCCAAATCAGGATCAACAGGGATTTATTGACAGCCTTAGCTAGGCGGTGGCATAGTGAACATAACACTTTCCATTTTCCCACTGGTGAGATCACGGTGACTCCTAAGGATGTATAACAGATTCTATGGATTTCAGTGGTTGGAGAGCTAGTCATATATGATGCATAGGAGCAAGGTAGTATCGATGCGCTACAGCGAGTTTTTTCAGGATGATACGATAAGTGGTTATGAGATTTCATGTAGGGACATGGTTGATGCATATGCCATGCTGCCTTCTTTATTAGTTGGTTTCATTGGAGGGTTCCTTTGTCCTAACTGCAGGTCAAAGGGACTCTCAATTGGATGGGGTAGGATTTTAGATAGCATGATTGTGAATGGGATGAGATATGCATGGGGTTTTTGTATGCTAGCCTATCTTTACCATGATCTGCATGAGGTGGTCTACCTTCGAGGGGCTAATCTATTCGTAGGGGTTGCATTGCTCCAGGTCTAGGCCTAGGAGCATATAGCAATCAGTCAATCGGTGGGAGACAAATAGAGGCCAGCCATGAGGCCCTATGTTCAAATATATGTAGGTCGACTTACTCAGCCTAGGTTGGGAAAGTTGGAGTATTGGAGGAGGATGTTGGATGATTTAGAGGTTGTTGTGTGGAGGCCCTATGTTGATTGTGAGTAGTGGCCTGAGGATTACACAAAGCTGTCGTATTTGTTTCAGTCGATATATCTAATTGGTTGGACTCACTTTTTCATTGAGAGCTTCATTTTACTAAGAGTTTTGAGACAGTATGGTTGGTTTCAGTCCATGCCCCAGGGGGTGGCTCATTATGCACGACAACGACAGGATGTGATAGAGTGGGGGCCATGTTTGTCTTATGATGTATTTGTTGAGCACTATCAGATGTTACCGACCATCATTTAGGAGCTTCATCCAGAGATCACCAATGCACTGATATCAGTGGATTATGCCATATACATTCTTACTCATCCATTCCCATGGATCACGATCCCATATGAGCCTGCACCATTGTTATTGGAGGAGAAGGTAGGAGGTCATGGTTGGAGGCGATAGAGAGAGGAGGCAGAGGAGGAGCAAGGTGAGGAGGAGGAGCAGGGTGAGGAGGAGGAGCAAGAGGAGGAGGAGGATAGTAGCAATGATGGTGATGATGAGGAGAGTGATAGGGGAGATGATGGGGGTGGTAGAGGACTAGGGCTAGATGTTGGTGAGATTAGAGTTCCTCACAAGAGGCAACATGTGGAGGTTTAGCTACCCTCACCATAGCAACAAACACATATTGATGCACTCTAGGTACAAGTCGAGACCTTACAGGGTCAGCTAGAGCATGTACAGGCTCTTTTTATACAGACACAGAGGCAGGTACAAAATCTCACGACTGAGAGAGATGTTGCTAGGCAGTAGGTGCAGCAAGTACAAGGATAGCTTGCACAGGTACAGGCTCAGGGGCAGGTGTAGGGATAGGTGTAGGGGAAGATTTCAACATTGACTTTCAAGAGGGATGCCCTAAGATGGTGAGCGAAGCAGGCTGAGTTCATCACTGAGAGGCTACAGTAGGTTGTGGTAGCTACCGGTACCTCAGATTATTTCAGAGAGGTTCATCGTTCTGCACAGGAGGTCAAGTTCTACAAAGGTCGATATTATGATGCGATTCCTCCAAAGTGACGAGAGAGCTTTTCCTAGTCTAGGTCAGGGAGGTCTTAGTCTCAGACTATTAGCTTGGGTGTGATGCAACCATTTCTTGGAGATTAGAGAGATCTTGGTGTGGGTTTGTTAGGTGGAGGGGGAGGTAATGGTCCTAGGATGCTAGCACCATCTAGGGGGAGCATGACATAGCTCCAGTTTATGATTTTTTTATGTATTCCTA
>VDFB02193867.1:30695935-30769195 GCA_007258455.2 Sequoia sempervirens
GAAGCCCTTTCCGCCAATAGGATTTGATGCTTGTGTTCTTGAGGTTGTTGCATGTATGCCTTGGCTTGTTCCTTTTCATGTGGTAGATGGTTGGAACTGTTGCCTGAGTTGGTGGACATCTTGGATTTCATTGCAGGTGTCTTGGTTGGAGTGCAAAAGCATTGTTTAAGATTTGTGAGCTTTCTTTGGAAGGAGTCAGTAAGTTCTTCGTCAAGTGGGAGAATGTTGAGAAATATGTCTCAAATTTACTGGCTTGATAAACTTCCTGGAGCAGTTGCATTTTCCTCCTTCATCATCCTGACTTAAGTCACTAGTTTTCAAGTTTTTCTAATTGAAGTCATGAGGTTCTAAAGTTTTGGAACCTCACGACTTAGTGACTATGAAGCGAAGGTTAATCCGTTTTTTGTCATTGTGTCGCATGTTTTGTGAACTTCACAACCTCTAACTTGAGGTTCGAAAGTTTGAGCTTTAGGCGACAAGGAAATCCCTTTATCAGTAAGTCATAGGTTTTGGGAACCTCACAACCTCTAACATGAGGTTTTGAAGTTTGATTTTCTAGTGATATAGTGACTTGGAAGCCTAAGGATGTGGGGAAAACTTGGAGTGGTAATGTGAACATCAACTGGACAATTCTTTATTGGTGGGACCTTGTTCTTTGTCCCATTGATGGCCTGATGACATTTAGGCTGGTTTTCTATATTGGTGAGAGTTGTTCACTTCCATGGGACTCTCTATGTTGTCTCCCTAATGCTCTGATGTGACTGTTTCAGTTGGCCTTCCTTATATCGATGGGAGATGAATTGGTGTCCCCTCAATATGGCGATGGGTGACTCGATAGCTTGTGATGGATGTCTAGGTAGGACTCGATAGGAAGGTGATGATGGTGGATCATGTGAAGGCTGATAGTTGGTGATGATGTGGGGGACAGATGGCATGTGGGCCCATGTGCTTGGTGAACATTGTTGAGATGGTAATGAATGTCTATTTGGCTAGGTAGCATGGTGCTAGGTGGATAACTCTAAGCTTGACGCTGGAGATTTGTTCAATTACTTATCCAATGACCAGAATTGGATGTTAGATGTTGGCATGTGGATTGAGGTGGAAACCCTAATGGGGTGCAATAGTTGAACATTCAAAGGATGTAGAGCATTGGTCAATTGAGTCGTGTAGGCCGAGAGGCTGGGAAACTAAGAGAAATATGGATCTAGCAAAAGGTGGAGGCTGAGTGGTTGTGCAAAAGTGAGGCCAAGAGGCTGGTGGTTGAGTCATGGGGCTATGTAGCCAAATGAGATGTCTCTCACTAAGGGAGATGGTCGCAATGGGTTATGCTGTCGAATATTCTCTAGAATGAAACAAGATGTAAACTCTGTGAAGTTTGTGTGCCTGATATTGTATTGTAACTATATTTTTTTGTTGAATAATATAATGGCGATCTGGGATTTTGGAGCGTGGATTTTTTTACCCGAAAGGGTTTCCCCCATGTATATTTGTGCGTTCATGTCTTTTGTTTCATCTTTCATGGTTGTCAGTTATGTTTATTGAATCAGTTAATGGTGTTGTTGAAACTAGTTAAGCATGAGTTTCTCTCAAAAGGATTAATGTGGGAAATGAACTATGTTTGATTCCACTTTATGGCATTGTACGTCTTTGAGGTAATCTAATGAAATGAAAATTATTGAAGGCACTGTTGATCTTGGTAGTTTTCTTTTTGAGATGACTGATATTTCCCAATAGATTCACACCTTGATTTGACTCAACTTGAAGTTGACAGTCATTTCATTGTGTGGATCTCATTTCTTAATGAAAATAGAGTATAGGACCCCTTTTCCCTCTTTCGATCTGCTTTTCCATTTTGCGACCCTCCACCCTATTTTTCTTTATTTCATTATCTAAAGTCATACTTCTATTAATTAAATAATTTTAATTATTTAATTAATTCATTTATTTCCTTTTATTTCTTGTACTTTTGATTAATTAAATAAATTATATTTATTTAATTACGTCACTACTATCCTCTTTCCCCTATAATTAAATATTTTTTTATTTAATTAATTATTATCATTTTTCTACTATAGTTAAATAATTATTTTTAATTATTTAATTATTCACTTTTCCTTGTTGATTAAATAATTTTATAATTATTTCATTTTCTCCAACAACCTCTTTTTATGTGTCAACCTCTTTATTTGTGTCATTATTATCTCTTCACATCTCAATTAATTTCAACCCTTGATTCAATTATTTTATAATTTAATCTCAACCGGGCTCCATCCTTATCCTAGCCTTATCTTTGCCCTAATTTAACCCTAAACCTATTTCATACTACAACTTTCAATCTTGACCATTGATTGACATGTCATATTGGCTTTTAATCGCAGCCCTTCATTCCAATTTGGCTTTCTATAAAAGAAACCTATCATTATCATTTCAACCTTACCTAGACTATTGCTATCAAAGGAGACAAGTACAATCTTCAATATTTTTCTATCATTGACACTAGGCTATTATTGCATACTCAAATTATGAGGGAAATCAATCACATCAAGAAAAAAGGAGAAGGAAAATGGAGGTGAATCAACCATGGCATAGGTAGTATTTCTTTATGTTTATGTTTCTATGTTTGATTGTGCTTCATTGTTGGTTTAAGGATTTTGGGTTTTAGTTTTGATGATTTATAACCTTAACCTTTTTTTTACCCTATTCTACATAATTGGTGAACCCAATGTGAACTAACAAGATTTGAAAGAAAATTTTAGAAATTTTGAGTTTCAGGTTTGAATCACAACTTTGAGCTCGAATGATGCATTTGCCAAGTCCTGCGATGCATTTACAAAAATCCAAAGAACCACAGTCACTTTCATGAATGTCGTATTTGTCTAGATATAGGAAAAATCATTTTATTAAGGCTATTTTTGGGTTTTCATGGTTTTTTTCAACTCTCTGGTCTTATTCTAACATCTTGACATCATAATTGCATCATATCTATTTTTGGTTTTGTCAAATTTTGTCAGATTTAAGGATTTTTGCAACTTCTAATTTTTTGTGACACAACTGTTAATGGCTTCACCATAGTCGATTTTAACCATTTTTCATAGTCATTTTTTTTTGCACCACATCTATTTAGAACCAATGAGCCACATTCATCATTTCCTACATGCATTTTCCTATTAATTTTGAAATAGGGTTTTATTAGGAATTTTCATTTTTTCTTTTGCATTCGGTAGATTAGGGTTTTTTCTATTACTGATCTCTAGTATCCAGTGTCTGGCTTAGCTTGGAGGAGATATTTGCATTTTGATTCACTAACTTTTGTTTTGCATGATTATTGTTCATTCTTGTTTAGATAGGAGCTTTGATTTTGCAATATATTTTGGTTTATTCACACTCACTGGGATTAAAATTAAGCACAAATTGCATTTCTCACTCATGGGTTTAAAATTAACAACAATCTTGCATTTCTCACTGATTTGGGTTAAAAATAAATTTCATATTCACACTCATTTGGTCTAAATTGAACAAACAACTTCATCAAGTGTCTTTGCTAGTGGAACCCATCAAATATTTGTGTTCTACTGATTATTATTGCAAAACCTGGCTATTTTATTGATTTGGAGTGTGTCATATGGCTTAGGATTCTAGTTGTTCTTATGTTCTAGGGTTTATGTGTCTTCTAAACCCTTTCAAAAACCCTAAGTTCCTTTTCCTTTTACGTACTTTCTATTCTTTTGTTGACTGGGTTTTACCTGTTCCTAGTCTCTTAAGTCATATCTTATTCCTTTGCATCCATTTACTCACCATCCCCTTGAGCCTAGTGTTCCCGGTTGTTACCTATAGAATCCTTATAAATATTTACTTATCTTATGTGGGTCATAAATCTTTATATTCTTATTTTTCCCTAAGTCTGGGTTTAATATTCACTTGATGTCTTTCATGCTATAAACCTAGGAAAGAGACCCCTTTTTAAGTGATATAATAAGTGTGCATGCTTATTATAATCCTTAGTTATGCTTGGTAGGTCCCATTGACTTCTTTCTATTGGTTCCCCTCCATCCCATGGGATTAAAATAATCAAATTAAGGAGTTGGTGGGAGAGTAGGAAGGCAACACTTGTCCACCCTTTTGGCGGGTCCTACCACTACTCAAAGGAACTGATCACTAAAGGTGATCAATTCAATAGTTACTATGGTTTCTAAAAAACAAATCTCATTTGTTCCCCGCTAGCTCGTGGGGGACCCACTGGCTTATTTGATCCCATGGAGGGATATTGGGAAAATACCACATGTCCTATCTGTTAGTGGGCCCCATCATTGTATTGAAGGCAGTGACTATTAAGCTTGATGAGATCAACAATCAAGATGAAGTGACATGGATTAATCTCAATTTTTCCCCTCTATCCCATGAGGGACCCATCTTCATCTCTTTTCTCTCAAAGGGGAAGCAGGGAAATGCCACCTAGCGCAATGTGCACCATCAGAGGGACTATAAGAAAACATGAAATATTTGTGAAAGATTTCTCGGGAAGTACTAAAGAGTTAAACAGTGTGCTACTAAAGGGATTTTTGGGCATGTGCAAAATTTTAGATAGAGATGTTATGATCATGACCATTCATTAAGTCCAAAGGTTATTTACTTAGGTGGAAAACCTTGAAGTTAATGCATCCTTCTATCCATCCATGAAACAACTAGATCCTCCCACAATACAACATCTTGAGATGTTTGTTTACTTACATCCTAAAACCAAAGAAAAAGTTGAACCTAGTTCCCCTAAACTAGAAAACACTCAACCATTTTGTGATAACAAAGTGACAAAAACTTAAATCAACCTAGAAGAAACACATGGAAAGGGATTCATTATCTTTAGTAAACAAGGATGTGATACAACAAATGAACATGAAACTCATCAAATTTAAGAGAAAATATCAATTGATGAAAACAAAAAAGGGTTGGGATATCAAGATCCCCCTCACACTGATAGATCTCCTCAAGAATACTTAAAGCTTAATAGTGATGGAATGGTGATCCTTAACTCTCCCCCTAATATGAATGTCCTTCCTCAAGAACAACCAATGACTCATAACAATGAAATGGATGATAGGATCACCTTAGGTCCTCCTCAACCTTCAACTAGAGAAATTGGTGAATATAGTAATGCAAAAGACCTTATAAATTACAAAAGCTACAACCTCTTCATCCACCACTTGAAATTGCAAGGAAACTACAACTACTTCTCAACAAAGGATTCATAACATTACCACCTATGAATAGATTAGTGCTTTATCCTAAAGATGCAAAAGTCCCACATTGTGCATATCATCGAACTCTTGGACATAATATCGATGAGTGTCATGCATTCAAGTTAATATTGTAAAACTTTAACTTCAATGATAATGATTTCCATCAAGTGATTAGGTAGCCTGTCCTTTTTAGCCCTTTTGTCAGGTAATAGTTGTAGAATACTCTATTCTCACTATTACATGACCCTTCTCATCACCTACCTTGGCCCATTCTTGTCTCACACTTAGTGGGGGCAAGAAGTTGATGGCCTTGTCCTAGTCAAATATCTATTGTTGTCCCTTGGGTTCGCTATCTACCTTTCGCTTATACAAACTAAGAGTGGAAGGTGGATAACTTGCTTTAGGTTGACTCACCTATTCCTTACTAGTCTTTTTCATTTTCTTTTTGTTTGATTTCATGTGCGTAACGTGATCCCCCATGATGTTATGTTTAATTTTCCTCTCTCTATGTGCATTCCTCTATTTGTACCTTCATTCTTCTATATTTCGTATACTTTTTCCTTTTCATTGATCTTTTATCTTTACTTTTCATTTTTATTTTTGTCTTGTCTTTTCCTTTTGGGGATGATGCAAGGCATCAAGACACCCTATGTCTCTTCCATGTTGACCCAAAATCTTTATCATTATCTTCTCTTTTCAATTTCATTTTTGTCTTGTGTTTTCCTTTTTGGGATGATGCAAGGCGTTGGGAAACCTTATGTCTCTTCCATGTTGACCCAAAAGGATTTTATTTTTTTTCACTCTCTTTGTGTCATTCTTCTAGTTCTATGTGTATTTGGGGAATGATGACATTTTGAAGCTCTCTAACATTATTGTAGCAAAGATGGTTACTGACCCTGAATCCATAGATCCCTTATGTGTTTCTAGGAGAAACCCTCTTTTCCTTTTTCATTTTTTCACTACTTTAAAGTAATTTCTCACATGGTGTTAGAAATTCCTTTAAAGTGGAGGCATACATTGGCATTATTTTGGGATTATCTCAGAATGACTGCATTATTCCTTTTCATGTTCCTTACTGTGATTTTCTTTATTTATGAGATGTGTTTTTCCTCTTGGTGGTGTCATTGGGTTTGACTTCCTCTAAGAGTGTGATATTTCCTTGTCCTCTCTTGGAAGCATTAGATACCATGTTTCCCAGGATGAGACCTTGCACTTGTCCTCTCTTGGAAACAAGATGAGACCTTTTGCGCTTGTTGTCTCTTGGAGCATTGGGTATGATGTTCCCTAGGATGAGACCTTGTATTTATCCTCTCTTAGAGACATTAAGCATGATTTCCCCTAAGAATAAGATCTTGGATGAACTAATTAAAATCTGTTTAAACATATCTCTTTCTTGTTGCATTTTTCCTTTTGTCCTTATTAAATTCATGGAGGTATGGCTTTGATATGGACTTCCTGGGGCTCACCTAGTGAACATCTAGCTTCACTATCCCTTGAGCGTGCATTTTTGTATGTTATTAAAGTCGTGGAGGTATCGCTTTGATATGGTCCCCTGGGGCTCACCTAGTGGACTCCTAGCTCCCACTAGCCCTTGTGAGCATGTGTTTTGTTTGCAAAGTGGACAATGCATTCCACTTGTAAACTTTCCTTTTGGACAAATAGCCTAGACCCAGTCCACCGCATTGGATGACTAGGCGAAGCTTGATCCGTTGCAGTTTTCTCTTTTTCCTTTTTCCTGTCTTTGATGGTGTATATTTTTTATCTGATTATGTCTTCATATATCATCCACAAGCATGTTATTTTGTGCCTATGTTGGTTTTCCATAGAATCTTGGTCATGCAGGCTTGGCCACCCTCTTGATTATTATCATCCTATTTTACTAGCATTTGTACATTTGAACCCCTCTTGATTGTGTGGTTGGATAATTTAGTGTGAGTTTGAACCAAGTTCATCCTCTCACTAAACTGGGGGCTAAATGTAGTGTAGTAAAATGCATACCTTTGCATTTCACACTTGTTTAGGCCCACCTTGCTTTATTTATGCTTCCTTATGGCTTAGTTGGTCCTATTTTGAATTCAAAAGCCCTATGAATTATATTTTTCTAGCTAATCTCAACATTTTCCAATGGATAAATGATAATTTAATAACTTCATGAGAGTCTCCCTATTTTTTGGGTCGGGACTAAAATGCCTCCTAGGGTGTCTTTGTCCCCTAGAGGTCTCAAGACCCTAATTTTGAGACATTTTAATTGGGGCCCTTTTTGGTGTTTGTGCGCCAAGTTTTTAGGACTTGGGACTAAGATGCCACCTACGGCATCTTAGTCCTCCTTGAGCCTTTTTTAGGATTTAATTTCAAATTTTGGCCGGATTTAGCCTCCTTTATTTAATGAATTCATATGTCAGCTTGGTGTAATTTAATTTTAGGATATTAAGCATAAGTAAGTATAAATACTTGAGGTTCCTTATCTCATTTTCAACTAACAAGCAATCTACGCAATCCAAGTCTTTTGTGAGAGCATTCAAGAGCATTTCTATCAAGCATTTGGAGCCATCATCAAGATTCAAGCATCATATCAAATATTTTTCTTGCATCATGTGTGTTGTGCTAACATTTGTGATGTAGGGTATTTATTCAAGCAAGCAATTCAAGATCATTCCTTTGGTTCAAGATCCATATCCATTGTGGCCATTGTACACAATTTTTTAGACTTTACAACAAGGGTTTGGTCAATTGTAGCATTTCATGTTGTTCATTCACCATTTCTTTCATTATTTCCATTTCATTTCAAGGTTTAATTACCAACAGGGAGTTTGACCAAGGAAAACCCCCATTCACTAACAAACAACAAGTTTTTCCCTTCTTGCATATTTATGATTTCAGATCTAGGTTGAAGACTTGAAGATCACTTGGAGTGAAAATTTGTAAAATTTGCAAAGTTGCATGACAAAGTTGTCATCTTCACGAAAACTCACCTACAGGCCATATTTAGAAGATGTAGAACCTGAGATCAGAAAGGAAGTAGGTGTAGACCTTGGAGCTCAGGACCACATTCAGAGTTTCAAAAATTTAGAATAGGACTAATAAGCCACCTTGGGCATCTTAGTCCTCCCAGGAATATTTTTTAGAGATTCTTCAAGATCTGGTTCTGACATCCAAAGATTTTGTATTTGCCCTGAAAAATAGCAGTGGGACTAATACGCCATATTGGGAATCTTTGTCCTCCCTGGAATTTTTTGATAGCTTCTTTGCATTTCTAAAATCGTCACAAAATCTCCATACTTCCTAGGTACACATATCATATCTCCCTCTTGCACAATTTCATCATTTGCATCTCTCATTTAGCTTGTTTTAGGTGAATTTTCATATCACATTATGTTTTCCAACATTTTCTTTTCCAGGCATTTGCTTGGTGGTGAACACCTTAAAGTTGAAAGAACCCTTCTTAGGCCTTCCTCATTGTGAATTGACTCACCTTGTGAGGTTGTTAGTCAATCCAATTAGGATCCCCAGGATATTATTGAGTGATTGATTGTGGAAAGGAGTGACATTGTGCACCTTCCCTTTTCACCATTAATCAACTATCAACCTCAAACGTGAGTTAATTATCGACAAGGAAGACCTAGGAGGGGGTTATTTAAGCTTTGAGGGATTCACCACCAAGCAAAAGCTTGGAATGGACAACTTAACATTCAACTCACAAAACCTAGTAATGCAAGCTAAATGAAGGAAACAAATGATGAAATTAAGAAAAAATAAGTTATGACATGTATGTACCTGGGAAGTATGGAAATGTGATAAGGATTATGGAAATGAAAAAATGCTATCAAAAAGTGTTATGGAGGAGTAAGACGCCCTTACTTTTGTCTTAGTCCCATTGTTGTTTTTCATGGTAGATGCAAAATCTTTGGATGACGGAACCAAATATGTAAGAATTTCTATAAAATAAATTTGGGAGGGCTAAGAAACCCTAGGTGGTGACTTAGTCCCATTCTAAATTTCTATAATCTTCAAATGTGGTCCCAAGGCTCAAGGTCTTCACTTCCTTCTTCTCGGATCTCAGGTTCTGAAACTTTTGAATTTGGCCTATAGGTGAGTTTCCGTGAAGATGAGAAATTTACAATGCAACTTTTCAACTTTGCAACTTTGCACTTCAAATGATCTTCATGTCTTCAACCTAAATCTACAATCACAAACACACAAGAGAGGAAATTTTTTTTGATTGTTAGTAAATGGGGGTTTTCCTTGGTCAAACCCCTTATTGGTAATTAAACCTTTAAATTAAATATAATAATGAAGGGAAATGATGAATGAACAACATGCAATGTTACAACTCACCAAACCCTGTTATGAAATCTAAAAACTTGTGTTAGATGGTTAAATTGAATGTAGATCTTGAAATACTTGAATGCTTGATAGATGTTGACTTGAAATGCTTGCTTGAATCAAAACCCTACATCACAAGTGTTAGCTCAAAAACACACATGATGAAGAATATCCTTGATATAATGCTTGAATCTTGATGATGGCTCCAAATGCTCTTGTGAACTCAATTATTCTATTATGAATTCTCTCACAAAATAATTGGGTGAAAATGAATGAAGGAACCTTGTATTTATACTTATCCATGCTTAATATCCCAAAAATACACCACACCAAGCCGGCATATGAATTCATTAATGAGAGGAAGCTAAATCCTGCCAAGATTTGAAATTAAATCTTTAAAATACCTCAAGGGGGACTAAGACACCCTAGGTGTAGTATTAGTCTTGAGGTATGAAACTTGGGGCACAAAATCCAAAAAAGGGGACTCTTTAAGGCACACTTAAAATCAGGGTCCCAAGACCTTTGGGGGACAAAGACGCCCTAGGTGGCATCTTAGTCCTGACCCAAAAATAAAGGACACATAGCCATAATAATTAAATTATCATTTATCCATTGATGTTTTTTGAGATTAGCCATAAAAATATATAATTCATTGAGAATATGGATTCAAAATAGGACCAATTATGACATAAATAGGGATAAATAGAGCAAGCTAGACCCAAACAAGTGTGGAAATGCAAGGGTATGCATATTCCTACACTACAGCTACATTAGCATGTAGTTATCTAGGCATTTAATATTTGAAACTAAGGTGGTTATCCAACCACCTCTCACCTTGCCTATATAAGAAAGACTCTTGACCATTTGTAATTCATTCTAGAACAATTCATCACAAATCATCATTTTATCAAATTGTCTTTTTTTCTCAAGATGCATCACTTTCTTATTCATGTGGATGATGTCTTTCTTGGCTGATCCTTTGAAGTTTGTGCAACTTCATTTGGGTTATTGTTCATTCATATTTCCAATAGAGAGAAGGGCATAATAAAGTGAAGTTCAATAGCAAGGTTCAACATGCAGACTCAATACAATGTATGAATAAATATGTGATAATAGCATCTTTGCATAATTTTGAATGTGAGATAGAGTGTTCCATTGATCCAAAATTAAGGATTTTAATTGATTTTTCATGTGCTTAGATTTGAAAATTAGGAGGCGCATTTTTAAAGGTTTGAAATAATTTATTTTATATCAAATTTTATTGGTGTATATGATATTTTATGCATCCATTAGTAAAATATAAGGGTTTACAAGTAAATTTTTGTATTGGGGGTTTCCTTTCTTTCTAATTTTGACTAATTGGTGGAGTTTTTTATTGAAATAATTCAAACTTGATTTTGCCTCCTTAATTATGACTCATGATTGAGTTTTTATGATTTTAAATGTGGAGGTTGGTGCCACTAGAGGATGGAAGAATTTTCATCATCTGAGGTCATCTTCTCACTTTGAGATGATGCTTTGCATGAGAAGCATTTTTGGCCTTAATTTATTTTCTTTCCTTGTTGCTGACAAATTTGAAGTGTTCAATATGGATAGTTTCCCAAAGAGTTCAGGAGACTACAATTTGGAATTATACCCTTATGAGAGTGAAGGAGACAACTTGGTGGATCATTATCCAATAATTTAGTATGTGATTTGAGAGTTCAAGGAAAGGAGAACTCAAGAATCTATCTTGGACCTACACCTTTATGAGGGTCACAAGGAAACTTGGTGGAGTTCCACTTGATTTAGGATTTGTTTCTTCAAAATGATCTTCACAAAGATGTACATATATTTTTTGTAATCACAATTTTTTATTATGTAATTTTTAAGGGGGGTCCCTTACCAATAGGAATTCCATGCTTTCATATGTGCATAGTTAACTATTATATTACATTATTTAACTACAGGATATGAGGCTAACGAATACGTGGTTATTTTTTCAGTTATGTAGTTGTTAAATTGTTTCATCTATATAAATATTATCTATATTCCTCAAATAATGATTAATCAAGTATTCACAATCAGTTTCTTGAAGGGTTCACTCCCCTTAGAGAAAGACTGTTGAAATAATTACATCATTGTTCTATCATATATTAGAGATGGTTTGAAGGTATGATGCAAGAAAACAATTTAGGTGAGTTTGATGACTTGGTTGCAAGCACCAAAGAGAGATAGAAAAGGAGAATTTCCAAAGACAAAATTTGGGAATGGTAAACTTTGAAGCATATGTGGTAGAAATTAAGGAAAAGTGTTGGCATATGTAATTTCTCCCACCAATATTAAATACAATAGGGCATAATATTAAATATTTATATAGGAACAATTATTAAAAAAAATTAAGATAAGGATAAGAGTGAAAAATATTAAATGTTTAATTTAGTCAGCCTAGGATCTAAAATAGCTTTTTGTTATCTCAAAGACCTCTATAAATAAGCGAAATTTGTAATCTATTTATGCAAGAAATATGGAACAAAAATATTGTTATTGTGTAGTAGAACATGTTTTTTTGGTTTCTTATCTTTGTCCACCTAGAAATAGGATAGACATGAAAATAGGTAATTGGGTTGCAAAGATTTTTCGTATCCACTAATCTATTTCCTTAATCAATTTGAAAAGAAAAACTTTAAGTGGGGTGAAATTCAAAGATGCCTCTTTTGAAATCTATTTGGATGCAATATTGAAATGGTGAAAAAAGAGAGCCAAAAGATTGGACTTGTAAATTCTTCTTTCATCAACAACACTACATTATTACTTTGCAATGGCTATATAAAGCCTTCTAATTTCAAACTACCCAACAACTAACTAAAAAATAATATCTAGTAACTAACCTATTAGTTATTAATTACTAACCTATTAGTTATTAATTACTAACATATATTAAAATCACTAATTCCTATGAATTATTAATCACTTATATTATTAATTATGAAGCAATAACCTATGCTAATCATTGATTTTTGCAAAGAAAATACAATGTGGCTTTGAAACACATAGTTTTTTATCCTAAAGTATGCTTTTTGATATATAGAGAATATTATCTAGAATAACATCTTGATTAATAAGCAAGATAGGATGGGCCTTACTTTTTTGGTGACATTGAATATGTCAAAAATGATTCTAAACCCTTTGATAATATCTAGTTTCATACATAGCAGACATAACAAAATTAAGAGAATTTCCATTTCTTCAACTCATAGCTACATCCACTTGAACAAAACATTTAAAGTAAAAATATAATGAGCACCTTGAGCTCCTTGGAGATCCTATAGTTGGTAAATATTTGTGTGGAAATCCCACAAGAAAACTACAAGTAAGAAAAGAGAAAATTTCAATAAAAATATCAAAGTAAGCTAAAACATTAAATCGAAAAATAAAATAAAAATCCAAGGTCAAAGAATAAACACTCACATGCAAAGAAAGGAAAGAGATGACATGAAAAGAGTAGTTGTTATGTAATCCTAATCACCACAAACTCTAAAAAAAACATTTTTGTCTAGTTAAGTTTAATTGTAAATATATGTATAATATGTGTAGTTAAGCTGTCCATAGGGACATAGTACGATGGTTAACCTATGATGCTAGTGTTATTTCCATCAAGGATTAAACCCCACTATGGTGTTAATTTTTTTTGTATATATTGGGGATGAGGTCCCCCTTTTGTAACTTTCATAGCTTTAGGTCAAAAGTATTTAGCCCTTTTATTAAAAAATATGCATAGTTAAGTAAAATTAACATTTTTCCTACATATTTATATTCATTTTTATTTAATCTTAAAGATAAATTTGCTGATTGTAGCATAAAAAAAGGAAACCCTTTTTCATGCTTAGTTTGGGAATGAATGGTATACCGTAGAAAAATGGATCTTTGAAATTTTCATGGTCATTTAGGTCTTTTTCCTATGATGCTTGACCTATTTTGCTTAGATTTAATGTTGCAATGTGACATGCATTCACATTAGGTCTTGAATATTCAAATTATGATGTCTTGTGAAGGTGTTGTGAAGTCTTGTAACACATTTCTACACTTTTCTAGACTCTTCTTATCATAATTCATCTAAATATTCCCTTTTTATCCCTTAACAAGTCGTATTTCAAAGTGTTGTAAAGTATTTTAACAAGCTTTCACACTTTTTTAGGCTTGTCATAACCTAATACACCTTTCTTATGCTTTATTTGGCCCCTTTATGCACTTATAGGCCTTAATTAAGTGTGTTTTTTAATACAATCCCAATAAACAACATTAAATACAACTTAATTCATGACACCCACTTGCATGCCTCGAGTGGAACCCATTCACCATGGGTGGTGAATGAGTCCCTCTTGGAACAAAATTCAAAATAATTTCAAATTTCCTTTGAGTTTTTATTCATTAAGACCTTATGTCAACTTGTGATGTGTTATTTTTGGGAAATTAGGGCATGAGTGTGTATAAATAAGTGTTTCTCTATCCATTTTACTCCTAATTCATTCAAGTATTCATCCTTGCATTCAATATCATTCATCCCCCTAGGTATCATAGCATAATTTAATCAAGCAATTATCAAGCATTTTGTAGTAGCCATTGGCATATCTTCATATTTTAGCAACAAGTGTTTGGTAAGTTTGGAAACTTGCATGTTGTTTATTCATCATTTCTTTCTTGTTTCTATTTCATTTCTTTATCAAGGGTTTGATTACCAAAGTGGGATTTGACCAAGGCAAATCTCTATACTCTAACCCTTAACCATTTTCCCCTATTTGCATGTGTGTTTGCAGGTCTTGTAGGTATATTTTCAAAGAAATAGGTGTTGAAAAGTGGCCAATAAGTCATCAAAGCTATTCAAGTAAACTAAACCCTAATTCAAGCTTGGAGACTACATTCAACTCATTTTTTGTAGATTTGGTTTCGTCAACCTGACAAGAAGACAAGTGCAGATCTGGACCCACAGAGTTGCCTTCTGAATTTGCAATTTTTTTTGGAGGAGGATTGATTCACCATAAGTGGTGAATGAGTCCCACTGCTAGGCTGGAAAAGTTGATTTCATTAGAATTTAGTTCCCGACAGTCAGAAACCAATTTCAGCACAGTTTACCAGAATGACTAATTCACCATCAATGGGGAATGAGTCCCATTGGGCATCAACAGTGATTTCTTTTAGATTCCAAAACCTTCTAGCATCAGTATTCCATCTCCAGGTGCACTATGTTCAATCACATCCAATTTTTTTTCATTTGTGCATGTTTTTAGTTCATTTCTACATATCACACTGTGTTTTCAAACACTTCATACTTCATTAGTTTTGCATAAACAATCAATAAATTTTATCCATTTGTTGCACCTAGATCATTTAATTTAGGAATAATTCCATCATAGATACATTAGTTTGAGTGAACCACCTCAAATTTTGGCCTATCTCTCTCCTTTTAGGTGAAAAACCCTACAAGTGCAAGAGAAGTACATAGCCCCCAAAAATTGTTGGTTCAAATAGTTAATGATGAAATGTACTTAATGATGCCTTATTTAGGGTGTTGTAAAGCTTTTTCTTACACACTAATATTGGGATTTATTAATTAATTGAGGTTAATTAGATCTTAATATGCCCCTTAAATTCAAATCTAAGCCTTATTTATTGCATTTTCTGAAGGATAAATCTCGACACTCATTGATAATGTTGCAAAACACTTAATTTGGAAAGGTTTGTGTCCCAGGATAATGACCTGGGACCCATTTTCCACCTGGTGAATGGATCCTCACTATCCTAGGACCCCCTTTTTGCATAATATTTCATAATCCTTGAAATTGGTCCTAGTTAACTGTGCTAGGACCCATTCACCCAAGGTGGTAAATGGGTCCTTAACTTAGGACACCCCTTTTTTAACTTATTTTTGGCAAGATTTTAGTTTTTTTTAATCCTAGATCGGATGTCGGATTTTGTTATTTGAATTTCAGGATTAAATCTTAAGATAAGTATAAATATAAAGTTAATTCACATAGTTTCATCTAAGCATTCAAGTATTCAAGCATTATAGCAAATTTATGATCAAGAGATCACTTCAAGAGAATTTCAAAGGCATTCAAGAGCAGATTATCAAGGTTTTATTACAGAAATCAAAGGTCATATCATCATGTCAAATATTTAGTACATCATCCATGTAGTTGAGCTTATGTGTTGATGTAGCATTAACAACCCATTTACAAACATTGTTTCACATCCTTATTCAAGATCAAGATCTACATTCTTCATAGCCACTCCATGTTAGATTGGTTATTTTCATCCAAGACTTCATCCAAGGTATCATTGTTTCATGTTTCATTATTTCAACATAAGGTTTAATTACCTAAAATGGGTTCAAATGACCAAGGGAAAACCCTATTCCCTAACAATCAACAATTTGGTGTATCCTTTAATGTGTGATTGCAATTTTTAGGTTGAAGATCAAGTGGAGAACAAGATTGCAAAAAAAGTTGTAAAAGTTGACATCTATCTTGCAAGATCATGAAAACAAAGCTACATAATGTATTTATGACTTTTGGGAGCTAATCACCTAGGAGTTGGGAGGGTAGGCATCAAAGAATAGAACCCAGTAGGGACCCATTCGCCACTAGGCGAATGAGTCCTTTGTGAGCCCCGAAACAACACTTTTTCAGCAAGGTACACATCATTTTGGCATCTTAAAACCTTTATTATTGTTGTTATAATAGTTAGGTTTCATTTCTAGTTCTTATTTAGGCATTTTTCCTCTCATAATTGAATGAAACATCCATCCAAACATAAGAAAAATTAATTTCATCCATTTGGTGAATCCCCTTTTGGGTGAACCTCTTTTTCTATGTTTCATTGATACACTTTTAATTAAGTTTAATCCACTAAAATTTAAGGGTTTTTAATTGATTATAATAATAAACATGTAATTAACATTTATAGTTAAACGAATTTTATATTCTTCATCTACATCTTTATACCAATTTTAATGTAAGATGGAAGATAAATCTCTATTTAAATTTTTAATATATTTTTTCCTTTTTCAAACACTATTATTTTTCAATGAATATTCTTCAAAGTTATAGGCTATCTTTAAATAGGAGCGTGTATACAATCATCATCAACATTTAGATTTTTAATAATAAAAATAGTCATTTAGAGTTTTGATTAAAAAAATAATAGTCACTAAATACATAAACTCTCTATGTAGGAGCACAAATACCATCAACATCTACACTCACTATGTTAATTTTAATTTGAGTATTAACAATATAATTATCATGATAGTAGGGCATCAAAAAATATGCCATGTTGAGCTTATTCAATTGTGGTATCAATGAAGACTATTTTTAACTATATCATGAAACCTCAAATTAATATATTTTTCAAAATATAAATAAAGCACAACAACAAATTATAGGTGAACACAAAACAACACATCATATTTCAATTCTATTTTATATTGTGAAATAAAATTTTAAAATGATGCCACTAATCAAATAATTTTCTTGACTACTAAAATTGTCATAAAAGATAGAAACATAGAGCACTTATTTTATATATAAAACTGATACAAAATATATAGGAAATCAATAGAACATCCCAACTCTATCTAAAGATACGTTATACTAGATGAGTTGAAGTAACAAAGAAATTATTACAATAGAAGAAATCTAATAGTACCATATAAGTTTGTAACTTACTAGAAGTCTAGACTATAGACTAAAGAAAGAATTTGATGAGGGAGCAAACCCGAGACATAGAAAATTGTGCCAACAACCAGAGAAATTTTATTATTATTTAGAATGAAACTTCTTACATGTAGAGGATCACAAATCCTCAAGCTCTACAATACATGCAAATTACAGAAATTACAGAAATTACAAAAGACCCCCTTTCGCAGCATGCGAACTCTTTTCCCCAAAAAGCTACCAAAAATCAGAAATCTTGCCCATAAATAGAGCTCCTTTCCAATTTGGAGACAAAAAAACATTCAAATTTGAGTTTTGGCGGTTTGGCACCCAAATTACAATTTGAAATTCACACTTGAATTCACATTCAAAAATTAGCACATTTCTAAAAATGCACCAACTTCCAGAAGCCATAACTTTTAATCCAACCATAAGATTTTCAATGATAATACCTTTTCGGGCCCATTCGGAGCCTCTAAGGGCCTCAAATTTGGCTTTGAATATTTTAATAGCTAAAGGGGTATCCAAAAATGCAAAAACATCTAAGAAACAACCAAGAGAAAATTAAAATCTTTCTTTTTTTGGGTGATGTAGGATTGCCCTCACACCACTAGATGCTCCTACATCATAATTTCATTTCAGGATGATGGAAAATCTTTCCTTTTCTAGACTTCCACTGGATCAACAATAACCTTAAATATTTGATTCTTTACCTCCTTGTCACAATGTGTAAAGCCATCACAAAACATATAAAAGAATTGTATTCCTCTAGTACTATTAAGACATATCTTCTCCCAATCAAGCAAAACATTATTTGGTTTCAAAAATTCCCTTGTCATTTCCTTCAATAATTCCATATTGAGTTTGATGATGTAATTTAATGCCTCTCCCTCTGATAAATTAGGATGATCTTTCATGTAACAATAAATAGCTGATGCAATCTTTCCATGGAGCCTCTCATCCTTCATTAACATTAAAAATATGTTAGTATTTCATGTACCATAAATTTATTTATATTTTTAATATCTAAAGAATAAGGGAAAAGAATCAAAACCTCATAATCATGTATATCATCAATTAACCGCATAGACACTCACATGAGTTCATAGAATCTAGATTTTTGAAGGTATATCTTCTCAATATCACCATCACATGAAATGTGGCATGCTAATAGGACTGTATGCAATAATATTGGTCCAAATCCCCCAAACATTTCAGCAACTTTTATGTACTCATTAAAGGTTGGAAGATATCCACTTATTGTCCATCTTGCTTGCTCAAAGCAAGCTTCTGCATAATCTACCCACTAAAACACAAAACAATATACATGTTAAATCCATTTCATATTATCATTCCATGATGTATATAACTGGTTCTATTATTAAATAAGTTCAGAATGAATTTGCTTATAGATTTCAAGTATAAAAAATTAAACATCAAAGTATCCATCAACAATCTAAATTAATGAGAGCCTTAACTTTGTAAATAAATATTTATAAAAAAGAAATCATTAGGAAATCTCCACTACTCATTACTCAACCCTTAATTTTTTATTTTCATTTGATAAGGTTCCATTTATTTGAAATCTAATTATTTGTGAAAATTTATGGCGACTATGTCTAGTGAATCTAAATTATCACTAATATGACATCTAATCTAACATTTTATTTATATTTATTTTTCTATCAAAAAATTACTATTTTAGTTTGTGTTTTTCTACTATATGCCATGCACAAAATATTTAAAATTCATTACCTCTTTAAAAAAGCTTTTATTATATATATCTCCAAATTTTTCTAGTAATTTGTTAAGATATACTGTGCTAAACACTTTAACTTCTTCCATAGCCGTTTCCTCAAGATATGCTAGACTTGAAGCTCTTAAAAGGTTAAGCATACTTCTCATCGCATGCTCTTCCTTGATATTGTTCTCATCATTATCATTACTTCCTCCACAGAAGATGAACTGCCTGTTATTTTCCTTGAAAGTCTCCAACACATCTATACGACATTGAAATAAATACTTAACTTTTTGCTGATATAAAAATAAAAAATATGTTAAAATATACTGATTTGTTGGAACATGCAAATATATCTATTGGGATGGAAAAGTGGGATAAAAGGCTCTAAGAAAATTCACCGTCAGCAATTCATCAAGGGAAAATTCACTGCCATGACAAATTCACCTCAAGGAAAATTGATCACCACTAACAATTTACCGCAGCAGAAAATTCATCTCATCGCATTAAAAGTTTGCGATTAATTTTCAGTGACGATGAATTGCTGGTGGTGAATTTTCCCTGACGTGAATTTGTCATAACAGTGAATTGTTGCCAGTGAATTTTCCATCGATGAATTGCTGACGGTGAATGTGCCCGCTGCATAAAAGTACATTGAGTATTTAGGTACCTGCAGATACATGATAACGATGGAATCGAAGTACTCTGAGCCCTAGAGCTGTAGCATTCAGATTCGTGGTAAAACTTTTGCATCCTAATCCTATCCCTGCACTTGCATCCCAACATCTGTACCCAGAAAACAAATCTCCTTGTTAATGTTTGCAAGCTTCCATAGTCCACTGTAAGTGAAAAAAGTGTAATAACAGTTTCGATCTCTATCACACCTTCTTCAGAGGAATTCTTTCTATATATATAATGTAAATTTCAACAGATGTTCAAAGAGATTTAACACACCGGTATACATAATCAAGAACTTCTTTTATTTCAGCTTCAAAATGTCGATCTATTCCGAGGCATTGCAATGCGTCAACCATCTCAAGCCGCTCGATTAAATCGGCATCGCCTGTTTGCATTTCTTTTAACAAGATTTTGACTTCTTTTATCAGTGTTTCAGCCCGTTCCTGGTATTCAGATGCCTGGAAAATAAAACATCAACAATGAAGAAAATTATGAGAACGAACTAGAAAATAAATCTTTTGATAGGAATAGAAATACTATCTAAGAAGTTGCATACCCCGTATGGTGTTTCTATAGATTGGACAAAATCATCATCCCAATGATTGAAAGCATTAGTTGGTACAGAAGAAATGTGATCTCCATTCAAATTAGACATTGCAGAAGCACTCCAAAATGGTTGAGCAGAACCGAAATTTACAAGTTCAATACTTGTGCTAAAGTATTGTTTTTTTTTTTTTTTTTTGGTTGGGGAGACTTGTGCTAAAGCTTAGCTGTATAGCTCTACTTATACTGACCGTGCGAGGAGTGAACTAAATGGTTTGCACATGCTACTGCTATCTTCAAAGTCAAAGAAAACGTGCAATTGTAAATTTTAAGTCTCGCCAACTAAATTCGAATTCGTGGGTCAAATTCCATCAATGAACAGCGACAGTAAAAGCTGGTCAATAAAACGTGCCATCTCAATACTGTGCTTATTCAAAAAAGTTGAGAGAATAGAAGTCTTATACGATTCACAATCACTTTATCACAATATAAAAGTTTATCATGTCACTTGTGCATGTTTAAGAGAAGAAAAGCTTATCACAATCACGTCACTTGTGCATAATTAAGAGAAAAAAGTTTACACAATCACGTCACTTGTGCATAATTAAGACATTATTTAAAATAAGCCATTTAAATTCTTAATTTACTTGTGACAATTGATAAGAAAATAAACAAAAAATTTGAAAGAAAACATATATATATATATATATATATATGATAATTGTTAATTCGAGTTGAATTATCAATATCATTATCATATGATTTTGCAAATCAAATAATTATAAATATACTCTTATTATTTGTTTAAATTATTTTACTTAAATAATGTATTTCTTTTACTTATTATATCAGAATTAATTACTAAGAAATCAAAACGTGGGATCTGTATAAATTAGTAACCTTACTCTTATTGTATCCTAATAGAGATAATAGTTTATTATATAACCTTGTTTTAATGAAGGATCTTCGATGAAATGTCTCCTCTAATGAAAAACTCATGTCTTATAAGGGCTAAGAAGTTTTACTTCTTGAATGCTTATGCTATCCATCATCATACACCACGAGAAATTATCTTAGCTAATGTCCACTTGGGTTTAAGAACAATCTTATGTTTAAGTGAACCATCTCCTTAATAATAAAAGAGGATGTCTTTATGTCAAGCAAAAGTTGAAGCATCCATGTATGATAAGTTAACCTAATAGATAAAATAAAATAAAATCAATGGCGATAGAAGGTCAATAGGGAACTATCTTGTTAAGTTGTTGGTGATGACAACTTGTGTAAGTAATCAACTCACCTTATCTCATTGCAAGGATAAGAAAAACAATATAAGAATCCTTAGAGCAAGGACATTCCTAAGTTTCTTATTGAGATTTATTATTGCTACCCAATAACTCTAGTCAACTCACATCTATCCTCACATATGGCGCAGCGCTTGGTTTTCGAAAAACCCCAGTCCATGAACCTTGTAATTGTTGTGACATATAAATTAAAGTGGAAGATGAGGGCCCTTGATGTCACTCTCTCCACTAGACCTTTTGTGAGGACTCATCACCGTGATCAAGTGGTCACTGTGAAAACTGTTTCACTAGAGCAATAAGATCTCTATGCATGTGCGAAATGGTGGTGAAGGAAGAGGCACCATGTCTTGTAAAGCATCTGCACTCTATGGAATGAAACCATATCTTGTAAAGTATCTGCAATCTATGGAATGAAACCCGCAAATGAAAATAACCAATTTGTGTTGCCAATCTATTGCTGCCCAAGAATTCATAATCTTTGTTGTTCCTGTGCGATCAGATTTGGCGTGAAGTTTTTATTGGCATGTGCAAGCCTGGAATAGAAGGCATTGCTTTTGAGACGTCATAGCATTTCATTGTGGGACGTGGGCATTCTTGGTGGTTTCTGGCGCATTACAGACTGTTGTGTTCATTTCAGTATAACATACATTCCCAGTTAAGGAATTTGCTAACTGCCAGTAACGATCTATATCCAATAGACATGTTTGATGGGAGTATGACGATTGCTTAAGACGAGATCAAGCTATGTCAAGAAGGTTGTTGGATCTGTGTAGCATTCGATTGGGTGCATATTGATAACATTCACACCTGGTCATGTTGATTTTACCATTAAAGTGGAGTGGATACATAAATGGTTACAGAGTCGTTTACATGCATTACTTATTAGTTGCAGCTTGGAGGTAAGTATCTTTGCAAGAGAAGATGCAACTCTAATTAGTTTTATGGGTATTGTAAGACATCAAGCAGTTGATATATGTTTCTTGAGTTTTTCCAATCAAGTAATCTATCTTCTTACCACCAATGCTTGGGAAAGTGCATTTCAAAACATTAAAACAATTTCTTAGTCTCTTGTAGATATGTTTATCAATGTTTCAAATCGATATTCAAACAGTTATATTTGGACTTACGGGGCCATCTTTGATATTCCCGATGAGGCCACCAAAGACTCATCTACAATATTAAATGGATAAAGTGTAACAAGATCATATTGGAGGCTG
This sequence comes from Sequoia sempervirens, assembly GCA_007258455.2. Taxonomy (NCBI): domain Eukaryota; kingdom Viridiplantae; phylum Streptophyta; class Pinopsida; order Cupressales; family Cupressaceae; genus Sequoia; species Sequoia sempervirens. Next base: position 30,718,664 of record VDFB02193867.1, read on the forward strand.
GTGGCACCAGGGGATGGAGAAATTTCAATCATCTCAAGTTAGCTTCTCGCTTTGAGATGATGCTTTGCATGAGAAGTTTTTTTGGCTTTAGTTTTTTACTTTTCCTTGTTATTGCTGACAGATTTGAAGAATACATATATTGTGAAGTTTGATTTTTGGAGACAGGTAAGGCATTTGGTGTAGAACTCAATATGGATGGTTGTCCAATGAGCACTCAAGGTTGTGATATGAATTATACCCTTTCGAGGGTCATTAGATAACTTGATGGAGCCATGTGTTTGGAGAGCTCAATATGGATTGTTGTCAAATAATTCAAGGAATATGTGATTTGGGAGTTCATGGGAGGAAGAACTCATGAATTTGGCTAGGGGCTACACCTTTACGAGGGTTAAGAGACAGCTTGATGGAGCTCCACCTGATTCAGGATTTGTTTCTTCAAGGAATATATTCACAAAGATGTATATATATATTTTAATCAGCGAGCTTTGTTATGTAACCCTTAAGGGGGGGTCCCTTAGAAAAATGGTTTCTAATTTTTTTATGGGTACTTTTGTAGGAGCAATGTAATAAGGGAGGGAATGTTAGCATATTACATTGTATTACAGTTAGATTGTGCTATAGAAGAGGTAACTATGTATACAATTATCCAAACTATTTCCTAAGCAACAACTAAACTATTTCCTAAGCAACCACCGCTTACTCACCTCTTATATAAATACATTGCTTTACATCAATAATACAATCAAGTCAATTACACTTTCCTTCACTTTCAACCTTAAGTGAAAACATAGCCCTTGTGTGTGTGAGCCATCAAGAAGGGATTGGTGAGGATGTTAGAGTGGTTGAATAAGTAGGGTTGTGCTCATTGTGAGGGTATTCCAATTCGTCTCTTAACAAAAATGGCAAAGTTTTCTTGAGATTTTGTTTAAGTCTTACATTTGGTATTAGAGCCTAGGTTACAACACTAGGCACTCTGGGAATAACATGGGTCTTATGTCTTTGTATGTTGTGAGTTTTTCCAACATGTGAATCAATTATTTTTGAAATTAAACTATCTATTATAGGAGTTGCAAGAGTATTTGATAATCAAAACATGACAATAAGAGACATTTATGTAGTGATAATTAACTAGAATGAACATGATTTGGTGAAGACCAAACCAATAGGATCATCATGCTTTGTGTAGATAATGTGAATGTCGGGAAAGAAGGATAGTTCAATTAATAAGAGTTATTAGGCCAAATTTATAATTATTTGTCATTATTTATTCCAAACTTTAAAAGGTAGGTAATATTAAACATAGCTATTAGGAGTTTAATAAGCTAGTGGGAAATTGCAAATCATCTTAATATCCAAAATTATATAAACCTACATTTTTTCACCTTGCACATCCATAGACTTGGAAGGACATTAATAACTTTTATAGAATTTGATCTATTAATTTTTATGGATAGTGTAGCACATGCTTGATAGATTAAATAAAGTTAGTGTTGATCACACAGTTAAACTTGGTAAGATTAATCATCTCCTTTAACCATAGTTGACATAATGAATTTTTGTAGTAGATTAATTGAAGGTTTCACCTAGGAAGCCTTATGAAAGGTTTAATTTGAAATAGATAGTTCAAGTTACCTTAAAAAAGGAGTAATAGGTTTTATGATTAGATAGGAAATAATGTAACTAATTTTGTAATAAAAGCACTAAATAAGGATGTTGTACATAGTAACATTTCACAAACCCTTGGATAACCTTAAAAAGCATAACTATTTGACCTAATTATGTCTACCATGTTTTAAACCATGATTGATGAGGGTAGGCCACTCCTAAGTTCCACTTATGACTAATCAATATGATCAACAAGTGTACCACCCTAGAAAAGTTTTTTAAATTCAATTTTGTGTGCAATTTTAACACCCCTAGTCCAAATTGGAGGTTTGATACAAATAAAATTTAGGATTCCACCTATGGGGTATTTAATCCTTGCTTCTGTAGACACTAAAAAATGTCCTAAGCCTATGAACACCATTTTTCCTTGTCAATTCCCTTTCTTCAGACCTAAATAATTAAATAATTTTAATTATTTGATTATTGTCTAAAGTCATATCTCTTCTATTAACTAAATAATTTTAATTATTTAATTAATTCATTTCCTTCCTTTTATTTCTTCCTTACGATTAATTAAATAAATTATATTTATTTAATTACATCACTAATGTTCCCTTTCCCCTATAATTAAATAAATTTTATTTATTTAATTATTGTCATTTTTCTACTATAATTCAAAAATTATTTTTAATTGTTTAATTATTCATTATTCTCTTTTTTTACAATTAAATAAATTTTATTTATTTAATTATTTACTAATTTTCCATTTTCTTCCACTTTGGAATTAAATTATTATTTAATTTAAAAGTCAACTTTCCCTCTTCCTCTATAATTAAATAATTGTTTTAATTATTTAATTATTCACTTTCCCTCCTACGTTAAATAATTTTATAATTATTTGATTCTCTCCAATAGCCTCTTTTTCTATGCCAACCTCTATCTATGTCATTCTTATCTCTTCACATCTCAATTAATTTTCACCCTTGATTGAATTATTTTATAATTTAATCTCAACCGTCCATCCTTATCCTAGCCTTATCTTTGCACTAATTTAGCCCCAATGCTATTTCATACTACAACTTTCAATCTTGACCATTGGTTGACATCTCATATTCGCTTTTAATTATTGATATGTGGCGACTAATCATGCAAATGAAAAAACAACTTTGTAAAACCCTAATTTTGGAAGCTTACAAAAATCTTGTTATAAGCGGCTGGGATGTAAGTTACGGTGGGTGTAATTCACGAGATTGTAATATGTTTTACACTAGATAATAAATCATTGGGTGGCTAAGTTTCTATGGATGTAGCCCATATTGGGTGAACCATGCTAAATTTTTGTGTTGATCTCTTTTGTGTTATTCTTCATTGTTATTTCTAGGTTATTTAATCTGCATATAATTGTTAATGTTTATTACTCCGATCTACTTGAATCCTAACAACTAGTATGAGAGTCGCGTGTATTTTGGTTGATTTGTAGGAAACCTATAGGTTTGAGTGGGAGCAATGGAAGAAGGAAAATTCAAGGTTGAGAAGTTCAACAGCCAAAATTATCAATTATGGAAGATGTAGATGGAAGATTATTTGTACCAAAAGGATCTATGGCATCCATTGCAAGGAAAAGCAAAGAAAGATGCTATGATGTCTAATGAAGAATGGGAGATTCTAGATAGAAAGGCACTGGGAACCATTCGGTTGTGTCTGGCACCATCTGTGGCGTTCAATATAATAGAAGCAAAGACAATAGTGGATCTGATGGAACATTTGGCTAAATTATATGAAAAAACCTCAGCCTCAAATAAGGTATTTCTCATGAAGTGTTTTTTTAATCTAAAAATGATTGACGGTGGATCTGTGATAGATCACTTAAATGAGTTTAATACAATTACCAATTAGCTAACTTCTGGAAAAGTGAATTTTGATGAAGATGTGAGGGATCTCTTGGTTTTATGTTCTTTATAAGAAATTTGGAATAGCTTGGTAATGGTTGTAAGTAACTCTATCTTTGGTTCAAATACATTAAGATTTGATGATGTTGTTGGTGTTATCCTTAGTGAGGAAATGTGACAGAAAATAATAGGGGAGACTTCAACATTGGGTAATGCTTTAACTATAGATAATAGGGGAAGAATAAAGGAGAGAGGAAAAAGCCTAGCAAATCGTGGGAAGCCATAAGGGAAGTCGAAGAAAGGTGGATCTAAATCCAGAGGAAAAATGGATTGTTGGCACTGTGGAAAGCTAGGAAACTTGAAGAAGGATTGTTAGTCTCGAAAAGGAAAACAAAGAGATGGACAACATGATGACAGTAAGGAAGGTTTAATGTTGCAAGTATTAAATTATAGGATGCTTTAATTCTATGTTTAGATAATTTTAATGATTCCTGGGTAATAGATTCAGGGGTGTCATTTCAAGCCACACCCCATAGGAAATATTTTATAGATTATGTTCAAGGTGATTTTGGAAAGGTATATTTGGGTGATGATGAACCCTGTTAGATTGTTGGAAAAGGAAAGAGAAAAATCAAGTTGTAGAGTGGAAATGAATGGTTGTGACAGGAGGCAAGGCATGTTACAAATTTGAGAAGCAATTTAATTTATGTAGGACAACTAGGTAGTGAAGACTACATAGTTACCTTTACAAAAAAAGTTTGGAAGGTCACTAAAGGTGCATTAGTAGTAGCTAAAGTTAAAAAGGTAGGCACATTGGATTTGTGTACTGGTAATACTTATTCTACCTAGCTGCTAGAAAAATACTTGTTATTGAGACAGCTAGAGCACTTGTTGCAAGGACAAAAAAAAAATTGGGGCACCATATAATTGGGCACATGAGTGAGAAAGGGATGAAGATCCTTCACTCTAGAAAGTTTCTACCAGGTCTGAAGCAGATTGACTTGGAGTTTTTTGAAAATTGTGTTTATGGAAAACAAAAAAGAGTTTTATTTCTCAAAGTTTGGAAAGAGAAGAGTGATAAATTAGAGCTTGTGCATTCAGATGTATGGGGACCCACTTAAGTATCTTCTCTTGGTGGATCTTGCTATTATGTTACTTTTATTGATGATGCAACTAGGAAAACATGGGTGTATTTTGTAAAAAAAAAATAGAAGTATTTGAAACTTTGAAAAAGTGGAAATATTTGGTTGAGAATGAGCCAGGAAAAAGGTTGAAGTGTCTCAGATCTGATAATGGATGTGAGCATTGCAGCAAATAATTTGAAAATTACTATTCATACAATAGAATCCGTAGGCAGAAAATGGTTCCTAGAACCCCATAAGAAAATGATGTGTCTGAGAGGATGAATAGGACCATTATGGAGTGTGGAAGAAGCATGAGATTGCATGTTGGACTACCCTTACAACTTTGGAAAGATGTTGTACATACTGCTATTTATTTAGTAAACAGGGGACCATCAAATCCTTTGGATGGTGGCATTCTAGAGGAGGCATGGACGGGTCAAAAATTAAACTATTCATTTTTTAAAACCTTTTGTTGTGAATCTTTTGTCCATGTTGATATTGAAAACAAAACCAAGCTTGAGGCTAAGTCTAAAAAATGTGCCTTCATTGGATATGGAGTAGATGAATTTTGTTATCGGCTATGGGATTATGAAAATCATAAAAGCATTAGGAGCAGAGATGTTATATTAAATGAGAAGGTCATGTATAAGTATCAGTTGTAGGAAAAGAAGCATGACCAAGCCAAAAAGGAATATGTGGTGCTAGATGAGATTCCAAAAAATAAAATGCTAGTGGTACCTAATGTTCAACAATAACAAATTATCCCACCGACTCCTGCAAGTGTTAGATGTTCTACAAGGATAAGTAGACCTCCAGAAAGATTTTCTCCATCATTATATTTTATATTATTAACTAATTCTGGTGAACTTGAAGGTTATGAAGAAGCAATGCAGGTAGATACCAAAAAGTAGTGGGAGCTAGGCATGAAAGAGGAAATGGATTCCTTGTTGCCGAATTGGACTTGGGACTTAGTCCAATTGCCTACAGGTAAAAGAGCACTATCAAATAAATGGGTTTACATGTTGAAAGAAGAAGATAGAGGCAAGAAAAGATATAAGGCTAGACTCATGGTAAAAGGTTTTGCACAGAAAAAGGGTATAGATTTTGATGGAATATTTTCTTTGGTTGTAAAGATGACTTCTATTAAAACTATTATAAGTCTTGTGGCTATAGAAGACTTGCATCTTGAACAGCTAGATGTGAAAACAACATATCTCCATGGGGATTTGGAAGAGGAAATATACATGTAGCAACCACAGGGATATGAGGTCAAGGGTAAGGAGGAATTTGTGTGCAGGTTAAAGAAGAGTTTGTATGGCTTGAAGCAAGCACCTCGGAAATGGTATTTGAAATTTGATAGTTTTATGGCTAAATAAGGTTACAAAAGATGTCATTCTAATTATTGTGTTTATTTTAAGAAATTGGATAATGGCAGCTATATTATCTTGTTGCTTTATGTTGATGACATGCTTCTTGTCGGGTCTAACATGCAGCATATTAACGAACTTAAGTAGAAATTAGGAAATTTATTTGCTATGAAGGATTTGGGTGTAGCAAGACAAATTCTTGGTATAAGGATCACACGGGATAAGACAAACAAAAAATTATTTTTTTCTCAAAGTGAGTATATAGAGAGGGTGTTGAAAAGGTTTAACATGAAAGCTGCAAAACCAGTTAGTATACCTCTTCCTAGTCATTTTAAGTTGACTAAGGAGATGTGTCCAAAGACACCAGAGGAATAAGATAAAATTTCTAAGATACCATATGCATCAGTAGTTGCTAGCTTGATGTATGCAATGGTACGCACAAGGCCAGATATTACAAATGTAATGGGAGTTGTGAGAAGGTATATGAACAATCTAGGAATGGAACATTAGAATGTAGTAAAATGGATTCTCAGATATTTGAGAGGTACTACTTCAAAGAAACTATGTTTTGTTGGAATATTTGCCTCAATCCATACTGAGATGTAACTCGTGGAGGGAAAATCGCTGTGACATTAATCATGTCTGGCCAACTAACTGTTCTGAATCCTTTGAAATGTTCCAAGTCGTTGAGACAAGGCTGGTGTCTTACCAAATGAACTATCGCTGTGACAAGAAGAATTTGCTATGATCTTTTGTCAAATGGAGACCTCTGGCCGACAGTATGTTCTTATCGGGCTTCAGGAAGACTCACAGCAGCTGGTGTCTTCGGGGTGACTTGATCGCTTGGTATGAAGTCCCAGCGACCAAAGAGAGTCTTACTAATAGCACATGGCCTTCGCAATGACACTAAAGGGTTTTTGGTATGAGGTCCCAGTGACAATGGAAGGTCTCACCGATGGGCATACAACTGAAGTCATTAGAGTAGCTCTTGGCGCTCGATGAAAGGTCTTGGCGAAGGTCAAATGTCTTGCTGACTCGGTAAGACATGAGTGCTTGATGTAAGGTCTTGGTGCTCGCTATGAGGTCTCAGTGAAAGACAAAAGTCTTGTCGACTCGATAAGACTTGGTTGCTTGATGTGAGGTCTCGGCACTCGCTATGAGGTCTCGGGGAAAGACAAAAGTCTTGCCGACTCGGTAAGACTTGGTTGCTCGATGTGAGGTCTCAGTGCTCGATGAAACGTCTTTGCGAAGACAAAAGTATTGCCGACTCAGTAAAACTTGTTCGCTTGGAGTGAAGTCTTGGCAAAAGACGAATGTCTTGTCGATTGTTTGGTGCTCCGGTGAAACTTGAGGAGAATCGGAAAAACCTCTTAGTGAATGGAAAGTCTTGCCGATGGAAAAGTTGAAGTCATTGTGACTTTTTGAGCATCAGTATCAGTCTAGCTGATGAGAAATCTCTTGCTGATAGGAATGCATTGGATGTCGATGGATTCGGTATGACTCATGGCGTTCGTTATATCATCTTGTAGACTATTGGGACTTACGCTGATATCGATATGAAGACTTTGTGGCATCGGGGAGAGACTATTAGTGTCTCACCGATATGCCAACAAAGTTGAATGCCCTTGACCGTTTGACTTTCCTATGTGGCGTCCCATGGACCAATCAGAGGAAGCAAAATTCAAATGGTTGGCAGTTAGATTTTTGCAACTGTTGCGATGCTGGAGCTGAACAACATGCAAGGAAAAATCAATTGCTCGAAAGGAAATTGTCTATGATGGGTAATGGCGAATAAGGATGAACAAAGGACAAAAATTAGAATGTGTTAATATTTAAAGGATAGCATTCTGAGTTGTAAGGAGATGGAGAATCGAATTGTTGAGAGCATTTCTATAACTGCATGAACAGTGAATGAAGCTACTATGAACTAATACCAGAGAGTTGTATCTCTGATTTGTATGTAATTTTTTGTTACTGAAATACAAAGAGATTTAGCTTGGTGTGGTGGTTTTTTTCCCAAAATGGTTTCCCATGTAAACCTGTTGTTCATTGTCTTTGAGTATCTTCTATGTTTCTGTAAATCATTCATGTGTGTCTTAATTAGATTGTAATTTGAAAACAAAAAGTATTGTATGCTTACTTCCCTATGGTTTTGACATTAGGAAAGTTGCTTCCGCACCTCTTTCTTTCCTTACAAGTGGTATTAGAGCCTGGACAATTGTGTTATCCTTGTGAGAGGGTTTGGTTTTTTGTGTCAATTCTTTTTTAGTGGGAGTTTCGTAGAGGTCTAATAGTTTAATTACAAATTAAGATGGCAAGCACATCCGGGAAGATGGAAATAGAGAAATTCAATGGTAGCAACTTTGAGTTGTGGAAACTCAAAATGGAAGATCTGTTAGTGGATCGTGATATGTGGCTTGTTGTGTTTGGAACGATGCCTCAAGGCATGAAGCAAGAGGATTGGGATCTTTCAGATAGAAATTATAAGGGGTTGATAAGGCTCTATTTGGCAGACTCTATTCTTGTGAACGTGCATGAAGAAAAGACTACATCTTCCTTGTGGAAAAGATTGGCATCTATTTATCAAGGTAAGTCCTTGGTGAACAAATTGTTCTTGAGGAAGAAGTTGTACTCTTTGAGAATGCAGGAGGGAGGATCTGTTGCTGATCATTTGAATGCATTCAATATGTTGATTGCTCAGTTAACATCTGTTGGTGTGAAGATTGAAGATGAAGATTGTTGCATGCTACTGCTATGTTCTTTGCCAGATTCTTGGGATCATCTGGTGATGGCTATTGGGAGTACGACATCCACTTTCAAGATGGAAGATGTTGTTGCTTCTTTGTCATCAGAAGAGGTGAGAAGAAAATCTTCTGAGATGGAAAAGGAGGCTCTGGTTGTCAAAGGTAGATCGAAGGAGAAAGGCAAGAAGAAGGACGAGAAATCCAGATCGAAATCAGAAGGGAGATCAAAGTCTCCTAGCAAGAAGTCCAAGGTGAAGTGCAAGAATTGTGGGCAACCTGGTCATGTCCAAAAGGATTGCAAGGAGGAGAAAAAGAAGAAGAAGAACTCTTTTGGAAATGATTCTTCTTAGAGTGATGCAGACGCCTTCATTGCAACTTTGGCTACACGGGCATCAGATGATGTCTGGCTGATTGATTCTGGAGCATCTTTCCACATGACATCTCATAGAGACTAGTTCACAAAGTATGAAAACTATGATGGTGGAAAGGTGTATTTAGCAAGTGATTCATCTTTAGAAATTGTTGCCCGTGGAAGAGTTAGAATTTAATTCCCTAATGGAAGAGTGAAGGGAATCAATGATGTGATACATATACCAAGTCTGGCTCAAAATTTACTTTCTGTAAGTAAGTTGAATGATATCGGAGTGTAGGTCATGTTCTCTTGAAATGGTTGCAAAATGACTAGAGGTGCAATGGTGCTGGCTAGGGGTGCTCGAATTGGTACCTTGTACAAGCTAGATTCACATGTTGTTCAATGCAATAGTGTCTCTACAAAGTCACTAAAAGCTACTCATGGAGAAAAGAAGGAAAATGTTCCTAATGGTGTAAACTCTATGGAGGTTAAACTTCCAGCAGAGAAGACTATGCTCTAGCATCATAGGCTAGGCCACATTGGTGAGAAAGGTTTAAAAACCTTGAAAAATAAAAACCTGGTAGAAGGGCTTGAAGATTGTAACCTTGAGTTCAAATTTTGTGAACATTAAATAGATGGTAAACAACACCGTGTTTCATTTTATTTCAGTCCTCACAAATCTTCTGGTTTGCTTGATTATATTCATTTTGATGTTTTTGGTCCAGTGAATATTCCTTCTCTGTCTAAATCAAGATACTATGTGTCATTTATTGATGATTATTCAAGAAGAACATTTGTATAGTTTTTGAGAAGTAAATCAAAAGTGTTCAGTCGGTTTATGGAATTTAAAAATCTTGTTGAAAATTAGAATGTTTGGAAAATAAAATGTTTAAGGACTGACAATGGCAGTGAGTTTTGTTCAAATGAATTTGAAAGGTATTGTACATATCATGGGATTAAAAGACATAAGACTACACCTTACACTCCACAGCAAAATGGAGTTGCTGAAAGGTTCAACAGGACAATAATGGAAAGAGCATGAAGTATGTTGAGCAGTGTTGGCTTGGAGGAGAAGTTCTGGGTTGAACCAGTCTCTACAGCATGTTACTTGGTAAATCGTTCTCCTAACTCTGCTCTTGTTGAGAAGACGCCTTTTGAAGCATGGTCTGGAAAGAAGCCCTCTTTGAGACATATTCGTGTTTTTGGCTATGACGCATATGCTTATGTGCCATTTGAAAAAAGATCTAAGTTGGAAAAAAAAGCTGTAAAGTGTATTTTTATTGGCTATAGTGCTGGCATAAAAGGATACAAGCTTTGGAATCCTAAGACTCAGAAGGTTTTGTACATCAGAAGTGTTATCTTTCACGAGCTGAAGCCTTCTACACTGGATCCACAGTCAGAGAAGAAATCAGAAAATGAAAAGGATGTAGCCAAAATTCCTCTGACACCAGATAAAGAGGAATTGAAAAATCAAAATGTACCTGATATTGAGGAAAGCTCAAATAGCTATGAAAGTTCTAAAGAAGATGAAGAACCACCTCAGCCTCAGCATGTGAGGAGGTCAACTCATGAAAGAAAGCAACCTGATAGGTTTGGGTTTTCTTTGATAGAGTCTACTTGTGCCTATGCTTTAATTTCTAGCACTGATGAACCTAGGACTATGAAAGAGGCATTTAAAATGTCTGATTTAAACTCTTGGTTGGAAGCCATGAATGAAAAAATAGCATCATTAGAAAAGAATGATACCTGGAGTTTGGTGCCATTGCCTAAAGGCAGAAAAGTTGTGGGTTGCAAATGGGTATTTAAAAAGAAGATTGGTTTGGAAGGTAGTGTAGAAAAATATAAAGCAAGGCTAGTTGCAAAAGGTTATTCCCAGGTAGAGGGAATTGATTATGGAGAAAAATTTTCTCCTATAGCTAAGCTGACATCTATTAGATTTCTTTTGTCACTTGCAGTAGTGTATGACTTTGAGAATGAACAAATGGATGTGAAGACAATGTTTCTTTATGGTGATCTTGAAGAAGAAATTTATATGTCCCAGCTGGAGCACTTTGTGGAAAAAGGTAAAGAAAGACTAGTTTGCAAGTTGAAGAAATCTCTGTATGGGTTAAAACAGTCTCCTAGAATGTGGTACTAGAAGTTAGACACTTTTGTTTTGTCATTAGGATTTGTAAGATCAAAATCTGATCATTGTGTGTATTACAAAGTTGAAAGTGATCAAGTTCTTATTATTGCTTTCTATGTTGATGATATGTTGTTCATAGGCAATAGTAAGCTAATGATTTCTAATTTTAAGTCTCAGTTGTCTGCAAAGTTCAAAATGAAAGATCTTGGTACAGCAAGGTATATTCTGAGAATGGAAATAACTAGGGACAGGAAGAATAGAAAACTTTGGCTCAGTCAGAGTAAGTATATCATGGTTGTTCTAGAGAGATTTTGTATGACTAACTGCAAGCAGCTAGTTGTTCCAGTTACATAGGGAATGAAGCTATCTGTTGAAGACTATCCAAAATCTCCTACTGAGATGGAGGACATGACTAGTGTGCCATATGCTAGTGTGGTTGGTAGCCTTATGTATGCAATGGTTTGTACAAGGCCAGACATTTCCCAAGCAGTGGGAGTACTTAGTCGGTTTATGGCTAATCTTGGAAGGACACATTGGGATGATGTGAAGAGAGTGTTTAGATATCTGAAGGGCACTTTAGACTATGCTTTTTGTTACCATGGTAACTTGGTTGAATCCTAGAGGACTCTCAGTATTCAAGGTTATGTGGATTCTGATTGGACAGGGGACATTGACAATAGAAGATCCACCAGTGGATATGTTTTCATAATGAATGGTGGTGCAATGAGTTGGATGAGCAAGCGACAGGCTATAGTCGCTATGTGCACTATAGAGGAAAAATACATGGAAGCTACACATGCCTGTAAAGAAGCAATCTAGTTAAAACATTTGTGTTCTAACATTGGTTTTGATGCAGGAAAAATTACTATTTACTATGACAGTCAGAGTGCTATATGTTTGGCAAAGAATCCTACTTTCCATTCCAGGACGAAACATATAGATGTACAGTATCACTTTGTACAAGATATGGTGGAGGATGGGAAGGTCTCTTTGGAGAAAGTGGATACTCTAGAAAATGTTGCAGATGCATTGACGAAGCCTGTGAGCACAGACAAATACAGGTGGTGTGCCAGTTTGATGGGCCTCTTGGCCCATGAATTTTAGTAGTTTTATTATTCTCTAGAGTTGTTAGTAAGGTCTTCGTCAAGTGGGAGATTGTTGGAATATTTGCCTCAATCCATACTGACATGTAACTCCTGGGGGGAAAAGTCGTTGTGACATTAATCATGTCTGGCCGACTAATTGTTCTGAATCCTTTAAAATGTTCCAAGTCGCTGAGACAAGGTTGGTGTCTTGCCGAATGAACTATCGCTGTGACAAGAAGCATTCATTGTGACCTTTTGTCGAATGGAGACCTCTGGCCGATAGTATGTTCTTATTGGGCTTCAGGAATACTCACAACAGCTGGTGTCTTCAAGGTGACTTGATCACTCGGTATGAAGTCCCAGCGACCGAAGAGAGTCTTACAGATAGCATATGGCCTTCGCGGTGACACTAAAGGGTTTTCGGTATGAGGTCCTAATGACAATGGAAGGTCTCACCGATGGGGATACAACTGAAGTCGTCGGAATAGCTCTTGGCGCTCGGTGAAAGGTCTTGGCGAAGGTCAAATGTCTTGCCGACTCAATAAGACATAAGTGCTCGATGTGAGGTCTTAGCGCTCACTATGAGGTCTCGGCAAAAGAAAAAAGTCTTGCCGACTCAGTAAGACTTGGTTGTTCGATGTGAAGTCTCGGCGCTCGCTGTGAGGTCTCAGTGAAAGACAAAAGTCTTTCTGACTCGGTAAGACTTGGTTGCTCGATGTGAGGTCTTGGCGCTCGATGAAATGTCTTGGCGAAGACAAAAGTCTTGCTGACTTGGTAAGACTTGTTTGCTCAGAGTGAAGTCTTGGCGAAAGACGAATGTCTTGCCGACTGTCAGGTGCTCCGGTGAAACTTGAGGAGACTCAGCAAAACCTCTTGGCGAATAGAAAGTCTTGTTGATGGAAAATTTGAAGTCGTTGTGACTTTGTGAGCATCGGTATGAGTCTAGCCGGTGAGAGATCTCTTGCTGATAGGAATGCATTGGATGTCGATGGATTCGGTATGACTAATGGCGTTCATTATATCATCTTGCAGACTGTTGGGACTTACGCCGATATTGATATGAAGACTTTGTGGCATCGGGGAGACATTTATAGTGTCTCACCGATATGCCAACAAAGTTGAACTCCCTTGACTATTTGACTTTCCTATGTGGTGTCCCATGTACCAATCAGAGGAAGCAAAATTCAAATGGTTGGCAGCTAGATTTTTGCAACTGTTGTGATGCTGGAGCTAAACAACATGCAGGGAAAAATCAATTGCTCAAAAGGAAATTTTCTATGATGGGTAATGGCGGATAAGGATGATCAGAGGACAAAAATTAGAATGTGTTAATATTTAAAGGATAGCATTCTGAGTTGTAAGGAGATGGAGAATTGAATTGTTGAGAGCATTTCTATAATTGGATGAACAGTGAATGAAGCTACTGTGAACTGATACCAGAGAGTTGTATCTCTGATTTGTATGTAATTTGTTGTTACTGAAATACAAAGAGATTCAGCTTGGTGTGGTGGTTTTTTTCCCAAAAGGGTTTCCCACGTAAATCTATTGTTCATTGTCTTTGAGTATCTTCTCTGTTTTTTTAAATCATTCATGTGTGTCTTAATTGGATTGCAATTTGAAAACAAAAAGTATTGTATGCTTACTTCCCTATGGTTTTGACATTAGGAAATTTGCTTCCGCACCTCTTGCTTTCCTTACATGTTCTGGAGGAACAAATTCTGCTCTAAAATGATATGTTGACTTTGATCTAGCGGGTGATATCAATAGAAAGAGGAGTACTACAAGGTATGTTTTTATTGTAGGAGGTACTGGAGTTAGTTGGATTTCAAGACCGCAAAAGGTTGTCACGCTTTCAACCACTTGTAGTGTCAAAAAATGTCATCAAGGACATTTTCACACTTGTTTGGGCCCTCCTTGTAGATTTGAGCTTAATTTTTCCTTGATTTAGTGTTGTAATGTGGTTGACACATTCACATTAGGTCTTGGGCCCTTGTGAACTAATGGATTTAAATTTTACCTTGCTAAAGTGTTGTGAAGTGTTGCAACACACTTTTACACTTTTCTAAGGACTTATCTTGATTAAGTAAACCTAATAAACCTTTTTTAAAATATTAACCTTGTCTTATTTTAAGTTTTGTAAAGTGTTGTAACACACTTTCATACTTTTCTAGGCTTGTCATTAATAATTGGGTTTTCTTATGCTTTAATTGGCCCTAGATTTTACATCCACAAGCCTCATTTATTGCATCTTTTCAAGGATAATACCAACACCAATCATTATCCAATCATAATTCAAGTTTTTCTGGCTTATGTGGCCTAGATTTAGTGATCTGGGACTCATTCACCACCTTGGGAAAATGAGTCCCACCTAGATATTTGGGTCTTGAACCTATTTTTACACCTTTCTAAGTACTTTTGATTTTTGGTCCCATATATTATGTCAAATGGAACTCATTCGCCATCTTGGGTGAATGAGTCCCGTATGGGCCAAAATTAAAATTATTTCAATTTTTTGGCGGGATTTTATTCTCCTAGATCTAATGTCTACTTGTAGTGTTGTAATTTCAAGAATTTTTGCATAATTGAGTATAAATACAAGGTTCTTTCTCTCATATTTTCACCTAGCAATCTAACAAGCAATCAAGTGTTCACAAGAGTATTCATGGGCATTCAAGTTTCTTCAAGAGCATATTTTCAAGCATTTTAGGGAACTATTCAAGTATCAATCATCATGTCAAGGATTTCATGCATCATGTTTTAGAGCTAACAACTATGGTGTGGGATTTTGGTGATTCAAGTAAGCATTACATTCAAGATCAACATCATTCAAGCAAGAATCAAAGTCTACATCCATTACAGCCATTGCATACATGTTTTCAACACCTTATTGCTAGGGTTTGGTAAGTTGTAACATTGTTATTTGTTCATTCATCATTCTCCATTCTTATTTGATTTCATTTAAAGGATTGATTTCCAAAATGATTCTTGAACAAGGAAAACCCCTATCCACTAACCCCACAACATTTTTCCCTCTCCTTCATGTGTGATTTGTAGGTCTAGGTTGCAAATTTCCTAAGGAGCAATATTGGAGAAAAATTTTCAAGAGTTCAAAGTTGTTAAAGTGGTCATCAAGCCTTAAAGAACCTTAGAGAAGACCTACAGGTTACAATTCAGAGATTCAGATTCACCCAGCTTGGTGAATGAGTCCAAGATAGTAGTAAAAGAAAAAAAATTAGTGATTCACACCTCCATCCATCCATCTCTGGTTTCCTAGGTGCACGCCTTCCTGGAACTTCAATTTTTTGTTTTATTTCATTCATATTTCTAGGTCATTTAGGGTTACTTTGCATTCAATTAGGGTTTAGTGTTGCATCTTGCATTTCATTATCTTTTCCAATTCTAAACTTGGTTGTGAACCCCTTATTAGATCATATTCACCCGCTAGAACATCCCTCTAGCAAGATCTATTTCTCTTTTGCATTGAGATCTTAAGGGTTTGTTCTTGAGTGAAAGTGAAAATTGCCCTTTTAGGTCCTAAACCTGAGGAGGGAAGCCAAAAAAATTTCCACCTTTCATTTTCTGATTTGGAGTGCATTATCATCCTAGATTTATCTTGCATTAACATTGCATTAGGACTTTCATTGGTTAACTTGCATTCTAGGGTTTCAAATTTTACATTAGTGAAAACTCATTAGCTTGCACTTTTGCATCTCATTTTACTAGAAATCATTCAAAATCTGCATTTGCATCATAGATACAGATCAAAAAACTTAAAAAAGCATAAAATTCAATTAAAAATTTCTAAAATTTTTGAAAAAAGTCATCACTGTGACTCATTCGCCACATTGGGCGAATCAGTGCCTTTGCATATTCTGCATTGCATTTTTTGGCATTCAAATTTTAGTTTCTGAGCTTCTGTTTTATTTTATTGTCTTTCTATTTCAGCAAGTATAGATTCTATGCTTCATTCAATTCATTGCATCTAGTTTCAATTACTTCATCTTGTTCATTGCTTAAATTCAAAATTGCATTTCATTTCACATTGTTGCATAGTTTAGAATATGAAATTTGCATCATGGATATGTGCTTTAGCAAAATGTGGATGTCCTTGAAGTCCTTAGTGGATGTGTCAAGTTGTGCTTTTGGAAATGAACCTAGCGAAATTGAACTAACTTATGCTCCTTTGACTCCTAGTGCATGTCCTTCTTGTGATTTTGACATCATTGGATAAGATGATGACAGTATGAATAAGTTCCTAAATGATTTTCTTAACAACCTTGAAACTAACACATCATTTTACCCATCCATGAAACAACCAAACCCCCCCCCCAAGATACCACCTCTTGATATTTTTGGTTACTTACATCCTGAAACAAAATTTGAACCTAAGTTCCCTACAATAGATGAACCTAGTTCCTCTAAACAAGCAAATACTCAACCATTTTATGATAACAAAGTAACAAACACTCCCACCAACCTAGAAGAGACATATGGAAAATTATTCACGATCTTAAGTAAACAAGGATGTGATACAACAAGTGAACATAATATTCACCAAGTCTTAGAGAAAATACCAACTAATGAAAACACAAAAGGGTTAGGTTATTAAGATCCACCTCGCAATATAAGACCTCCTAGAGAATACCTAAGGCTTCGTAGTGATGATATGGTAATATTGGATTTTCCTCCCTATTGGTTATTTTTTAAGAACCAAGTTGATCTTCAGAAATACCTATGGACTTTTCCATTTCCAATACTTAGTATTCCAACAGGATTGGCCAATTAATGAGTAAAAGCTGAAAAACTTGTACTCCTACACTTTGGGCTCTGTGAAACCTGAGGCGATAATTCCAAAATGTATACTCAAGAATTTATATGGCCACCATTTCAATACATTGTACACAATAGATAATTCTCATACAACTACTCGAAAACGTAGTATATCAAACAAGTTGGCAGCTCATTTATTGATATCATACACTCAAAGTGTGAGAATAATGAAACTCAGCACAAAACAACTACAGTAATACTCATTTGAAAGTTTTGAATAAAATGTGAGTAGCTAATAAATCAACCCAGAAACTGAATTATGAATATTCTCCACGAACCAGTTCCTTATCCCAAGCATATAGTTAATCTCAATCTATGCAACTAGACAATAACTCAACAATAGAAACATGTACAATCTCAAGAAACACTCCATTACAACACTCCCATATTACATTCATGATCATCACTGCTTACAAATATCCTAGAACCAAATTCTTATGAGTTAACAATCTCATCCAAGCATTTACATTAATTCATTTAACTAATAAGCAGGAATGAAATTAAACATCCATTGAGAAACAACAAAGACAAATACAATAATCCTTGATTTCTTTCATTAATAACTCATAAAATGAGTACAAAGGAGAGACAATAGCCATGAAATTGGTATCACTCTCTATTGTATTTTCTATATTATTATCAAAATTACATACATAACAATAGACTTTGGACTTAAGACAAAACTTAAAATGCTTGATATTCCTTTTACAATCTACTTGATTGCAAAACAACAAACCCCTACTTTCGCCCCACCCTCTCTTATAGAGATGAAGCAACAAAACAAGCCTTAAACTGTAAGTACACATGTCACTACCTTTTGGACTACTATAAATTAAATATTCCATTTTCAATTATTTTCCATTCCCAAGAGGTGAGAAACATGTGTGAAATAAAAGTGGTCTTCATTCATCATTGAAGACCGGGTCCAATTTTCAAAAGGTATCTTCAAACAATTAGGTCTTAAAATTTGTGCCCACGCACACAAAATGATGAAGCAAGAAAGCATGAAAGAAATAGAAAGGAAAGGACAAAGAATATGTTCAATGCAGGTTGCCCCATCATCAATTCAATTTGAAGAAAATGCACTAAATTTTCTATACTTTATCAAAAGCCTAATATGTACCTAAATTCAAGCTGTAGTGCATTTTCACCTATTTGTTATTCATCATGATTGTAGACTTCAAAATCAAGATTTCAAATCACCACCCTACCATTTCATATTAATCCACCACTCCCTCCAAGTATCTTCCTCTCCATGCCAAGACTTCCTCTTCATTGGTTCAGTTGAAATTCATGACTTCATCATCCCTTTCTCTATAAGGCACATACTTGGTGACAATTTGGTTAGCCTCCTTGTCAAATTCCATTAAGACAGTCTCTGCATGAGCCAACATATCCATATTTCTCTTTAGTGTATCCATATCATTTTTTTGACAAATTGAAATTGCCTCATCTGAAATAACTTATTGGTTTCTATATTTCCATTCCTGTAGGGTTTTTATGCTACTATCATCCCTTAGAATGGATGGAAGGAGTCCATGATGTATTCATGAAAGGATTTCACCAACTCTTTTATTATGTTCTCCAAAGATTCAATATTCCTCACCCCCAATCTTACCTAGCAGTATAGTGCGGGCTTAAACTTTTAGAAGTGTGTTGGAATTGGATGCCTAGCTCGAATCGACATCAATATCAATTCCCATCCTCCTAGGGATCCATATTTCTATAAGTGAATAACTCTTTCCCATCATTGTCAAAATAGCACACCCATGGATGAATAGCTATAGTGAATGCTATTCAATCTACTATTCACTATTATTAATTGCATGTTCTATCATCAGTAGTGAAAATCTCCATATTCCTATAAAAATCTCCATATCATGATTATCACATTTCTCTTTATATTCAGTTAGCTGTTAAAGCAACTCCTCCCTACTAATATCTTCTTCAACTTGTGACCTTTTAGATGTACCAGGGTCTATGACTGAAATAGGCATACTCCCCATGTTGTATGGCACAATTTCCCATGAGGAACTTACTTCAGTGGTAAATTATGGGGGCACAACTTCTTGTGAAGTAGTAAGAGAGTCAACATCAATCTACTTATACTTCCCTGGTTGCAAACTTTGCAACTTATCCTCCAATAATGCTACCTTTGTCTGCAACTACATATTGTTTTGTTCAAGCTTTCCATATTTAACCAACAAATCATTGTGTTTTGATCTAGAAGCTTCTCCTTTTCTATAGTTATAGATTCTACAATGGCCCTTGTGAATTGTACAACATGTACTAGCATTTTCACTACCTCTAGAGTTGTTTTTGACACCCTCTTTATTATTATTCCTCCACTGTACTTAGGCGCAACCTCAACAATGTCAGGCTTCCTGGTACTTGGGGCTAAAGACCAGATAGCTAATGCATCCCATTGTTCACTGAAGGTAGACCCCTTTAATGCAATTGCAGCTTCTTCTTTTGAATTGTAGAGTGGCCTATCACATCTCTTTATTGTATCAAAGGCTATGGAAGAAGCTAAATATCATTGGGTATGTGTAGGATCATCATGGAAAAAACATGCCCTTAAGTGGCAAAAAATTTAGAAAAATCAAAGTTAGGAAACTTGACGTAAAAATTTGAATAAGTTATCTATATTATTTCAAAAATATGTAAGAATAGAATCTGTAGCAAATTGAATGTAGTTTCTAAACTACTAGGTTTTTTTTAAATCTATTTGGTGAAAATTTGAAATTTCAATGCAGTAGTACTTAAATTTCAGGGGAAAAATAAGAAGTAGGTTTCTATTTGACCACCCTAACCACAATAAAATGATAATATTTTTTTATAATATTTTTGATATAAGTAGAGGACTCATGTTCGGATGTGAAGCATATTATTTTGTAATTTTTTTCCAAGTAAATAATTTATTATGAATTTTTTCTTACAACTTTTAAAAAATATAAAAACTCGTATGTCTGACCACCTTAACTTGGTCAAAACTTCATGAAATTCAATTTTTTTTTTAATCCTATAGTATGTGAAACATAAAATGTGATGCATGTTTCAAATTCAAAAAATGTCATACCATTTGAAAGTTATTGATGTTTCTCAATCAGCCTATCAATTAAAACTTTAGTCATAATTCAAATAGAAATTTAATAATTATTATTTATTAAATTCAAAGTAAAGCATAATTTATATTGGTGGAAAGTTGAGAATCTCCTTTAAAAACCCTTCTCATTTCATCAATTTTGGGTAAAAAAAAGTCGTCAGCCACATACCCTACACATACCCCTCATATCACCACTTTTTGTCCCCTCATGATCCTACACATACCCCATTCTGGAAGTAATAAAATACCACTATTTCGCACAAATTCTCTTCCTTCCTTTGTAGTCATCCTTTGGAACTTAGCTCTCATTTCATTCAAAACCTTTGCCTAGATGGTGGCATCAGGAAATTCTAGATCCAGACTTCTTTCTATGGCCAGGTTATTGACATATTCATCTCTCTTAGCCCTGTATGCAAATTCCATAAATGCTTGAGACTTTACAAAAGATTCATCATCCAAAAACTTTGTGCAAGCTTCTACCTACATATCATCTTTGTCATTGAGCCCAGTGAGATCATCTTTGCTCAACCTCATACCTAATTGTTTTGTCACCCTCATTGTTGGTGTAGTGGGTATTCCTTCTTGCATTTCCTGCTCTGATACCCAAATGTCATCATCGGAGTCTTCATTAGCATAGTCCACCAAGCCAGTTACTTGAACCTTTTGCTTCTTCAACAATGGCTCTTTTAGTAGTGATGCAGTAAGTGGTGGAGCATCAAGATCCACGATTTTAGGCTTTGTTGGCCTTGGAGGAGATGGTGGTGGTACTTGTGGCATAGGAGAAGGAGGCTTGTGCTCCTCTTGTTGAGAGGGAGCAAGAGTTGCATCATTTTTCTTTGCCTTTCTCTTTCTCCTTACAAAGAACTTTATTCTTGGTTCTTCAAGGGCTTGAGATGTAGATTTCTCTATCATAGCAGGGACTTCTCCCCCTCCCTATTCTTCTTCAATGGGGGATTTCCCCTTATCCTTACTTATGACCCCTTTATTTTCAAGGTGTCCCACTATTGTCTCAAAATTCTGGGATACATGTTCCACCTTTGCATTAATTTTCGATCACTGGGAGAACCCTGAAGTCTGGTTCTTCTTTCTTTATCTTTCTTTGCATCTTATTGAAAGAAATCCACCTTGCTTTTCTTTTTTCTTGTTCCAAAAGGTTAAACTCATTTCTTATCACATCCTCTGGATATTGGAAAATGTGCACAAATTTGTAACTCTTGTCCCTTTCCTTCAACCAAGCCATGAAACCTTTAGGATCATATCTAACCCTCTCTAGTAATTTTTGCATGCAGTGGGATTTGAGTTTATCAAGTATTTTATTACAACCTCCTTTTGTAATCATAAAATCAAAAAAGCATGTTTACAAAGGAAAAAATGTTCATTTTCCTTGATTCAATAGATGTTCATTTTCCACACTACCCAATTGCCACATCACCTGAAGGAAACCAATTCTCTATGGCACAAATCTTGGTAGCAGGTGAGGAGCAACCATCAAACCATACACCATTAAAAAAATGTAATCAGGATATGGGATGACATCTCCCCAATTGTGATCAACTCCTAGCTCAGGCCTTCTCTCCATTGGTCTCAAGAAGTCATGCAGGGCTATTGTAATTCTAGGTATATTCACAACCAAGGCTCTCTTCAATTCTGAAGGAAACAAGTTTTGAAATATCACATAATCATATGTCATATCATCCTTATCTAAAATAGTAGTCCAACACTACACAGGAAAATCCAAGTCGCCCTCCTTCCTATCCAAAGTCATATTTTTCCCGAAGTAAGGTGCACCTTTGAACATAAACATATGCATCAACAATGAGTACTAGATAAACCTTGCTCCATCTGCACCTTTCTTCAACCTTATCAAGCCCTCGTGAATCTTTTCTTCAAGAAACCCCACATAATCATACATTGTGCAATATTAGGGGTGTTGAATATATGGGTTTCCATATACATCAATACAATAGGCATTCCTGTGACAGGATTAGAAAACAATTATCTAGAAAATGGAATAAAAGGATTTTTAGAAGTAGGGAACAAAATAACTAACAAGGAAAGGCTCCTTATCATTTTTCCCTATTGTAATCCTTTAGCCTGCAATTTTTGCTACATATCTTGGTAGGATGTGAACTCTAAATGAAATCTTAGTCTTTCCATAGTCCTCCTTAAGAGTGCTTTCGTTGATCTTGGGAATTTCATCACTCCATTTAGTAATTTTGAAAACATGAGAAAATTCCTCTTTAGTAATTTTGACCATTTCCCTCCCATCATATGTTCTTATAGTTCTTGTAACTAGGTCATAATTGGTGGTCACTGCTTTGAGCAGATTAACATCCATGTAGATATTGGGTATAATCAACTTCCCCAAGTCACAATTCCAAGTGTTACCTACTAGAATACCCATGTTTCTATTCTTAAACCAACTATTGAACAATTCCCACCTAGTATAAGGTAATTTGGTGTCCTTTATAGAATTGTTCTTGTCAGTCAAACCCTCTACTACCTATGTACCTCGAAGAAGCAGTTCACCCTTAGGTTTTTCATTGGTCAAGGGTAGTAACTGGATAGTAAGGTCTTTATTTAAAGTCCTTTTGGGAGAAAAAACTTCCCCTTTAGATGAAGATGCTTTTGATTGTGCTTTGGGAGCCATGACACAAAAGGTATTACAAGACAGGGTTTCTAGTTTCTTCGACATGGCTTACAACTTAGATAAGATTTTGACACTAATTATGACAATGCAAGATCAACCAATTATCCTTTATGAATGTCAAAACTTAAAATGTGGAACCAATAACAACCCTAACAGACTCAAAGGTTTGGGAAACCATAATTCTATCAATAATTATAATGGGAAGGAAATAATTCACTTACTGGTTCTTTCATAGGTTGATAACCCTAGCCTCGACATCGGACGTGCCTGAAGACTATAGCACAAGCTCTCCAAGTGTGTAGAATATCCTTTATAATGCTCAATTATGCTTTTAAGAAAAGTTTTAATGGCTATGAAACCTTCTACTTTGGTAGCTCTACGTCCTTTCCATTATTAAGGCTCACTTGAGTGAACTAGACTGGCTCACTTTCCCTCAAACTAAGTTTTGAATGCCAACCATTGATCATGCGGGTGTGTTAATTGATGGAAAATCCAAATTTAGCCAGCTTGACTTAAAAAATATGACTATACATAGCCGCAATATTCACCAAATGACAGAAAGCCACATGGAATCACTTGCTGGTGATCTATGAGCTCCACCTTTCCTTTGTCATTGTAGCTAGAATCCACATGTCTTCTTTCCCTCACCCCCATGATTCTTAACTCGTATGCAAATTTCATTAGTAGGGGGATGGGGAAGGGCTGAGATTAAGTTCCACAGCCTCTTCATACTTACATCTTGATCTGAGACCAATTTTATGTAGACTTATTCTTCTTATACCATTAATGACTATGTTTAAAATATCTCAAACAAGTGCATTATACCTTCTTTTAGTAGCACAAACTTTATTCTCTATGCTCGTATTGAAATATTCGATTAATATTTTCCATTGCTCCAGTGCTTCCATGTCCTTTGAGTTATTCCACTTGGAAATCGCCTGCTACCTTGTTGAGAATCAATTAGTAAAGGTAGGGCCCACATGGGATAGTAGGGAGTGATTAGGATTGACCCGCTATCGACCGTTGGTTCACTTCAAAGCCTCGCACACTTACTGCTTGGAAACATTGGGCCCATAGTCAAACCTGCCAAGCGACATTCGCTTGCCAACCTGTTTGAATATTTTAATGAAGAATGAAACGAGGAGAGCACGTGGGGAATGGTTGAGATGTGACCACATGTATTAATGACCACAGTTGATCTTCTTTTAATACTGCCTACCGTATTCAACTCAGACATTGGTCCCACCAATAAATTAAACACATGGCTTATGCCCGCTAGCCCATGAGGATAAAATAGTAAGCAATAAAATGGAATAGGTGCATAGGGAATGGCCAAGATCTGCTTCCGATAATTGAATGGTCATCAGAAGATCTTCATATTTGCACATGCCAAAATTGTAAGTCTTGAAAGAGGGACCCGACTAAGTCGAAGGGACTATAACCCACGGGATTAAAAACTTAACGCTTAAATGATTTTAGCAAGAAATATTTAGCCTGACTTTGGAAGAATTAAAACAATGGGCTAACATCTAACAACTAAGAAAACTAGACCAAAGGGTCAGTCACTTCATGCATTTTGATGGCATAAGGCGTAACTTAAAAGAATGAGAACCAGCAACAAGGGGTGAATGGAGAATTAGAAGACCTTGGAAAAGAAATAAAATCAAGGATTTGTCAAGTAGGATCTTAGGTAAGGTACTATATAGGAGTGAATTTGCACCCCATGTGTAAATTCCCCCTTTTTCTCCCTCTCCACGTTAGAAAACCAAGTTCAGAGGCTTAATTCCACCTAATCCTACTACTTGCATCCCACTTGCCACTTGTTTTGATCGTTAGTGGAGGCATTTCTGTTGGGGATTCCCATCCAGCATGCAAACGTCCACACGACAGGCTTACATCCCTAGCAGATTCATGCGGCTGAACCTATAAAGGCGTTATAGTACTCATTGGGAGTTAATTTGTAATGCCCCCTTTGGTCGACCAACCCGAATATGGCTATTTCTTTCATTCCTTATTCAAATTCATTCATTCAACATACATTCTAGCTTCTTCACAACTTCAAGCACTCATTTTATAATTTCACAAGCTCACTTTAAGTCACTTCAAGCATACAAGCTCTCCATTGCAACAAACACAACACTCCATCTTTGGTAGAACAAGTTGGGAATGAAACACCATTGCAGCAAAGCCTTGAGTACTCTCATTTTCTCCCCCAAGTAGCTGTGAGTGCTCTTGGTGGAGGTGGTAAGCTTCCCTTTCTTTTCTTCTATCACTTGGTTGAGTTAGCACTTTACTATTTTGCAGTGCTTTTGTGATTTTCACTATATTACTTTCTTTATCTCGTATCCTTGGTTGTCCATAGATGTGGAAACACCTAAACAGGGGTCTGACTGAGGCAGAACCCTATAAAACCACCCAATATATTCCTCTCTTTCTATGTGTAGGAGTACGCACTTTCGAGGATTCAACTAGCAACTAAATTTCTTGGTGAGATCATTCTTACCCTTTTCACTCTTGCCTTTCTACTTTATAATATTAGAGAATACTTTATTTACTTAATCGCATCATTTTGGCCCTTTAGTTAGTTAGCTAGGTTGTTAGCTAGTTTTTATAGGTTTCACCTTGTCTTCATTGCTGTCTGACCGTACGGACGCTAGCACACTTTAGAGATGCTAGTGCGTTGCACTATTGTCCAGAGACCACACTTTCATCCTCGGGCAGACAGCTTCCCGAGGCGTAGTGTTGGACCTAAAAATCAGCTCGCCTAGCCCCACTTCAAAATTCATGATTGTAGAGTGGTTGTAGGACTTTATAGTCCTCATCATTATCATCCTCATAACCTAAGCATCCCATCTAGTTGAGGTAAGTTAGGGCAGCCTCTCGTGTCTTGGCCCTCCATGACCTGTGGTCTTGCACGTGGTGGTCCCCCTCTCTTACATTTTTGGTGAACCTGACGTGAACCATTTTGCTCCATTTTTGTGATACTGATAGTTCCTTTCCTCATACTCCAGGAATCTTGTAGGTGTGAGTGTTGTAAGGCTATTGCCTTACAACCCAACTTGCAACCCCTAGCTGGCGTAGTCGGAAGGTTCCAAAGGTATTGCGTGACGAAACCTTAGTTGGGTCACTATCTTATCCTTTTACCTTTAGGGACTCTGTGGAAGTGTTATCTAGTGTGCGTTATGGCCAACTTCATGCATCAATCTATCCCCTCTACATAGCTTGTGGACAATGGTACTGGCATAACTTTTACTTCACATGACCTGCCAATGGGTTTCAACAAAGAACCATCTCCTCTTTATATTCTCATACGGATCAATGGGAACATCGTATCAGGTGTTCTCAATGATCTGACATCACAAGTAAACATAATCACTGAGGAGATTATGTTGATCAAATTTTTACATAAAGATGGGTATGATGCACCCATGAGTACTATCCGAAGACATGACGGGATTTTTGTGCCCCCTTTAGGTAGCATTGTCTCAAGTCAGTCCTAGTGGGACCTAAATATGTGAACCTCTTGTTTGACATCATCCCTGGGTCTGAGCTCTTTAGGTTGAAATTGGGTATCCCTTGGTTGGTAGCGATGAATGCAGTACCCTCCGTCGTGCATAAATGTCTAAAATTTATCCATGGAGGTTTCGTACACATAATCCATGATATTGGTTATAGACCACTAGCTGCACATGGTAGCTACTCCTTGGACTACTCTTGGCCTACGCCCATTGGTACACTCCTGCCTAGGATGGACCTCCTACACTGAACTTATCAAAACTATAAGAAAGGGCGTCTAAGGCCAAAATTTAGATACCCCCCTTTGCCTTATGCCATTTCACATAGGGCTTGCTTAAAAGCTGGTAGTGATGCCACTAAGGCATGAAAGAAGGAAGAAGAGAAGCGGTCCCGAGATCCTCCTTCATCTTCCACTAGTTAGTCTGGTGCTTCTTCACAATTTTTTGTGGTACCATCAAATTCCACTCCTTGCTTGCAGGAGAATCTTATGGTACCCTCTTGGGGAAAGCCTAAGCGTCCCACTTTCAAACTTCTTCTTCTACCAATGGAACTTAGACCCATTTAGTACAATAGGAAGAAGGTTTCCCAAGGAGAGTCCTCTTTGTCTCGACCTCCATGACATCCTACCGCCCCTACTCCCAAGGTAGCAAGCGGGAAGGGGCCCACTTTTGAGGCCCTTGAACTAACTCCTCTTGTTGTCCCACAACCCATCTCTCCTGCTCCCATTCAGGAATCTATTCCTCTACAGAAAATAGTCATAGTGGATGTTCCTATGGTTGAGAAGGAGCCTTCTACTCCTTCACAACCTCTGACCTCCAACTCCAAGAGTCAAAGAAACCACCTTGCAGACGAGCACAAGTGTCAGTGAAAGGCCCTATTAGCTAACCAGGCAACCTCGCAAAGGAAGGAAGAAGAGACGACCGCCCCTGATTTAGGGCCTCCTGCAGTGTCGCCCTATTCCCTCCCTTCTGCTTCACTCCAATCTAGTCTTGTGCTATTTTTTGCTTCTATTGCAAGTGAAAACTCACCTAACCCCAAAGGGGTATAGGTGTTCATCGCTCCTTTGGTGGAGCCACCTTTGCTGATGTATATTCCAAATATTCAGCCTTTTCCAAAGCCCGTGGATATGGTTAATACCTTGGTCATATATAATGCCGTGCTTTCCTTCTCTTCCTCTCCACCTCTAGCTTCATTTGTGGGGAGTTCATCTCCTCCAATGAAGAAAGATATGGGGATTATTCCTTCTGAAAATGAAGGGCGTAAGAGGATCCCACCTTCTTCACAAGGTGGTCTTGTGTTGACTTGTTATGTCCTAGTGATGGAACCAGTCCCAGCTTCCCCTAAGTTCATCACAGCTCTCAAGTCACTCGGCGATCCTAGCTGTGAACCTCACACTCAACCTTCCCCATCCACTAAAGTTAGACATGACACTCCTATGGGATGCATGTTTAACTCTGTGGATGAAGTTCTAGCCTTATCAGCGATCTTCACAAAATCATTGACCTTAACTCCACAAGAGCTCGGTGGAGAGGACCTCGAGGGGCCCTCTTCCTTAGCCCTTGTTGTGAGAGGGTTAGACGCCCCTCCTCTTAACATCCCTCCACTATAGGTTTGTCCTCCTTCCCCCTACGATGACCTAGAGTGGGAAGCAGATGACCTCTTGGTTGATCAATATTAGGAGGCTTCTTCTTGATCTTGTGTGTGTGTGTTTTTGTGATGTGTTTCCCCGTGATCATGCTATGTGTTCCTGGATGAACCTTGTCACCCCTATTCATGCTTTGATACAAGCATGATTTTTGTTTCATAAACCTTCTTCTATTTGTATCATCATTCTTCCATGTTTGTGCTTGATTTTTGATAAATTGGGGACGATGCAAAGCTTTGGGGGAATTTAGGTTTCCCTTCCATGTTGATCCATTTTTTTATTTTTACCTTGTCTTCTCATGCATTCCTCACATGGCTTGATATAGTAGGGGGTTGATGATAGTTCATTTATGTACTATTACTATGAATATATATATTTATGAGCATTTTTTACCTTAAAATATCAGGCTACCCCTATGCCCTTTGTTTAGGTTTTCTTTCTTTTTTCTTCCTCTTTATCTTTCTCTCTTCTTTACTTAAGTTGTGCCTCTTATGCGTGAAAATGATTTTCTTCAACGTTTCGATTGTCAGAAGATGCATTCGTGGCCAATGAATCTTTTCTTGAAAATCCTCACAAAATTTTTCTTCAAAATAGTATTCTCAACTTGAAACCCTAATGGAATGTGTTTACTTCATCATGGGTTCGTAAAGAAAGGACTTGAACCTTCCTCTAAAGTGGGAACAACTTTAATCTACCCCTCGTGTGGGGGTATATTCTTCCTTTCAAATTCCTTGATGGAGTAAACATATTTCAAAAGGATTCCTTGATAAAGGGTCAATTTGAGAGAAAGAACATATACTTTTGAACCGTGCGTCCCTTGAGTGGGCCCTCTCTTCACTGCAGGTTCCCAAGGGACCCCTTTGAAAGTTTTCAAAATTGTAAACAATTTGTGCACCTGTCTACTCACTTGCCTACATGGCCACTTTCTGACTCTGCGGAGTCCGCTTTCCTTTGAGCTTCCTCCATGCAAGAAATCTTGGGGGTGGCTCCCCTATAGGACTGAGATCCTGTAGGGCACTTTCTCAGGTTCCCTCCATGTGAGAGATCTTGGGGGTTTCCTTCCCTATGGGACTAAGAGCCTATGGGGCACTTCCTTGGGTGTTCTTCATGCTCGAGTTCATCGATAATACCTTCCCTATGGGACTAAGAGTCTATGGGGCACTTCCTTGGGTGTTCTTCATGCTCGAGTTTGTGGAGAATACCTTCCTTATGGGACTGAAAGCCTATGGGGTGCTTCCTTGGGTGATCTTCATGCTCAATTTTGTGGAGAATACCTTCCCTACAGGACTAAGAGCTTATAAGGTGCTTCCTTTGGGTCTCCTCCATGCTAGATTTTTTGGGGGACACCTTCCTTACAGGATCGAGAACCTATAAGGCACTTTCTCTTTTTCCAAATTCATAGTTCTGAGCAACTGTGGGGTCCTTTACTTGCCTTGCGCCTTCAAGTACACCATACCGAGCTCTGCTTCCTTGACAGTTCAAGTATACATTTCTATCCCTACACTCTCCTTGATCTACTTTATCGAGCACTCATCAGTATTTGTCCTCACTAAAGTGGGGGAAAAATGTATAGGAGTGAATTTTCACCCCATGTGTAAATTCCACCTTTTTTTCCCTCTCCACTTTAGAAAACCAAGTTCAAAGGATTAATTTCACGTAAGCCCACTTCTTGCATCCCACTTGGCACCTATTTTGAGTTTTGGTGGAGGTGTTTCTATCGGGGATGCCCACACGGTGCACAGATGTCCATGTGGTGCACTTACATCCCTAGCAGATTCATGCGGCTAAACCTACAGAGGTGTTACACTTCTCATTGGGAGTTAAGTTGTAATGCCCCCTTCGGCCGACTAACCCAAATATGTTCATTTCTTTCATTCCTTCTTCAAATTCATTCCTTCAACATGTATTATGGCTTCTTCACAACTTCAAGCACTTGTTCTATCACTTCACAAGCTCACTTTCACTCACTTCAAGCATACAAGCTCTCCATTGCAACAAAAAAAACAATCCATCTTTGGTAGAACAAGTTGGTAACGAGACACATTTGCAGCAGAGGCTTGAGTACTCTCATTTTCTCCTCCAAGCAGGCTTGAGTGCTCTTGGTGGAGGTGGTAAGCTTCCCTTTCTTTCCTTCTATCACCTGGTTGAGTTAGCACTTTACTATTTTATAGTGCTTTTGTGCTTTTCACTATATTACTTTCTTTATCTCATCTCCTTGGTTGTCCATGGAGGTGGAAACACCTAAACGAGGGTCTAACTAAGGTAGACCCTTATAAATCCACCCAACATTTTCCTCCCTTTCTATGTGTAGTAGTATGTGCTTTTGAGGAGCCAACTGGCAACTGAATTTCTTGGTGAGATCATTCTTACCCTTTTCACTCTTACCTTTCTACTTTATAATATTAGAGAATACTTTATTTACTTAATCACATCATTTTGTCCATTTAGTTAGTTAGATAGGTCATTAGCTATTTTTTTTAGGTTTGACCTTGTCTTCGTTGTTGTCTAGCCATACGGACGCTAGTGTGTCGTGTTTTTGTCTAGAGACCACACTTTTTTCCTCGGGTAGAGAGCTTCATGAGGCATAGTGTTTGACTTGAAAATTACCTTGTCTAGCCCCACTTCAAAATTTGGGATCACAGAGTGGTTGTAGGACTTTATAGTCCTCATCATTCTCATCCTCATACCCTAAACATCCCATCTAGTTGAGGTAAGTTAGGGAAGCCTCTCGCATCTTGGCCCTCTATAACCTGGGGTCTTGCATGTGGTGGTCCCCCTCTCTTGCAGCTAGGTGCTACCACAATAGTGGTTTACACTTTCTAGGAGATCCTGGTTTTCGCTGAAATCACATATTTTTAGAAAATATAATGATTTAAGCCTTAAAAAGTTTCATTGAAAGGATTCCAATTGAATATGGTTTGATCAAACCACCTTACACCAAGCCCCCTTGGATAGAACCCCGCTAGTTTTAAACCATACCTATAATAGAGTCTCCTTTACACCTATCAAAATGTTGATAAAAAATAACTTTTGATTTACCTTTTGGGGGATCAAATGAATTCATTTAAAATTTATTTTTTTGTAAGTATGTAGTCCTTATTATAAGCTTCCAAAAATGTATAATTTTAATTAAATTTAATTTGATTATTATATAAATATTTTTTATATTCTTTTGAATGTAGGTTTTTCAAAGAAAATCAAACTCTTTGTTCTACACATGTGGAAAAATAGAAGATTATCGAAAAAAATAAAAAAATATGAGTGCACTAGATATTGGAGTCCTTGATCCAACAAAAAAAAAAATGAAGTTTAGATATATACAAAACAAGTTACGTGTTATACATCGTACTATGTCTAAATTATAATTAGTTTGATTCAAACTTGATTAAAGAAAAAATATTCAATAAAAAACTATCTAACCAAGTGGAAGCACTAGATATTGGAGTTAAAAATCTAAATTTGAAATAATTGGAATTTTATCCTTCATAGAAAAAAAAGTTATTCACTATATGGTAAGCGTCACTTTTTGAAATTGTTGTTTTCTGAAAAAAACTAGTTTTCGAGGGAGATGGAAAAGAAGTGCAATTTGATTCCAAAACAATTGAAAAAAATATATTTAGAATCTATAGAAAAAATGTCACGAAACTCTAGTTTTCCTCATCTTCAAATTCCTCACGGTTTAGCGGCTCTAGGTGCCTAGAAGTGAAGATTTATTTAAAAAAAATTATTTCAGTGTCCAGTTTGGCCAAAAATTGTAAACCACTATTGTGGGATCACCCAACTACAAAACCATAAACACTAATAGTAATCAAAACCTTAAGCCCTTAGATACAAATCTTATCCAAAATTTAGTAGGGTTTGGAGATAGAACATGAAAATTTTAGGGGTTCCATCACTCCCAATATGAATGTCCTTCCTAAATAACAAGCAATGACTAATAAAAATGACAAGGATGATAGGATCACCTTAGTTCCTCCTCCTCCACATTCAATTTGAGAAGTTGGTGAATCTAGAAAATGCAAAAGGCCCTACAAGTTATAGAAACTAAAGTTCCCTTGCCCACCACCTGAAAGTGAAAGGAAATTATCAATACTTTTAAACAAAGAACTAATAACATTACCACCAATTAAAGAAAGGCTCATATTATATCCTAAAGATGTAAAAGTTCCACATTCTCAATAGCATAGAACTCTTGGACATAGTACTGATGAGCGTTGTGCATTCAAATTAGTATTGAACAATTTTCACTTCAATGGCAACAATTGCCATCAAGTGATTGCATAACATTATTTTCCATCCTATTGTCATGTAATAGTTGTAGAACATTTTATGCTCCCTATTACATGACCTTTCCCATCACCTACCTCAGCTCATTCTTCTCTCACACTCAGTGGGGGCAAGAGGTAGATAGCTTTGTCCTAAGTAATGTATTTTTTGTTTTCCCTGACATTCGTTGTCTACCTTATGGTTATACAGACTAAGACTGGGAGGAAAATGACCTACTCATAGGTTGACTTGCATGTGCCTTACCAGTCTTTTGCATTATTTCTTTTTCTTTTTCATTTGTGTGATTGCATGTGTGTAATATGATCCCCTGTTATGTTTGATGTTCTCTATCTCTTTGTGAAATTCCTCTATATTTGTACCTTCATTCTTCTTTATCGTAAATCTTTTACTTTTCATCTTTCATTTTAACTTTTTCATGTGTCTTGTGTTTTCCTTTTGGGGATGACACAAGGTGTCGTGAAATTCATTTCTCTTCCATGTTTACCCAAAATCTTTTCTTTTTATTTTCACTTTTTCATTTGTCTTGTGTTTTCCTTTTGGGGATGACACAAAGTGTCGAGATATTCATGTCTCTTCCATGTTGACCTGAAAGGTTTTCCTTTGTTTTCTCTCTCTTTGTGTCATCCTTCTAGTTCTGTGTATTTGGGGAATGATGGAAATTTTAAGCTCTCTAAAAACATTGTAGCAAGAACATACTAACCTGAAATCCATAGATCCATTATGTGTTTGGTGTTTTTATTTTGGGGGCAACCCCTCTCTTGTCCTTTTCTTTTTCATCGCGTAGCTTTACTTGGAAACATATTACTTGGCATAGGGCTTTCCAAGTTAGCTCTCATGTCTTCTTCTTTATTTTCATTTATCATTCCCTACTTTAAAGTAATTGATCATAGCATGGTGTTTAGCAATTTCTTTAAAGTGGGGGCATACAATGGCATTATTCTTTTGTGTTTTTCATTTCATGGTTCATGGTGTAGCTTTCTTACCTCATACAATGTGTTTTTCGCTTTTTGGATGACATTGGGTGTGATGTATCTCATGAGATTGATCTCTCTTAGCATATTACATTCCACTTAGTGGCTTGATGCAACACATTGCATCCCCTAAGTTGTGAATTTTCTATTCTTTGATTGGTCCTCTCTTGGAGACATTAGGCACAATGTTCCCTAAGTTAAGACCTCGCATGAATTAAGACAAAACTTCTTTGAACATCCCTCATTATTGCATTTTTCATTTATATGGCTACCTTGCATAACATAGCTTGCATGCCTATGCAGCCATCCTATTTGTTCATGTGTTCCAGGCATACAAAGTTTTTCTTGTCTCATGAAGCTCAAAAACCATTTTTTGTGGAACCTTATGAAAGTTATCAAGAGGTATAATTTTGGTATGGTTTGAGTGGGAAGCCCGACCGAGGCATGACTTTCCCCATAGGCACTTGTGCATGTGTGTGAGTACATACCATCCATGAGTGTGTGTTTCTCACCTTTTTGGACTTCACACCCAATGGACATCCTGAAGTTCCATCACCTCAGAGTGAGTATGCATTTTTTAGACAAACATCCTAGATCTGATCCACATCACGATGGACAAATGGTCGAAGCTTGATATAACTCTCTTTTATCCTTTCTTTCTATTTTTCGTCTTTGACAATGTATGCTTGTGCTTTGTTATTTCTCTTTATTATTCTCATGTGTGTTCCTTTGTGCCTATGTTGGTTTGTCATGGGATCTTGATCCTAAGGTCTTGATCACCCGTCTTGATCATTTTCATCCAATCTTATTGGAATTAGTGCATTTGAACCCATCTTGATGTTTTTTTTCTACTTTAGTGTGAGTTTGAAGCAAGTTCATTCTCTCACTAAAGTGGAGGCTAAATGTAGTGTCAAAAAATGTCATCGGGGACATTTTCACACTTGTTTGGGCCCTCCTTGTGGATTTGAGCTTAATGTCACCTTGATTTAGTGTTGTAATGTGGTTGACACATTCACATTATGTCTTGGGCCCTTGTGAAATAATGGATTTAAATTGTACCTTGCTAAAGAGTTGTGAAGTGTTGCAACAAATGTTCACACTTTTATAGGCTTGTCATTAATAATTGGGCTTTCTTATGCTTTAATTGGCCCTATTTTGCATACACAAGCCTCATTTATTGCATCTTTTTGAGGATAATCCTAACACCAATCATTATCCAATCATAATTCAGGTGTTTCTATCTTGTGTGGCCCAAATTTAATGATTTGGGACTCATTCACCACCTTGGGCGAATGACTTCCACCTAGATTTCTAGGTCCCAAACCTATTTTTACACCTTTAAAAGAACTTTTTATTTTTTGTCCCATCCATTATGCCAGATGGGACTCATTTGCCACCTTGGGTGAATGAGTCTTGTGTGGCCCAGAATTAAAATTAATTCAAAATTTTGGCTGGATTTTATTCTCCTAGATTTGATGTTGGCTTGTAGTGTTGTAATTTTGGGAATTCTTACATAATTGAGTATAAATACAAGGAACTTCTTTCTCTCATATTTTCACCAAGCAATCTAACAAGCAATCATGTGTTGAAAAGAGTATTCAAGAGCATTAAGTGTCTTCAAGAGCATATTTTCAAGCATTTTAGAGCATTCTTCAAGCATCAATCATCATGTGAAGGATTTCTTGCATCATGTTGTTTTAGAGCTAACAATTGTGGTGTAGGATTTTGGTGATTCAAACAAGCATTACATTCAAGATCAACATCATTCAAACAAGAATCAAACTCTACATCCATTGCAACCATTGCATACATGTTTGCAACACCTTATTGCTGAGGTTTGGTGGGTTGCAAGATTGTTATTTTTTCATTCATCATTCTCCATTCTTATTTGATTTCATTTTAAGGATTGATTTCCAAAATGGGGTTTGACCAAGGCAAACCCCTATCTGCTAACCCCACAACATTTTCCCCTCTCATTCATGTGTGATTTTTAGGTCTAGGTTGCATATTTCCTAAGGAGCAAGATTGTAGACAAGTTGACAAGAGTTCAAAGTTGTCAAAGTGGTCATCAAGCCTTGGAGAACCTTGGAGAATACCTACAGGTTGTAATTAAGAGATTGAGATCCGAAAATCACTCAAGAAGGACAGAGAAGACAAAGAAGAGTAGGATCAACTTTTGAAGTTGCAGAAAAGTCTAACTGGACTACTTCACCACTTCTAGCGAATGAGTCCCTGTTCTAGTTAGTTTTCAAGATTTTGTAGATTCATATACCTTTTTGGCAGATACTCATTCCTACATAGTTTCCCAGAAATAGGACTGATTCACCTAGCTTGGCGAATTTTTCCTAGTTAGTAGTAAAAGAAGAATTTTTAGTGATTCAGACCTCCATCTAGTCATCTCTGGTTTCCCAGGTGCACACCTTCATGTCTTCAATTTTTTGTTTTATTTCATTCACTTTTCTAGGTCATTAGGGTTACTTTGCATTCAATTAGGGTTTAGTGTTGCATCTTTCATTTCATTATCTTTTCCAAGTCTATACTTAGTGTTGTACCCCTTATTAGATCATATTCAGCACCTAGAATATCCCTCTTACAAGATCTCTTTATCTTTTGCATTGAGATCTCAAAGGTTTATTCTTGAGTGAAAGTTAGTGAATATTTCCCTTTTAGGTCCTAAACCCGAGAAGGGAAGCCAAAAAAATTTCCACCTTTCACCACTGAAGTTGAGTATGTTGCTACTACAGAAGCCAACAAGGAGATGATTTGGCTACAACGTTTTCTAGAGGAATTGGGACAACAAGAAGATAGCCCTTTCTACACTAATAGCTAGAGTTCCATTCATCTTGCTAAGAACTCAACTCTGCATTAAAAAACTAAGCACATACAGCTCAAATACCACTTCATCCAGTCATATTTGGAGGATGGGTAGTTGAAGCTAGAGAAAATTCACACAAGTGAGAATCCTACAAATATGTTCACAAAGGCAGTTACACGAGAGAAACTAATTTCCTCATCAGTTTTCATTGGCCTTCATTATTGATAATGGTGGATATAAGAAACTATCTAGACCTATGATCTAGTAGGAGCTGCAAGTGCAGCGGTGTAATCTAGGATCAGTCTCCAAGTGGGAGATTGTTTGGTGTGGAGCTTGATTAGTCTCCAAGTGGGAGATTTTTTATAGGTGGTGATTGATCATGCAAATATTGTACACTCATAATGTATGCAAAACATTTTCCCATTAACACGTCAAGCTTTTCCCACTAACATGTCAAATGAAAAATGGCTTTGTAAAACCCTAAAACTGGAAGCTTCCAAAAAGCTTGTTATAAATAGTTGGGATGTAAGTTGGGTGGGTGTAATTTGAGAGATTGTAATCTATTTTGCACTAGAAAATAAAATCATTGGGTGGCTAAGTTTTTGTTGATGTAGCCCATATTGGGTGAACCACATTAAATTTCTCTACTGATCTCTTTTGTGTTATTCTTCATTGTTATTTTTGGGTTATTTAATCGGCATATAATTATTAATTTTTATTGCTTTGATCTTCCTGAATTGTAACATTAATCTCGGCCCTTTGTTGCAATTTGGCTTTCTATAAAAGACACCTATCATTGTGATTTCAACCAAGTACCTAAACTATTGCTATCAAAGGAGACAAGTACAATCTTCAATATTTTTCTATCATTGACACTAGGCTATTATTGCATACTCAAAGTCTGAGGGCAATCAATCACATAAAGGAAAATGGAGGACAACGGAGATGAATCAACCATGGCATAGATAATATTTCTTTATGTTTGTATTTCTATGTTAGATTGTGCTTCATTGTTGGTTTAGGCATTTTGGGTTTTAGTTTTGATGATTTATAACCTTAACCTTGATTTTACTCTATTCTACATTGGTGAACCCGATGTGAACTAACTATATTTAGAACTTTTTTTTTAAAACTAAGTTTCAAGTCTGAACCACAACTATGAGCCCGAATGATGCATTCACCAGGTCTTGTGATGCATTAGAAAAAATCCTAAGAACCACAGTCATTGTCTTGAATGTTGCATTTGTCTAGATGTAGGGAAAATAAATTTATTAAGACTATTTTTAGGTTTTTTTGTTGTTTTTTTCAGCTCTCTAGTCTAGTCTTATTCTATCATCTTGACATCATAATTGCATCATTTATATTTCTGGTTTTGTCAAATTTTATTATATTTAAGCATTTTTACAGCTTCTAGGTTTGTGCAGTGCAACTATTCAGGGCTTCACCGCAATCAATTTTGAACATTCATTACATTTTCTATGCTCTGCACCGCATCTGTTTAGAACTAGTGCACATTCATCATTTCTTGCACCACATTTTCCTATTAATTTTCAAATAGGGTTTTATTAGGAATTTTTAGTTTATGTCTTTTGCATTCGGTAGATTAGGAGTTTTTCTGTTACTGATATCTAGTTTGCAGTGTGTGGTTTAGCTTGGAGGAAATATTTGCATTTTGAGTCACTAACTTGTCTTTTGCATGATTATTGTTCATTCTTGTTTAGATAGAATATTTTATTTTGCAATATATTTTGGTTTATTCACACTCATTGGGCTTAAAATTAATCACAACTTGCATTTAGATTCATTTCACTTAAAATTAACAACTTTCATTTCTCACTCATGGGTTTAAAGTGAACAACAATCTTGCATTTCTCACTCATTTGGGTTATAAATAACTTGCATATTCACACTCATTTGGTCTTAGAAATGAACAAACTTGCATCAAGTGTCTTTGCAACTCTCAAATTTTGATTTAGGGCTTAAAAATAACCATTATCTTCATTGTCTTGTGATTTTGCACTTGTTTTGAGGTGTGTATGGTCTTCCCTCACACCTTGAGAGATCTTGGGAATCAAAAACACTTCTTGAAATTTGTACTATCACACCACACATTTGGTTTTGTTTAAGGTTAATGAACTCTTTCTAGTGTGAGTCAAGTACATTGTGTATGCTCTCTCCTCACACCTTGAGTGATCTTAGAGATCAAAATCATTGTGCTTGTCTTACTTTTGTTAAACACCATTAGATAGGGCCTAACAAAGTGAGATACATCCATATAAAGAACTCCTTGGTGAGCCAAATTTTTCTTTCCCTCAGACTGCTATATAAAAGGATAGGGTTAAAGACAAGTTTGAACAGGCTTGTTGCCCAGCCACTTCTCTTGTCAGGAGGTAAGTCCCTGAGTTGCGACTAAAAGAAAAACTAGTTAGAGTCCCACCCTTTATGATTGAGTTTTATTGGCATCACTCTTGGTGAAGGGTTGCACACTGTGCCCTGAAAGTTACTCACCATTTGAACTCCCTTGAGTTGAGACAAAAATCCTCGGCTTAGTATAAGTTAATTTTTTTATTTGCAACTTTTTTTTGGAGAGGGTGATTTGGTTTATCCTTGCATTCTAGGAGGCCCCTATCTGTCCTCTCTCAAAGAAAAGAGTGCAAACACCCCCTAAAGGTGTCCCTCCACTTGAGTCGATGGAGCTTCCACGTTGTGGGCCTGAGCATCGTGCCATTGGCTATTAACCTTAGGGTAGGAAAAAAAATTATGTGTGTGAATTATCTTTGAATTGTGGTTATACCCATGGAAATTGGGGTGAATAACCCTATAACATACACATTACGATCACAAATTTT
Source organism: Sequoia sempervirens (assembly GCA_007258455.2). Taxonomy (NCBI): domain Eukaryota; kingdom Viridiplantae; phylum Streptophyta; class Pinopsida; order Cupressales; family Cupressaceae; genus Sequoia; species Sequoia sempervirens. The sequence goes on from VDFB02193867.1 coordinate 30,757,624, forward strand.
TTGTCACACAATATCCAAGACTTGTTTTTAGACTATTTATTGTGTTTACCATCACATTTCACACAAATCCAAGGAAAAAAATCAATCTAAAACATTCAACCTAGGTTTGAAAACATACCTTTCTATCCTAATTTGAACTCACGACCATGTCTTAAATTTACTATGATATGCTTCATAGTCAAAATTGAATACCAATTACTCCGCAATGGTCAATACCAAGAAGCCATAAACTGCAAAAGAAAATTAATTTATTCTCCATACCAATTAACTACAACCCATAGTTAGCTACCCACATACCCTTCTTACCAACAATCCATAAGCCCTAGTCATTCATCCACCTACCCTCACTATCAAGAGTCATTTGACACAATCCATACCATTGATCCCCAACAAACATCCATTAATCATCCTTATCCTAACTTTGACAAGGGAAATCGATCCATTCCATCTTATCCCAATCCATCATCCATTAATCCATTCCAAGCCTTCACATCTTATCCTAATACATCATTCACTAATACATTCCAAGCATCCACTTCCTATCCTAATACATTCCAATCCACTCCATCCCAATCCACAAATCCACCAAAGAAAAGCACATTTGCGAATGATCTCATTAGATACATAAGAGATAAGGATAAACTAAAACATGAAAAGAAAGCTAGGAAATCCAATCACATTTGTATTCCTACACCATCCAACCATTTATCACCATCATGCCCTCCATTTTCTACCAATCCCTAAAATGATCTTTCTATCGAAACTAAATCATTTTCATATTAAATTTCTAAATCTAGTAAAGAAAATCCTATCATTTCCCAAAATCAAATTCCATTACCTAAACCTTTGGATATATGTCAAGAGCATGGTTGAAAGTATGATGCCATAAACTCTAAGATAAATCAAAATCAAGTTATCCAAAAAACCCGTCTAGGTGACCATAATATGCACGATAATCCAATCTTAGAGAAAGATATTAGTCCTTTCCATGAAATTCATCTTTTCACCACCCCCACATTTGTAGATGAGACAATTGCTTCCATGGGACACATAGATGATCTTCCTCTAGAACAAGAGTCTCCTACTCTAGACATATTTTCAAATGATCAAGCTATAGCCAAATTCATAGGACTCTATGGTGATGACCATAAGGAATGCTTCTACATCGACTTAGAAGCACTGATATCTTTTGAAGAACCATTAAAATCCAATATTTCACAAAATCATACTAAATATATCAATCAAAAATCTATCCCACATATCAAAGGAGCTAAGAAATATTATCAACTAGGATCATCTACCTTTGTCAGAGCGGGATTTCTTGTAGATGAGAAAATTTTGAGTAATGGTTTCCACATACATAATGATGGGTTCACATCTTGATTCCAAAATAACAAATACCCCATCGCAAATAGAATATTTCAAAGCATGCAGTATCAAGGAAGAGGACTAGGCCTACATGAGCAAGGCATTATAGAACCAATATAGTTCTATGAAAATCCTAGACATCAAGGTCTTGGCTATTCTTCAATTAGAAAATTAAACGATGTTAGTGATACCTACATGATATTATGGGACACTTTATCCAATAAAAATATCAAAATGGGGGCCTTGAGTAGTCCTTGTCATAAGGTTCCTTCCAAAACTCTTTCCATACATACCATAAACCATCATTCTATCATAATTAAACCCATCAATTGGAACCAAAAAAAAAAAGTATTGCAAGTCTAAAGTCCAAAATAAAATATCAAAGGCCATTGAATACAAAGATCCAAGTGGAAAAATGTAGTTAAAATGGATTCCACAAAAAAATGGATCAAGTAAAGAAAAGAGTTCAATTCCAGTATCTAATGAAAATGTTGAGCCACAAGAAAAGAGGTCTCGGACATATAAAAAAAAATCTACCTCCTTCAAAATGGTCATCATGCAAGGCATATAAAATTCATAGTAAAGGCATTTTTTTTCAATTAAATCTAGTGTTGAAAGGAAGGATCACATATATAATATGCACTATGAAGAGAAGGAAGGTTAATTTAATAGTTGAAGTGATGAATAAGAGTATGTTTCTCACATGTCAAATTAGGAGATACATTGACATACTTTTCCGCAACAAGTAGAACTGCTATGCAATATTTGGTTCATACAATCAAAATTTCCTTCACACCCCCAAATTTTGAAGCATTCACCTTTGAAAATATTGATGAATTAGTAAAGAACGTTACAACAGTAACAAAGGTTCAAGAGAAATAAAAAAAATTCAAAAATAAAAATCAAGTAAATGGATCAAGCAATTTTAATGTGTTACCAATGAGTTCTTGTGAAACTTTCAAAGTTAGAGATAATCCTCTTTTTGAAATATTTTCCTACTCAAAATTAGATGATCTAAGTATGCTTATTTCTTCTTCTCATAATTATATGAGATGAGGAATTTACTCTTGAAATTGGCTTCAAAAATATGAGAATAGAAATCGAACAAAAGGGTGAAAACAAAATGAATACTGGTCAAGATGTTATGGGTATTCAAACTGAAAATAGACCTCATATTCCAAGTTGGTGCTCAAAAACATCTAACAATGACTTTATATGTGAAGTTGTTATATCTCCATCACAAGATATGGAAGAAATTGGCGAATGCAAAAATTTAGGTATTTCACTGATGAAGGATGATGTGATAGATAAGTTGACTACTACAAAATGAATGGAGATCATATGGGTTAGTAATGAGCTGTGTTTGCTAAAAAATGTGATGATAATAGTAATTAATGGTAATAAATTTCCACAATCCATATTGTTGAGTGAATTTATTTCTGGATTTGATTGTATTAAATCTTTTTTTCCATAAAAAATGTTTCAGATCACACTTCATGATCCATCATCAGGATGGTAGAGATCAAGAGGAGAAAATGATTGATTGCAAACTTGGAGAAACTAAAAAGAGAGAGGAAGGGGAGGGGAATGAGGCACACAATTGAGGTTCAAGGTCAACTCAAGTAAAATAATACCCCAAAAAATGACAAAACAAACAAAAACGCAAAATTGCAAGTCAAAGAGCCAAGACAAAAGCACCAACAACCAAAATAAAAATAAACAAAAAGGAAGAAAAAATTACTGCATCCCAGCTAGACACTAAGGACAAGAAAAAAGAGGACAAAAATAATAATTTAAGAGAACATAAATAACTAAAGCTTTAACACAATCAAATCTAGAAACAGATTTACATGATAAAAGCGATTTTTAATAATCCCCAATGTAGATTGATTCAGATTGAAACTCATATTAGGTGCATTCATTCTCTATTCCAATAAATGATGAATTTATTTTGGATTCTATGTATGGAGATATGGGTAGTGACATGGGAAGTAATATCCAAGAGGTCATCAAAGTATTCGATGATGAGTGGTTGTTTTATCATAAGATTCTATATAAGGTTCTCCTTTACACAACGAGTCTCCTTCGAGTTTGCATAATATTTTTAAGTTTGCAAGTGCTACATGGGAATGCATTACTTTTTTGTAGCGGATCCTACTTTTATAAATCTATCAATGGCTTTGCATAAACATTCTTTGGCATCCTCAGAGGTAGGGTTTTCCCACCATGTATATATTTGAGATATTTTGTTGTGCTATTAGCTCAAGTCCTCTTTTTCTTTTGTTCCATTTTTTCCTTATCAAGCTCATTTCCATCTATGATTTTGACTCTATATCCCAATGTATTTTTAAGCATTGGTCTATAATTGAGATTTTGGGTCCCTTGCTTCATCCTTCACAGTCCTTGTTCCCAATTAGAGCCAATTGTTTCCTTGAAGTTTGTACATGGCACACAAAAAATCCAAAATTGATTCCCATCCTTTGATTGGTTGAGCCCAAAGTAATAAAGCTCACCCAAATAGGTCCTTTACATTACTTGACTTCCTAAATAAATTTCCATACATAGCCATTTTTCTAAAAAGTGATCTTTTGAAGCAATTTCAAAAATATCATCGGGTCCCAACAAGGTTGTCGTAACCTATTGGACCCCAATGTGGTTGTCATAACCTACTCTATTTCTGACAACAAGCAACTTTCCTTAAGTAGTGGAATTTTAATTGGTTTTGAGACCCCTTTCGAAGATCACCAAGGGTTCCAAAACTTTTAAAATTCCCAAAGAGTATGTCTTCAAGAAAGAAAGTAAACGAAGAAATGGTTAGGTGCATTAATTTTGGAAAAAAAAATTGAAAATAAAAATCAAGTAAATGGATCAAGTAAGTAAATTTTGGAAAATGATAATATTTTCTAAACCTTGCTAGATTCCGATGAAGTTCTTGAAACCTCATCAAGATTCGTTGCCTATTCCATAAATTGCTTTCAAACCCAACATTTTATGTTTGAGATTTCTCCTTGATTAAAGGATGTGTTATTTCTTTATAAGCAGAGTGGAAATAATGTATTTCAAAAAGAGAAGCAATTAAAACCAAAAATTATCAAATGAAAACCAAAAAATTTCCACATGACAAGAAGCGATTAAATATGAAAACAAACATATTATATTAATTGGAGAAACATAGATACAAAAAATTTATGCACAAAGAGATAAAATCAGGATGTGGATCCCCTCCATGACCTCCTAAATCCTCTCAATCTACATGGGAGAAAATATTTTCATAAAATTCTACATAATATGCAAAGGTTTCCATTAAATTCCTCTCAATCCCCTCACACATGAGTGTAATAGCTTGCTTAACTTCTTCCTTCTTGAGGGTGGTGGCAATACAAATGGCATCTCCAACCAAGCCTTCCTACAAATATTCACTTAAACATCCTAAGGAGATATGAACACTCGCTCTATACATCAACTTTACTAGCCTCTTAGTGGCTTTAGCACCCCACTCAAAGTTACTAGAAGTTTGGACTATGTTCTAGATGAACCCTTCCAAAATTTTAGAATTATGAACATGGAACTGTGCCAAAAAGTTCTCCCCTATGATCCTCCTAATCACTCCTTCCTCAATTTTATTCTTAATGATAAAAATATCTTTTAGCTAGTCAACCACCAGTTGTTGCACACAACTACAATCCAAGCCCTCAATGGTTAGAAAGTTCCCTTTTGAAGTCACATCACTCAAATTACTTGACCTGTTGAAGATAAGATTTGAATGTGAAGAGAAAGACACAATCCCTTTGGATAAAAAAGAGTAGGCACTAACTATAGTACTCTGATGATAAGTAATGAGAAGACCCTCCCATTAGAAGTTAATAGGTGAGGACACCATCAAAACACTTAAATTAAGACAAAGCATCAAATGATGCACTGAAGTTGAGGGCTATGTGTGGGATCATCATGGAAACAACAGGCCCTTAAGTGGTGAAAAATTCAAAAAAAAAAGAGTTAGGCAACTTGATGTAAAAATTTGAATAAGTTATCTATATTATTTCAAAAATATGTAAGAATAGTTCATCTGTAGCAAATTGAATGTAGTTTCTAAACCACTAGATTTGTTTTATAAAAAAATCTATTTAGTGAAAATTTGAAATTTCAATGCAGAGGGCTTAAATTTCAAGGAAAAAATAAGTAGGTGTCTGTCACCACCCTAACCACAATAAAATGATAATATTTTTTTATAAGATTTTAGATATAAGTAGAGAACTCATGTCCCATGTGATGCATATTTTTTTTAATTTTTAAAAATTCCAAGTAAATAATTAATTATGATTTATTTAGGTACAACTTTAAAAAATATAAAAATGTGTAATAGACCACTTAATTGGTCAAAACTTCATGAAATTCATTTTTTTAATCCTATAGTATGTAGAAGCATAGAATGTGACACATGTTTTGGATTAAAGAATGTTATACCATTTGAAAGCTATAGATTTTTTTCAATCATCCTATTAATTAGGACTTTAGTGTAATTCAAATAGAAAATGAATAATAATTATTTATTAAATTCAAAGTAAAGCATAATTTATATTGCAAAGCTTGAGAATCTCCTTTAAAAATCCTTTTGTTTCATCAATTTTGGTAAAAACATGTCATCAGCCACATACCCTACACATACCCATCATATATCACCACTTTTGGCCCATCATGATCCACATGGGTAAACCCACAATAGAGGGTTACAAATTTTTCACATAGACAAAAAATAGAATTCCCATCAAAAAATTTAAAATGGCTTACCCCTTCTAATGAAGGGTGTTCAACTGAACCCCCCCTCCCCTTCTAATGAAAACCCCCTTTCTAATGAACCCCCACTTGCCCAATATAGGGAGTGTTCATTTGAAAACCCCTTCTAATGAAGGGAGTTTGAATGAGCCCCTTTCATTAGAAGGGGGGTTCGAATGAACACCTTTTTTTTAACTTTGTTCCTTTAATTCCAAAATTCATGCATTGTTTTGAATTTTGAATCTTGATTTGGAGGTTGAAATTGAGTCAAATAAATTAACCAAGTTGGAGAATCGTAGTCCTCAAAATGAGCTTCCCAACAACTATAAATTTGATATATTTTTCTTTTATTTTTTATCTTACTTTTTAGTTTTATTGAACATAGGTTTTTCACTGAACACCAAGTTCGGTGAAAACCATTGTGGAAAAATAGTAAATGTATAGAATTTTTTTTGAAAAATATGTATGCACTAGGTATTTATGTCCTTGTTCAAACAAAAAAAAAAAAAAATTAATACATACAAAAAATGTTATGTTTGAATGTGCACTTGTGTCTAAATTGTAACTGGTTTGAATTCAAAACTTAATTAAAAAATATATATTCAACAATATGTTATGAAATGAAATGGAAGCACTAGATATCAATGTTACCAACTTAAATTCAAAAGAATCAGAATTATATCCTTTGTAGAAAAAAGGTTATGTGATTGAAAGTACACATCACTTTTTTTGTATTAATAATAGGCTAAGCACAGAAGAAAAACATTTACAGCAGATTACAAGTCATGATATGACTGAAAATAGACTGTTATGAACAACTGTAAAGACTAAAAAGATACTAATCTAACCCCAAGAATCTACCACAAGTGAGATATACAGCAGAAAATATACAAAAAATTATACAGCAGAATATGTAGCATATACAGCAGAAAAAATATTAGTTTAGTCCACCATGGCTCCCCAATTTATCAGGGTGCTGACAGTATCAAGCTCCTCGTTGGATAACCCTTCCTTAGTCTCTTCATTTGAAATGGTAAACAATAGAAGCACTATGTTTTCCTGCCCCTTCTTCCCTTTATTAGCTTGCTCCTTGAACTCTTCTTTAAGGGCCTCCAGTGCCTACATAAACATTGTTAGGTTGGGGTGTCTGTGTATGACTTCTTTCTAGTGACTACGAATAGATCTATCCTTGAGAAGCTTACGAAATTTGTCCTCAGCAATCTCCATGGTGGCTACAACCTGCAAAGAAACATTGAGGAGTGCGAGTCTTTTATTTGACTCAGTAAGCAACCTCTGAACTCCACTGTATCTATCATCATTCCTTGCCTTCCAAATAACCCACGTAATTTCAGTTGTAAGTAAGAACCAAAAAAAGTGCAATTCTTTACTCATCTTTCTATCAAAGCCCAAAAGAATATCTTTCCAATTAACTTTTCCATTTAAGTCCCAACTATCATTGTTGTTCCAGAATAGATTCCATATTTCATTAGCATAGAAATAGTAAAAAAAAATATGGAAAACAGTTTCAGGTACCTTGCATATTTCACACACATCAATATCATTTCTTTTCAACTGAAAAGGAACTTTTTGCAGTAAGACAAGCCATCTGAAGCAAGTTTTCTTTGCATCTAAATTATTGTGCCACAAAAAACAAAAAACCTTTTGCTAGGATTTATCTTCAATGTTAGTCCTCCATATTTTGTTGAGATAATCAGTGGGGGTCAAAGAATTAAGGATCTCCTTATAAATGGTTTTAGTTTTGAATTCATTCAATGAGAGAGAGCCTTTCCACAGGATCTCAACAGGCTCATCCTTCCAATTTCCAATGTGGGAGCTGTTAATCCAACCTTTACAGGCTTTTTTGATAACAAAGTAAGTCCTGATGCTAGAAGGAGGTAACCCATAATCTCCCCTTAGCTGATCCCAAGAAACCAATGAACCATCCTTGAAAATGCTATTGAAAGTCCTGATGCCCTCATGGTTCCATTTTTTTGTTGAACAACCCTGCAACAAGGCCAGGGGCTTCCCATGATGCTCAAGATTCCACCAAATAGACCTTACAGGGTAGATTAGGTTGCAGCTAGGATCAGATAAGAGAGAACAAGTGATTTTCCCCCTTATGGACTCCCAGGCTTTCCAAATGCTCCTAAAAACCAGTGAACCTACAGGAAATATTGGGTATTTGGTGATGAGAAGATCACTGAAAGGGAGACCCTTCCATGACCTTGCCAGCTTAGGGACAACTTGTGAAATGTTATTTTTGATAAGAACTTTCCAAGGTTCCTTTCCATCTAGGGACTTGATAATCCATTTTACAACAAGAGCTACACCATGCTTCTTTAGATCTTTAAGGCCCAAACCACCATTAGCATTTTCCAGACAACACCATTCCCATTTGATAGAGTGCAATTTTTTCTTACCTTTCCCATTAGACCAAAGAAAATTTTTGATTTTCTTCTGGACCCCATTGATTTGGTAACTGTTGAAGGACCAAACTGAAGCAAAGTACATAGTGTAGGAAGACAAAAAAAATTCGTAGATTTGAATCTTGTCCACAAGAGACAAGTAGTGCCTATTCCAACCATCAAATTTCTTATCATTTTTTTCTTTTAACCACTGCCACATGTCCTTGAGATTAGGAGAGACACAAAAGGGGATTCCTAGGTATCTAACCTCCTTCTGGGGACCCCCCTATTGGGGGTCAAGCTTTTGCAACCAGTTAGGAGGGGTATCAAGCCATCCTAGCAAAATGGATTTTTCCTTTGAGACCCTAGCCCCAGAAGCAAGACAGAAAAGATCAAGCTTTGTCATTAAGTTATTAAGATTTTCCTCTTCTATCTCCACAAATACAGAGGTGTCATCAGCAAATTGAATATTTAGAAGATCACCATTTTCAGGTAATATCAAGCCTTTCACTTTGGGGGACATACTATTATCTCTTAGTAAGTAATGGAGAGCATCAAAAGCAATTACAAACAAGGTAGGAGCAATTGGGCACCCCTGCCTGATTGATCTTTCCAACTGAATAGCATCAGACCTAGTTTCATTCACCTCCACTAGGGCAGAAGCATCTTTCAAGAGAGTACCAATCATTTTAGAAAATTCCTGAGGAAACCCAAAGGCCACCAAAGCCATCTTTACAAAAGACCATTCCACCCTATCATAAGCCTTCTCAAAGTCCAAGAGAAGCATTGCAACATTCTGTTGAGATCTTTTAGCCCAATCAAGAGCTTCCTGGAGCTAGTTATTAGGTTTTCAAGGATATATCTGCCCTTGATAAACCCTGTTTGAGTAGAGCTTATGAATTTAGGGAGGATGTTGGTAAGCCTTAAGGCTAAGACTTTTGCCATAATTTTGTATGAAATATTCAACAACATGATGGGTCTCTAGTTTTTAATTAGGGTTTTATCCCCCTCTTTTGGCAGAAGTTTAATAAGGCCTTGGTTGATACACATTCCCAATGACCTTTTTTCAAAGGCATCCATATAGACCTGGTGGAGGTCCTCACAAACCCAATCGATGAAAACCTTGTAAAACTCAACAGGAAGCCCATCAGTCCCAGGAGACTTGTCATTACTCATTGAGAGGATGGCTCTTTTGATTTCCTCTTTGGATAAGGGAGTGGCGAGCTGGGCACTATCCTCATTAGAATTTTTTCTAGGTATTAGTCTCTTGATTTTGTTCCTTTCTTCTTGACAGCCTTCCCCACTGTCCTCAGACCTAAAAAGGTCCTTGTAGAATAGTGTGAATTGATGCAAAATTTCCTCTTGATTCAATAGGGTCACACCATTATGACAAATCTTATCAATCTATTCCTTTAAGCCTTTCTCTTTAATGTATTTGAAAAAGAACTTTAACCTTTTATCCCCATTGTTCAACCAATTGAGCTTAGCTCTAACCTTCAACCCCTGAATTTTATTGGCCTGTAAACTTCTCAGAGAGGATTTGCTTTTGTTGAGCTCCTCATAGAGTTGCTCATCAGCAGGGTTCTCCTGAATCTTTGTTTCAACAACTAGGATCTCATCTTGAAGGTGGTTCTCTACTCTACTCCAATCCATTGCTTTCTTCTTGCCTATAGTTTGAAAGATACACTTCCAGGCATTCACATTGTGGTTCCATCTCTCAATGGGATTAGCGTCCTTAAGCATCCATCTATTAATACCCCTAAGGTATTCACATCCTCAAGGCAATCTTGGTCCCTCAGCAACTCGGTGTTAAGGATGAAGTTTTCTCTGCTCATGGGGTGAATCTTGGCCTCATTATTTATGGCTATCTTAGCCTTGATTGGGTGGTGATCTGATAAGGTGTAATGATAGACCATTACTTTGCTACCATCATTGTTGGGCTCAAAACTGCAGAGGTCTCTGTTAGCATAAAACCTATCTAACATGCTATAGATTCTTTTGCCACCTTTTTGGGCATTACACCAAAAGAACCACACACCATTTCTCTCTTGTTTCATCCCTTCAAGAGGGTCAAGGATGTTAAGCTTGTTTTTTATTCTAAACCAATGATGCTTCCCATTATCTTTCCATTCCATACTAATGCCACCTTTTTTGTCTTCCACATTCTCAATCATGTTGGAGTCCCCTCCCATAATCTAGGCGACCTAGGGAGCCCAATTAGCCACTTCCACAATTCACACCTCCCAAGGTAATCATTGGGTGCGTAGATTGAGCAAATGCCAAATTTGGCATCACCCCTTTCAAAAGTGGCCCACACAGCTCTGTTGCAAGGAGAGACACCTGAGTTGGTGAGAAATGGCTTCCATTTACTAGCCATTAGGATGGAAACACCCCCCCTGCCCTTCTCATGGCTGGAGGTCAAATCCAAAGCATTCCCCCAGATGAACTTCAAGTTAGTCTCAAGCATAAAGCCTACAACCTTGATTTCTTACAGAAACACAAAATCCTTACTCTAATCCAAATTGAGAAATCTTCTAACCACATATTTCCTGTCAGGGGATTCAAGTCCCCTGAGATTCCAAGAAGTGCAGTTAACTATCATTGATCATTTTGGGTGAAGAATCTTTATCATTCTTGAACATTTCAAAGTATTTGGTTACATTCTCTTCATTCTCCAATCTCTTAGGTGAGGGAACAACCAGTACTATATTGGTTTTCTTCCTCTTCCCCTTGCTAATTCCTATAGCATTTTTGTAGATTGGGAGGGTACTGCCTTTTTTTCTTCCTCTTTTCTTAGGTTCTTTAGAAGGAGTGGGGCCAGGATCCCCACAAGGTCTTTCGAGGTATTTTGGACGTCCTCACTATTAGTATCACCAACTTCCCCAGATGGGGAAGAGTCCTTTACAACTAACAAGTTGTCCCCCTTACACAACTCATTGGGGAGGTCCACTTTACTTCCAGTGGTCTCCTCACCATCAAGAGGCCCAATAAGGCCTACAAGTTCACTAGTCTGAAGAGGATTTGGG
>VDFB02193867.1:30773563-30830633 GCA_007258455.2 Sequoia sempervirens
AAAAAAAGTATTGCAAGTCTAAAGTCCAAAATAAAATATCAAAGGCCATTGAATACAAAGATCCAAGTGGAAAAATGTAGTTAAAATGGATTCCACAAAAAAATGGATCAAGTAAAGAAAAGAGTTCAATTCCAGTATCTAATGAAAATGTTGAGCCACAAGAAAAGAGGTCTCGGACATATAAAAAAAAATCTACCTCCTTCAAAATGGTCATCATGCAAGGCATATAAAATTCATAGTAAAGGCATTTTTTTTCAATTAAATCTAGTGTTGAAAGGAAGGATCACATATATAATATGCACTATGAAGAGAAGGAAGGTTAATTTAATAGTTGAAGTGATGAATAAGAGTATGTTTCTCACATGTCAAATTAGGAGATACATTGACATACTTTTCCGCAACAAGTAGAACTGCTATGCAATATTTGGTTCATACAATCAAAATTTCCTTCACACCCCCAAATTTTGAAGCATTCACCTTTGAAAATATTGATGAATTAGTAAAGAACGTTACAACAGTAACAAAGGTTCAAGAGAAATAAAAAAAATTCAAAAATAAAAATCAAGTAAATGGATCAAGCAATTTTAATGTGTTACCAATGAGTTCTTGTGAAACTTTCAAAGTTAGAGATAATCCTCTTTTTGAAATATTTTCCTACTCAAAATTAGATGATCTAAGTATGCTTATTTCTTCTTCTCATAATTATATGAGATGAGGAATTTACTCTTGAAATTGGCTTCAAAAATATGAGAATAGAAATCGAACAAAAGGGTGAAAACAAAATGAATACTGGTCAAGATGTTATGGGTATTCAAACTGAAAATAGACCTCATATTCCAAGTTGGTGCTCAAAAACATCTAACAATGACTTTATATGTGAAGTTGTTATATCTCCATCACAAGATATGGAAGAAATTGGCGAATGCAAAAATTTAGGTATTTCACTGATGAAGGATGATGTGATAGATAAGTTGACTACTACAAAATGAATGGAGATCATATGGGTTAGTAATGAGCTGTGTTTGCTAAAAAATGTGATGATAATAGTAATTAATGGTAATAAATTTCCACAATCCATATTGTTGAGTGAATTTATTTCTGGATTTGATTGTATTAAATCTTTTTTTCCATAAAAAATGTTTCAGATCACACTTCATGATCCATCATCAGGATGGTAGAGATCAAGAGGAGAAAATGATTGATTGCAAACTTGGAGAAACTAAAAAGAGAGAGGAAGGGGAGGGGAATGAGGCACACAATTGAGGTTCAAGGTCAACTCAAGTAAAATAATACCCCAAAAAATGACAAAACAAACAAAAACGCAAAATTGCAAGTCAAAGAGCCAAGACAAAAGCACCAACAACCAAAATAAAAATAAACAAAAAGGAAGAAAAAATTACTGCATCCCAGCTAGACACTAAGGACAAGAAAAAAGAGGACAAAAATAATAATTTAAGAGAACATAAATAACTAAAGCTTTAACACAATCAAATCTAGAAACAGATTTACATGATAAAAGCGATTTTTAATAATCCCCAATGTAGATTGATTCAGATTGAAACTCATATTAGGTGCATTCATTCTCTATTCCAATAAATGATGAATTTATTTTGGATTCTATGTATGGAGATATGGGTAGTGACATGGGAAGTAATATCCAAGAGGTCATCAAAGTATTCGATGATGAGTGGTTGTTTTATCATAAGATTCTATATAAGGTTCTCCTTTACACAACGAGTCTCCTTCGAGTTTGCATAATATTTTTAAGTTTGCAAGTGCTACATGGGAATGCATTACTTTTTTGTAGCGGATCCTACTTTTATAAATCTATCAATGGCTTTGCATAAACATTCTTTGGCATCCTCAGAGGTAGGGTTTTCCCACCATGTATATATTTGAGATATTTTGTTGTGCTATTAGCTCAAGTCCTCTTTTTCTTTTGTTCCATTTTTTCCTTATCAAGCTCATTTCCATCTATGATTTTGACTCTATATCCCAATGTATTTTTAAGCATTGGTCTATAATTGAGATTTTGGGTCCCTTGCTTCATCCTTCACAGTCCTTGTTCCCAATTAGAGCCAATTGTTTCCTTGAAGTTTGTACATGGCACACAAAAAATCCAAAATTGATTCCCATCCTTTGATTGGTTGAGCCCAAAGTAATAAAGCTCACCCAAATAGGTCCTTTACATTACTTGACTTCCTAAATAAATTTCCATACATAGCCATTTTTCTAAAAAGTGATCTTTTGAAGCAATTTCAAAAATATCATCGGGTCCCAACAAGGTTGTCGTAACCTATTGGACCCCAATGTGGTTGTCATAACCTACTCTATTTCTGACAACAAGCAACTTTCCTTAAGTAGTGGAATTTTAATTGGTTTTGAGACCCCTTTCGAAGATCACCAAGGGTTCCAAAACTTTTAAAATTCCCAAAGAGTATGTCTTCAAGAAAGAAAGTAAACGAAGAAATGGTTAGGTGCATTAATTTTGGAAAAAAAAATTGAAAATAAAAATCAAGTAAATGGATCAAGTAAGTAAATTTTGGAAAATGATAATATTTTCTAAACCTTGCTAGATTCCGATGAAGTTCTTGAAACCTCATCAAGATTCGTTGCCTATTCCATAAATTGCTTTCAAACCCAACATTTTATGTTTGAGATTTCTCCTTGATTAAAGGATGTGTTATTTCTTTATAAGCAGAGTGGAAATAATGTATTTCAAAAAGAGAAGCAATTAAAACCAAAAATTATCAAATGAAAACCAAAAAATTTCCACATGACAAGAAGCGATTAAATATGAAAACAAACATATTATATTAATTGGAGAAACATAGATACAAAAAATTTATGCACAAAGAGATAAAATCAGGATGTGGATCCCCTCCATGACCTCCTAAATCCTCTCAATCTACATGGGAGAAAATATTTTCATAAAATTCTACATAATATGCAAAGGTTTCCATTAAATTCCTCTCAATCCCCTCACACATGAGTGTAATAGCTTGCTTAACTTCTTCCTTCTTGAGGGTGGTGGCAATACAAATGGCATCTCCAACCAAGCCTTCCTACAAATATTCACTTAAACATCCTAAGGAGATATGAACACTCGCTCTATACATCAACTTTACTAGCCTCTTAGTGGCTTTAGCACCCCACTCAAAGTTACTAGAAGTTTGGACTATGTTCTAGATGAACCCTTCCAAAATTTTAGAATTATGAACATGGAACTGTGCCAAAAAGTTCTCCCCTATGATCCTCCTAATCACTCCTTCCTCAATTTTATTCTTAATGATAAAAATATCTTTTAGCTAGTCAACCACCAGTTGTTGCACACAACTACAATCCAAGCCCTCAATGGTTAGAAAGTTCCCTTTTGAAGTCACATCACTCAAATTACTTGACCTGTTGAAGATAAGATTTGAATGTGAAGAGAAAGACACAATCCCTTTGGATAAAAAAGAGTAGGCACTAACTATAGTACTCTGATGATAAGTAATGAGAAGACCCTCCCATTAGAAGTTAATAGGTGAGGACACCATCAAAACACTTAAATTAAGACAAAGCATCAAATGATGCACTGAAGTTGAGGGCTATGTGTGGGATCATCATGGAAACAACAGGCCCTTAAGTGGTGAAAAATTCAAAAAAAAAAGAGTTAGGCAACTTGATGTAAAAATTTGAATAAGTTATCTATATTATTTCAAAAATATGTAAGAATAGTTCATCTGTAGCAAATTGAATGTAGTTTCTAAACCACTAGATTTATTTTATAAAAAATCCTATTTTAGTGAAAATTGAAATTTCAATGCGGTAGTGCCAAATTTCAGGAAAAGCATCAAGTAAGGTATTAAATAGACCACTAACCACAATAAAATAGATTATATATTTTTTATGTATTTTTAGATATAAAGTGAGAGAACTCATATCCAGATATGATGCATACTAATTTTTTTCCAAGTAAATAAAATTAATTATGATTTATTTACAGAACAACTTTAAAAAATATAGAAAATGTGTATGTCGACCACCTTAACTTGGTCAGAACCATGAAAATTCATTTTTTAATCCTATAGTATCTGAGCATAGAGATGTAACACATGTTTTGGTTAAAATGTTACCATTAAGCTAGATGTTTTCAATCATCTGTAATTAGGACTTTGTAGTGTAATTCAAATAGTAAATGAATAATAATTATTTATTAAATTCAAAGAAAAGCATAATTTATTTTGGTGGAAGCTGAGAATCTCCTTTAAAAACCTTTTTATTTCATCAATTTTTGGTAAAAAAAAAGTCTTCAGCCACATACCCACCATATCACCACTTTTTGGCCCATCATGATCCTGCACATACCCAGAAGGTGAAACCCACGATAGAAGGTTACAAATTTTACATAAACAAAAAATAGAATTCCCATCAAAATTTAAAATGGCTTACCCCTTCTAATGAAGGGTGTTCAACTGAACCCCCCCTCCCCTTCTAATGAAAACCCCCCTTCTAATGAATCCCCACTTGCCCAATATAAGGAGTGTTCATTCGAAAACCCCTTCTAATGAAGGGAGTTTGAATGAGCCCCCTTCATTAGAAGGGGGGTTTGAATGAACACCCTTTTTTTAACTTTGTTCCTTTAATGCCAAAATTAATGCACTGTTTTGAATTTTGAATCTTCATTTGGAGGTTGAAATTGAGTCAAATAAATGAACCAAGTTGGAGAATCGTAGTCCTCAAAATGAGCTTCCCAAAAACTATAAATTTGATATATTTTTCTTTTATTTTTTATCTTACTTTTTAGTTTTATTGAACATAGGTTTTTCACTGAACATCAAGTTCTGTGAAAACCATTGTGGAAAAATAGTAAATGTATAGAATTTTTTTTGAAAAATATGTATGCACTAGGTATTTATGTCCTTGTTCAAACAAAAAAAAAGAATTTCAATACATACAAAAAATGTTATGTTTGAACGTGCACTTGTGTCTAAATTGTAACTGGTTTGAATTCAAAACTTAATTAAAAAAAAAATATTCAACAATATGTTATGAAACGAAATGGAAGCACTAGATATAAATGTTACCAACTTAAATTCAAAAGAATCGGAATTCTATCCTTTGTAGAAAAAAGGTTATGTGATTGAAAGTACACATCACTTTTTTTGTATTAATAATAGGCTAAGCATAGAAGAAAAACATTTACAGTAGATTACAAGTCATGATATGACTGAAAATAGACTGTTATGAACAACTATAAAGACTGAAAAGATACTAATCTAACCCCAAGAATCTACGCACAAGTGAGATATACAGCAAAAAATATACAGCAAAGTATACAGCAGAATATGTAGCATATATAGCAGAAAAAAATATTAGTTTAGTCCTCCATGGCTCCCCAATTTATCAGGGTGCTGACAGTATCAAGCTCCTTGTTGGATAACCCTTCCTTAGTCTCTTCATTTGAAATGGTAAACAATAGAGGCACTCTGATTTCCTGCCCCTTCTTCCCTTTATTAGCTTGCTCCTTGAACTCTTCTTTAAGGGCCTCCGGTGTCTGCATAAACATTGTCAGGTTGGGGTGTCTGTGTATGACTTCTTTCTGGTGACTACGAACAGATCTATCCTTGAGAAGCTTACCAAATTTGTCCTCAAAAATCTCCATGGTGTCTACAATCTGCAAAGAAACATTGAGGAGTGTGAGTCTTTTATTTGACTCAGTAAGCAACCTTCGAACTCCACTATATTTGTCATCATTCCTTGCCTTCCAAATAACCCACATAATTTCAATTGTAAGTAAGAACCAAAACAAGTGCAATTCTTTACTCATCTTTCTATCAAAGCCCGAAAGAATATCTTTCCAATTAACTTTTCCATTTAAGTCCCAACTATCATTGTTGTTCCAGAATAGATTCCATATTTCATTAGCATATAAATAGTAAAAAAAATATGGAAAATAGTTTCAAGTACCTTGCATATTTCACACACATCAATATCATTGCTTTTCAACTGAAAAGGAATTTTTTGCAGTAAGAAAAGCCATCTGAAGCAAGTTTTCTTTGCATCTAAATTATTGTGCCACAAAAAACAAAAAAACCTTTTGCCAGGATTTATCTTCAATGTTAGTCCTCCATATTTTGTTGAGATAATCAGTGGGGGTGAAATAATTAAGGATCTCCTTATAAATGGTTTTAGTTTTGACTTCATTCAATGAGAGAGAGCCTTTCCACAGGAGCTCAACAGGCTCATCCTTCCAATTTCCAATGTGGGAGCTATTAATCCAACCTTTACAGGCTTCTTTGATAACATAGTAAGTCCTGATGCTAGAAGGAGGTAACCCATAATCTTCCCTTAGTTGATCCGAGGAAACCAATGAACCATCCTTGAAAATTCTATTGAAAGTCATGATGCCCTCATGGTTCCATTTTTTTGTTGAACAACCCTGCAACAAGGCCAGGGGCTTCCCATGATGCTCAAGATTCCACCAAATAGACCTTCTAGGGTATATCAGGTTGCAGCTAGGATCAGATAAGAGAGGACAAGTGATTTTCCCCCTTATGGACTCCTAGTCTTTCCAAATGCTCCTAAAAACCAGTGAACCTGCAGAAAATATTGGGTATTTGGTGATGAGAAGATCACTGAAAGGGAGACCCTTCCATGACCTTGCCAGCTTAGGGATAGCTTGTGAAATGTTGTTTCTGATAAGAACTTTCCAAGGTTCCTTTCCATCTAGGGACTTGATAATCCATTTTACAGCAAGAGCTACACCATGCTTCTTCAAATCTTTAAGGCCCAAACCACCATTAGCCTTTTCTAGACAGCACCATTCCCATTTGATAGAGTGCAATTTTTTCTTACCTTTCCCATCAGACCAAAGAAATTTTTTGATTTTCTTCTGGACCCCATTGATTTGGTAACTGTTGAAGGACCAAACTGAAGCAAAGTACACAGTGTAGGAAGACAAAAAAAATTGGCAGATCTGAATCTTGCCCACAAGAGACAAGTAGTGCCTATTCCAACCATCAAATTTCTTATCATTTTTTTCTTTTAACCACTACCACATGTCCTTGAGATGGGGAGAGACACAAAAGGGGATTCCCAGGTATCTAACCTCCTTCTAGGGACCCCCCTATTGGAGGTCAAGCTTCTGCAACCAGTTAGGAGAGGTATCAAGCCATCCTAACAAAATGGATTTTTCCTTTAAGACCCTAGCCCCATAAGCAAGACAGAAAAGATCAAGCTTTGTCATTAAATTATTAATATTTTCTCTTCCAGCTCCACAAATATAGAGGTGTCATTAGCAAATTGAATATTTAGAAGCTCACCATTGTCAGGTAATATCAAGCCTTTCACTTTGGGGGACATACTATTCTCTCTTAGTAAGTAATGGAGAGCATCAAAAGCAATTACAAACAGGGCAGGAGCAATTGGGCACCCCTTCCTAATTGATCTGTCCAATTGAATAGCATTAGACCTAGTTCCATTCACCTCCACCAGGGCAGAAGCATCTTTCAAGAGAGTGCCAATCATTTTAGAAAATTCCTGAGGAAACCGAAAGGCCACCAAAACCATCTTTATAAAAGACCATTCCACCCTGTCATAAGCCTTCTCAAAGTCCAAGAGAAGCATTGCAACATTCTGTTGAGATCTTTTAGCCCAATCAAGAGCTTCCCAGCTAGTTATCAAGTTTTCAAGGATATATCTGCCCTTGATAAACCATGTTTCAGTAGAGCTTATGAATTTAGGGAGGATGTTGGTAAGCCTTAAGGCTAAGACTTTTGCCATAATTTTGTATGAAACATTCAACAACATGATGGGTCCCCAGTTTTTAATCAAGGTTTTATCCCCCTCTTTTGGCAGAATTTTAATAAGGCCTTGGTTGATACACATTCCCAATGACCCTATTTCAAAGGCATCCATATAGACCTGGTGGAGCTCCTCACAAACCCAATCGATGAAAACCTTGTAAAACTCAACAGGAAGCCCATCAATCCCAGGAGACTTGTCATTACTCATTGAGAGGATGGCTCTTTTGATTTCCTCTTTGGATAAGGGAGTGGCGAGCTGGGCACTGTCCTCATTAGAAATTTTTCTAGGTATTAGCCTCTTGATTTTGTTCCTTTCTTCTTGATAGCCTTCCCCAATGTCCTCAGACCTAAAAAGGTCCTTGTAGAATAGTGTGAATTGATGCAAAATTTCCTCCTGATTTGACAGGGTCACACCATTATGAAAAATCTTATCAATCTATTCCTTTAAGCCTTTCTCTTTAATGTATCTGAAAAATAACTTTGACCCTTTATCCCCATTGTTCAACCAATTGAGCTTAGCTCTAACCTTCAACCCCTAAATTTTATTGGCCTGTAAACTTCTCAGAGAGGATTTTCTTTTGTTGAGCTCCTCATAGAGTTGCTCATCAGCAGGGTTCTCCTGAATCTTTGTTTCAACAACTAGGAGCTCATCTTGAAGGTGGTTCTCTACTCTCCTCCGATCCATTGCTTTCTTCTTGCCTATAGTTTGAAAGATACACTTCCAGGCATTCACATTGTGGTTCCATCTCTCAATGGGATTAGCATCCTTAAGCATCCATCTATTAATACCCCTAAGGGTATTCACAGCCTCAAGGAAATCTTGGTCCCTCAGCAACTTGGTGTTAAGGATGAAGTTGTCTCTACTCATGGGGTGAATCTTGGCTCCATTATTTATGGCTATCTTAGCCTTGATTGGGTGGTGATCTGATAAGGTGTAAGGATAGACCATTACTTTGCTACCATCACTGTTGGGCTCAAAATTGCAGAGGTCTATGTTAGCATAAAACCTATCTAACATGCTATAGATTCTTTTGCCACCTTTTTGGGCATTACACCAGGAGAACCACACACCATTGCTCTCTTGTTTCATCCCTTCAAGAGGGTCAAGGATGTTAATCTTTTTTTTCATTCTAAACCAATGATGCTTCTCATTACCTTTCCATTCCATACTAATGCCACCTTTTTTGTCTTCCCCATTCTCAATCATGTTGAAGTCCCCTCCCATAATCCAGGGGACCTTAGGGATCCCAATTAGCCACTTCCACAATTCACACCTCCCAATGTAATCATTGGGTGTGTAGATTGAGTAAATGCCAAATTTGGCATCACCCCTTTCAAAAGTGGCCCACACAGCTTTGCTACAAGGAGAGACACCCGAGTTGGTGAGAAATGGCTTCCATTTACTAGCCATTAGGATGGAAACACCCGAGTTGGTGAGAAATGGCTTCCATTTACTAGCCCTTCTCATGGATGGAGGTCAAATCCAAAGCATTCCCCCAAATGAACTTCAAGTTAGTCTCAAGCATAAATCCTATAGCCTTGATTTCTTGCAGAAACACAAAATCCTTACTCTAATCCAAATTGAGAAATCTTCTAACCACATATTTCCTGTCAGGGGATTCAAGTCCCCTAACATTCCAAGAAGTGCAGTTAACTATCATTGATCATTTTGGGTGAAGACTCTTTATCATTCTTGAACATTTCAAAGTATTTGGTTAAATTCTCTTCATTCTCCAATCTCTTAGGGGAGGGAACAACCAGTACTATATTGGTTTTCTTCCTCTTCCCCTTGCTAATTCCTGTAGCATTTTTGTAGATTACGAGGGTACTACCTTTTTTTCTTCCTCTTTTCTTAGGTTCTTTAGAAGGGGTGGGGCCAGGATCCCCCACAAGGTCTTTCAAGGTATTCTGGACGTCCTCACTATTAGTATCACCAACTTCCCCAGATGGGGAAGAGTCCTTTACAACTAACAAGGTGTCCCCCTTACACAACTCATTGGGGAGGCCCACTTTACCTTCAGTGGTCTCCTCACCATCAGGAGGCCCAATAAGGCCTACAAGTTCACTAGTCTGAAGAGGATTTGGGGACATAGCTTTTGGAGCCCCAGCCTTGTCTACAACCAACTTCTTGACCATTTTGTTGAAAGAATCAAGAGTTCCCTCAATTAGTGTGGCACTAGATCCACCACAGCTATTTGTGATGGTCACCTCACCCCCACCCAGGGTAGAGGTAGTTAAATTGCTCTCAAGGTTCACCATTTTAATGCCTGATCCCAAAGGATTCTTACAAGAAAATTGTCAGTTTCAAATGTAGAGATTAAGTTTTTGACCATGGAGGGGCTTTCATTTTCTTTCTTATTATCACAGTTTCTTCATCAACCATCACACCATTCACATAGTTTTTAATGAATTCTATTTTTTTTTAATTGTTTTCCTTTAGTTTTCCACCTTTTAGCATGATGTTTTCTAAGGCTAATTGTTGAGCATTCTTCTTTACAACAACTACAGGAGCGTTAGAAAGAGAGCTAGAGAAAGGGACTGACAGAGGTGAGGACATAACCGGGCTGGCAGCATTCAAGATGGTTGAATGAGGGGAGGTGGAAACCACTGGCTGGCAACTAGATTGAGCTACGAGAGAAAAGGGGGGAGCAGAATGTGAACAGAGGGTGACACCAAAAGGGAAGGGGGACTCAAGAGACGAGATTGAGGGGAAGATATCACCGAGAGGAATCTCTAGACTGTTAGGAGGCACAGAACAAACAACTGAGGCAGCCTCCACCTCGGTTGTGGAGGCCACTTTCTCAAAACACTCAGGTGGTGAGTTGTTAGAGTTCCCACCAGGACCTCAAATCAAAGGACAGTTTTTCCTCAAATTCCCCTCTTTCCTATAGAGATAGAAAGCACTTGGGCCACCAAGGACACACATCACTTTTTAAAAATGTTGTAACTTACTATTAAAAACTAGTTATCAAAGGAGATGCAAAAAAAATTATAATTTAATTTCAATTTTAAAAAAAAAAAACATTTAAAATCTACAGAAAAAATCTCACAAATCACTATTTTGGATCATCTTCAAATTCCTAATAGTTTACCTACTATAGGTTTCATAAAGTGAAGATTTTGCTCAAAATGTTGCTTTCAATGTCAATTTTGGCCAAAAATTGTAACCCATTATTGTGGGATGAATGACCGCCAAAACATTTTTTTTTTAAAAATTTGGCATTCGAGAAAAATATTTTATAAAGTCTTCTCCCACACATGATATGGTAGGTGTAATTAAATGCATGGACTATGAGCTTCAGAATTTTAGATGTAAGAAGAGCCACTGGGTTTACATGTATGCATTCTTAGTTCTTTAGGAACTAAATACAATGACGGTATGCTATCTCAAAATTCAAATTGATATATCATGTAATTATAATATTTCAAAGAGGAGTCAGAAGAAACTTAGGGGAGTTTGTTAGAAAAGAATTTTGTAAAATTTTATAAAACACCCCACTTTAAAGATGACAGTTAGAAAAACTGAACCATCCCTAAAAAAGAAGATTTATAAATGGGTATGTGCAGGATCATCATGGAAAAAATAGGCCCTTAAGTGGCAAAAAAATCAGAAAAATCAGAGTTAGGCAACTTGGCGTAAAAATTTGAATAAGTTATCTATATTATTTTGAACAAAATATGTAAGAATAGAATCTGTAGAAAATTGAATATAGTTTCTAAACTACTAGGTTTTTTTTTTAAAAAGAAAAATCTATTTGGTGAAAAGTTGAAATTTCAATGTAGTAGTACTTAAATTTCAAGGAAAAAATAAGTAGATGTCTGTCTGACCACCCTAACCACAATAAAATGATAATATTTTTTTATAATATTTTAGATATAAGTAGAGGACTCATGTCTCAATGTGATGCATATTTTTTTATAATTTTTTCCAAGTAAATAATTAATTATGATTTTTTTATTACAACTTTTAAAAAATATAAAAACTCGTATGTCTGACCACCTTAATTTGGTCAAAACTACATGAAATTCTTTTCTCTTTTCTTAATCCTCTAGTATGTGAAGTATAGAATGTGATGCATGTTTTGGATTCAAAAAATGTGATACCATTTGAAAGCTATAGATGTTTTTCAATCAGCCTATCAATCAGGACTTTAGTTGTAATTCAAATAGAAAATGAATCATAATTATATATTAAATTCAAAGTAAAGCATAATTTATATTGGTGGAAAGCTGAGAATCTCCTTTAAAAACTCTTTTCGTTTCAACAATTTTGGGTAAAAAAAAATCGTCAGTCACAAACCCTACATATACCTATCATATCGCCACTTTTTGGCCCATCATGATCCTGCACATACCCAATATATGTGATTCAAGGACATTTGAGGCATTTGAAGTTTTGATCCTTGTTGCACTTAGATGTAAGAGTGTGAATTGATCAAATAAGGACCAATATATTTTTTCTCATTTCTAAAGAAATTCATTGTTTGTGTGCATTTCAAATTTGGATCGGTGATTTTTTTAGTGGCTAATATTCGCTAATTGGCTAATAGTTGAAATTTGGGAATCCAAAATTGGCTAATAGTTTGAGCTATAACGTGACTTGAATCACCACGTTTTTATAAAATTTTGTTATTGTCTTATTTAAATCGCCAAAGAATTTATTTTATTAAAAAAATTAACTCAAAAATTTTCCACAATATTTGATACATGATTAGATCAGATTCGCCTAAATTTTATAAATTATAGTATAAATTTATATTAATTCACCAATAGTATATCATAATTATTAGTTGCTTTAGGACCATATTTCTAATATTTAGTTTCCACCATTGATTTATAATATAATCTAATGGCCCTTGTTGTATTCCATGAGGTAACATGTACCTATGATCTATAACGCTCATGGGGTCCATAATTTTGGGTCTCATGAGCATTATAGATTCTAGGTACATTTTTCCTCATAGAATACAATCAAGATCATTAGATCAATGATCTAAAAGCAATTTTGAGCCCCATGAGAATTACAAATTGTGGGTACATTTTACCTTGTAGAATACAATGAGGGCCATTATATTATATTTTAAAACAATGGTGGAAAGTAAATATTATAATCTATTCCTTAAACCTATTGATAATTTCCACCCTTGAGCACCTACTTTTCCATGAGAATTATTTTTAGATTGGATGGATTCATCATCATAATTAATGCATTTTCCTATTATTTTTCAAGATTTTCCAAAATTTTCTACAAGATTTTAGTGATGTAAAAACAATCACCAATAAAATCAATATTTTTTCCAGAAAAAGGAAAGATTCGGCAATAGAAATTAATATTTTTTCCTAAAAATATGAAAGATTCGTCGGGATTTTATATCTTTTTTTTATGGGAGTTTCTTAAAGTTATCAATGGTTTGGATGTGATGCTTAGTGTTTATGTAGAAGTTTGTGAGCTTAGATAAATACTAGGATATTATCTTTCTTTTTGAATTTGATATTCTATAGTGTTTTTGAAAGAGGAAAAAATGGGTTTTATAGGGACCTGAAACCACAAAGTTTACAAACAAAAGAAAAGATCATCAAAGACCCCGTAAAAAGAGAGGTTGTATAGAAGACAACAAAAATAAAAAGCCACAGCCACCAAACAAAATCTAGCAAGGGCCACAGAAAAGACCCAAAAAGACCAGACAAAATGCCAACAATGACTAAACTTGGGACTTTAAAATTTTTGTTGTCTCAGCTTTGTGTCATTCATTTTCTGAACCCCCCTCTTTAAGATCTAGACCATCTGGGTAGTAGGATGTGTTTTCCTCTTAAGGTTGGCACGGGTCCTCTTCGAAATTCCTTGGTCCTCATTCTTTCTTTTTTCCTTGTCCTCTTCTAGATCAACAACCAACAAGCCCTATTGCGACTTTTCCAACTTTTCAGACATTGCATTGATGATAATGGTGTTGTGCTTTGCCATTCTATGGTTTTGTTCCACAATATTTTTCATGTTGTTTTTTATTTTATCAATTTTAGCTTCTAGAGTCTTGTACTTGTCCTCAATGTCATAATCTCCCATTCTAGTTTTGTTCTTTTTCCGTTTTCCTTCATCATTACTCAGAGTAGACAGCTTCAATTCTAGTTCCTCCAACTTGCTTTTTAGAACCTTATTTCTAAGATTAAGATCATTAATTTCTTGATAGGCGCATTTCATAACCCTTAAAATATCACCAACACCACTTCTAGTAGAGGCAAGGATATCTCCAGACTAATCCCGGTCTAAAATGAGGTTTAAATCATCCGGGTTGGGGGAGTTGGGAAATCTAGTACCATCATCTCTAAAAGAGGCAGGAGGGGTAGAGACAGAGTTTTTTCTAGCTTCAGGGTTCACAATTTTTTCCTCCAGATATTCCGTAGAGTAGGAAACCAACTTATTGGTAGGGGAACCCTTGAGAGCGGGATTCTTTAAAGGAACCGAGAAGTTGGGGTAAATCTCTAGGTTAGCTTTCACGAGCTGGGGTTTACAAAGCTAGGTTCCCATGCCAGACAAAACAGGGGACAGATGGGCTCCAATAATTCTCTTTGGGTTAGGCTTAGAATGAATCTCTGAACCACCACTATTTGTATCATAGTCCTCAGACACCGTGGAGGCAACCAGTTTAGATAGAGCCAGTAGGCTTTGAAAATATTCATAGATTAACCTAATAAGACCAGGATGAAGAATAGGGTATCTCCTGGGATTTTTCTTGTGGTCCTCAAGGCTATTTTTCAACGAACAGAACAAATAATGAGGTAGAGAAATATGTACCTTATGGCAGAAGTGGTTAAGGATAGAAAAGTGATGACTATAAACTCTGGTAAATCTCTCATCCAAGGTAATATACTCCATTATGACATGAAGCACCTTTCTCCAAAGCACCTTGATGGTGTTGATTTCAAAATATCTATTGGAAATTTTCACCAGTTTCACTTTCTCCTTTTCTTTCTTAGGGAATTTGATTACCGCCTCGTCTAGAAACCTTTTGTCACGATAAAACTTCATGCCCTCAGTGGACATTCCAGTCACCTCTCCTATGATTTGTTCATCCAGTTTCACCTTTCTCCCAAAGAGGATTATTTCTCCATTATTCCAGTTCTTCTCAAAGTAATCAGTAGCCATAGGATCAGAGCCATGAATTTTTTCCAGGAATGGAACCAAACCACCTCACTCAACCTGTTTCCAAACCTTAGCATTCCTCGTATGCATTTCATAGCTTTTAGGCTTGATTCTTTTCCTATCCCCCCCCCATATTCATATGCACCTCACTACAATCTCTACCAATTCCAAAAACCTGTTGCAAATTTACGCAGCCATTCCAATGAACCCACAAAGCATGCCACTTTTTCTTGCTAGCTAAGTTATTTGACACAACCCCATCAATTCTCTTGATTTTGATGTACTTAGCCATTTTTCCTATCATCATTAAAGATACTTTCCTCTTTCCCATGTGTAACATCATAATCTAATAAGGCCCTGACTTCAGCTCCCAAGTCCCTAAAATTATGCCACGTGTTCAACCCTCCCCTCTTAACCCCCTCATTCGCAAAGTAAATAGTCCAAGAGGGAGGGGTCCTACCTAGGAGACATTCAATGATGTTTTTGGAGTCCCCTTCAAGCCATAAATATTTTATATTCAGATTTTGAGCTAAATTTAAAACTTGAAAAGCTCTTATTGCCTCTGCCACATGGTTTGATCACCTAGGGAAATGGTCACAGCTGCCATAAAGTTACCATTTGAGTCCCTTAGCACACCTCCACTTCCAGCCATCCTTGGATTGCCCTTCGTAGCGCCATCAAAGTTGGCTTTAGTCCAACCATTAGGAGGAAAGGTCTAGCACACACCCTCCCTACTTTTCTTAGCTAGCTTGGATGCCTTAAAAACATCCATTTTGATATTCCAATCCTTGGCTATCATTAGATCATAGGGAGTGCACACCATAGCTTCAAGATTAAGAGTTTTTTGGGGAATTCTCCAACAACTCCTTATCCCTGAAAAGTCTGCTATTATGTTCTTTCCACACTCCCCAAACAACAAAAGGGAAAATAAAAGCCCATAACCTTCAAATGAAAGGATTTTGAGATGGAACTTTCCATTGTTAAAAGAAATCTTCAATGGATAGGGGGAACACCCAAGAAATATTCCAGAGGGCTAAAAAATTTCCCCAGATTGTAGCAACAAATGGACAGTGGAGAAATAGATGGTTAGCTGACTCTACCTCACTCTTACAAAGGTAAAATCTGTTAGGGATTTGTAATCCCCGTTTGCAAAGATTATCCATCGTAAGCACCTTATTTTGAAGCAGAATCCCGAAGAAAATTTTGACTTTAGGAGTCAAGTGTTTTATCCATGCTTTAGACCAGAAAGGAGGGGGGGCTTGAGAAAGGGACAGCAAAGAAACAGCTGAAGAAACATAGTAGTTACCCGAAGGGTTGTCCATCCAGACAAGATGATCATCCAGCTAAAACTATCCCAATCTAACAACCCTTAAGGAAGATTGAAGCTGAGCCAACTCCTAACTAACCAAACACAAATCCACCCAATCTACTTCACTCCAATAATCTATAACATACTCTTCAAAGGTTGCTTTACAAAACTCATCCCATCTATTGAATCTTTCAATTTTGATTAGGGGATCCTTAAAAATCCATATGTCCTCCCAAAATCTAGCAAGATTGTCACTTCTAATGTGTCATCCAACCCCTGAATCCAAAATATTTCTACCAGCAATCATGTCATTCCAACAAGCTAAACCACGGGGCAGAATAGGAGAATCTAGCAAAGCATTGAGGGACTCACAATTGGTCATATATTTACTTCTTAAAATATCTTTCCATTCTCCAACAGACGAGAAGGATCTCCAAATTTTTTTAGCAAGAAGAGTCTTATTAATCATTCTAATTTTTCTAAGACCTAAACCCCCCAAGGTTTTCGATCTGCAAATCAAATCTCGTCCTATAAGAGGCATCCTCTTTCTCTCCTCCACACCAGACCAAAGGAATATTTTTTGGATCTTTTCAATGGCCTCTGCATATTTAGCAAGAATTTTGAAAAGGCTTAAAGCATAAGCTAGGAGATTTTGAAGAGAAGCTTTAAGGAGCTAAATTTTTCCAACTTGGCTCAGAAGAGCTCCTTTCCATCCTGCCAACTTCTTACTAAACCTATCAACCACTGAACACCAAAAGGAATTCGGAGGTCTAAGGCATAGAGGTAGTCCAAGATAAGTATAGGGTAAGGATTCCACTCTACAACCAAGGATTCTTGCAATCTTGACCTGTCTATGATCGAGGGTATTAAATAAAAAAAGGGAGCTCTTATGTCTATTGACCATCTGCCCAGTCGCCTTCTCATACACATCCAAAAAAAATTCAAAGTCTTAGCCTCAGTCACCATTGATCTTCCCATCAGCATAGTATCATCAGCAAACTGTTGGTGAGAACAAATCAAATTAGTAGAAGAAGGACTAAGACCAACAAGAGACCTTTGTTAAATCAAACTTTTAAGATTCCTACCCAAGCTCTCAACCATGATTGTGAACATAATCTAGGAGAGATAGGATCACCCTATCTTAGGCCTCTTGAATTCTGAAAGAATCTTGAAGGAGATCCATTCACAATGATAGAGGTGGAGACAGTAGTAACCAACTGATACACCAACTGAATGACTCTGCTGCTAAAACCAAACACCCTAAGAATTTTGAATAAAAACTCCTAGTCAACACGGTCATAAGCTTTGGAAATATCAAGCTTAAGAAGAAAACCTTTAGTTTTAGATTCCACAAGTGAATGGATATTCTCATGGACAGTAACTATAGAGTCTAATATTTTCCTTCCTAGAAAAAAACCATTCTGTTGAGGGGATATGAGCAAAGGAAGGATAGTAAGGATCATTGACGTCAAAACCTTAGATATGATTTTATAGAAAGAGTTGTAGAGACTAATAGGCCTAAACGCCTCAAACTCCATAGCCTCTAGTTTCTTGGGAACAAGGACCACAAAAGTAGCATTTAATTCCTTAAGAAGACTTTTGGATCCAAAGAACTCCTTAACAGTGTTCACAACATCCTTTCCAAAAACCTCCCAAAACCATTGAAAAAAGAACATAGGAAACCCATCAGGGCTAGGGGCCCTGTTCCCTTCAAAAGAAAAGACAGCTTTCATAATTTCCTCCCTAGAGGGGATGGCAGCAAGTTTTTCATTATCTTCAACCCAACAACCTTAGGGATAGCCTCTAACATAAAATCTTGGTCATTATGGTTGACTTCCCCATTCGTTGAGAGAAGGTTGTTAAAGAAGAGGACAACTTGCTTTTTGATGTCTTTCTCTTCCTCATATCTCATGCCATTAACTTCTATGTGAGAAATTCTATTGATAGCCCTGTGTTTTGAGGCAGACAGATGAAAGTACCCAGTGTTTCTATCTCCAACTGAGAGCCACAACACTCTAGATCTCTTCCTCCAGAACTCCTCCTCTTTAGCTATAATATCATGCAACTTCACCAAAAACTCATTTTCTTTTGCCCTATTATTTTCAATGTATCCTTCCCTCTGAATTTTATCCTAGATCTTCGCAAGCTCCATTTGAAGTTCATATTTAATGCCAAAGATGTTTCCAAAGGACTCTTTTTTCCAACTTCTTAATTTGTGTTTGACTTCCCGCAGTTTCTTAGCAATTATGAACATAGCAGTGCCTGGAACATCAATATTCCACCAATTCCTTATTTCATCAAAAATATGGGGGTGGGACAACCACATTCTTTCAAATCTAAAGGGAGAGTTCCGCTTCACCTTTATATGGTCCACCACAAAACTTATAGGAAAGTGATCAAAGCCCACTCTAGAAAGAGCCTTAAGAGAGAAATAATAGTTTATAAGCCACTAATCATAAATTAAAGTTCTATCTAACCTTACTTGAATCAGTTCCTTACCATTTCTTCTATTCGACCAAGTATAAACGGATCCTTGCAAATCAAGATCAATCAATGCCTTATTGTTGATGAAGTCCAAAAGATCATATTTACGTTTTGAATTCACTTGAGATCCTCCAAATTTCTCTTCATTTAGAAGGGGTGTGTTAAAGTCGCCCATTACAACCTAGTCGTCATTATTAAAGATCCTACAGAATGCAGAGAGCTCATTCCAGAAATATTTTTTGGCTCCTTTCCCATTAGGAGCATAGATATTTGACTGAATCTAGCTAAAGTTATCTTTGATATGTGTGAGTTTAGTAGCCACATGATTAGTTCTCTCCAGCAAAGGTTCCCCTTTAATAAAGTTTTGGTTCCAAAAATTAGCAATTCCTCTTGACACACCATCTGAACTATTTCCTTGGATTCCACAATTCTGAAACATTTTAATCTTCTCCACCTTATCTTAAGAAATTTTAGTTTCTTGGACGAGAAGAATATCAGGTTTATGATCCCTAACAAAATTATGCAAAACATACCTCTTATGAAGGCTATTAAGCCCTCTTATACTCCAAGACATAATCTTCATATCTTACCAAGGGATTGCAGAATCTTCAAAATGGTCTTTTGAACACCATCTACTATGTCCTGAAAGCTTTCATGCTCTCTCTGCCATTTACCCGACCTTCTTCCTTGGCTATACTTAAAAGCACCACAATCCACCTTTTCTCTCGTTCTGGTAACAACTCCACTCAGAGTATTTTGTTGTTTACTTCTCTCCTTCTTTTTCTTTGATTGAGAGAGGACTTCTTCCCAATCAGTATCTTCTTGACTCTCCAACTCTCTCCTAGATTTCCATTCCTTATCATACATTCTTCTTTGCTCCCAAGGGAGAGTATCCATCTGGCCATTCCTGAGCTAGTTCAAATTGTCACTTGAAAGTTCAATATTCTGGCTTAGATTCTCAAAGGTGTCCTTGACAAAGTCCAGAGTAGTTTTCTCCTAGAGTTTAAGAGGGTCATTCGAAGGGAAACATTCTATAGAAGTAGTAGTTAGGATAGGAATACCAATGTCCAGAGACAAACCCTAGATAGGAATATCCTCTAGACCAGGATCCCCATTATCTTTTCCTTCTGATAAAATCTTAAGAGCGGAAGAAACAAATTCCTTATCCCTTTTACCATCCCCAACATTCTCCAAGATTTCTTCTCCTTCCTTTGAACCAGAAATACTTTCTACCCCTATTTGTTAATTCTTTTAAACATCAGATTCCTTGGGTTCTGTTTCGCCATTGATTCCAGTGGTATTCCTCTAAGCTTCATATTTCCTGCCAGATTCCTCATAAAGGGTATTGGTACTACTTGCTTCCCCTTCCCCTTCAAGCTTCTTTCTCCACATAGTCTTAGGGTTAGACTCGAGATTTTCTTTGTCTTTGCTGGCATTTAATGGGCATTTCTTAGCCCAATGCCTCATTTTTCTACACTTAAAGAAAGCAAAGGGAATGGACTCAAACTCTATAGCTTGCATCCAAGTTCCCAACTTATATTGGATATCTATTGAAGAAGGGAGGTCAACATTTTTTGAAACTCCCACACAAATTCGTGCAAACACCAACTGCTTTCTAGTTGTTGTCATAGGGTCAATAGACAGAAGCTCTCCAAAAGAATTAGCAATGCCATTGAAGACATCCTCGTTCCAATATTCCAGAGGGAGACTCGGGAGTCTAGCCCAAATTGGAACATTCTCAAAAATGGAATCAAAGAGATCCAGACGAGAGGTCCATTTCTTAAGGGCCAGGGAAGATTTTCCTATGACCCAAGGTACACCACTCCTCATAGCCAATATGTCCTCCTTGCAGGTGAACTCAAAGGCAAAGAAACCTCTAGGAAGAGTGGCCACCATGACCTTACCATTGATTCTCCACTTATTTTTTACGAACTCCCTAACCACCTCAACATTTGGTCGAGGGCCCATAAACTTACCGACCAGAAATTTGTCCATCAAAGCAATATTATGATCAATAATCAGATCAGGCACAAAGATAGCAAACTTACTTTTCACTAGGTCAGAAAAATTACGCACTGGAGGGAAGATCGATTTTCTCTTTGGTTTAACACCAAACAGCGAAGACCAAGGTTTGCACTTTGCTCCTTCCCTATCAGCAATCCCTACTTCATTGGTTTTTTTGCCTTTTTGTCCTTCAGGGGTGCCCCCAAATTTTTCTTCCCTCCTGGGTCCACCTGAATGTTGTTTCTGGTCTCCTTCTCATTTGATTCATCCTTACCTTTCTCCTCACTTGGAACATGCGCCGATTCCGCCTGGGATTCCTCAGATCCTGCTCCACAACCTGCTCCATTGTTTAGAGATTTGAAATCCTGCTTTTCCTGCCCATGCTCCACAATCCCGCCCATTGCACTCAACTATTCCATAGTGTTACATTCACCTTCTTTTAGGATTTATTATCCATTTCTAATATCTCAATCTTTGATTTGAAGTATTAGTACTATTTATTTTTCAAATCCTGTAACCTGGGCATTCAAATTGATAGTTTAAAGGTTCATTGCTCAAATTTTTGTTCACATTTGTATCATAACTATGGACAAATGTTAGTTTTCCTTTTCTACTTTCTGGTCAAAATTATACCCATCTTTTAAATTTCAAAATTCCAAAATTTTATCATACAAGGGAGTTGCACCTTAATTAAAATTCAAAGAAAGATTACCAATAAAATGATGATCTATCCAATTGTTTGTTTTTTATTTTTCTTCATTCTAGGCAATAAAGAGTCATATTGACTTATTCTTCAAGGAGGAAAATCTATCAAGCAACAAACCCTATGCTACAGTGTACATATAATTTATTATGTATCTGGCTATACAAATCAAATGCATGAACATGTATTCCTCAAAACTCCATTATGATAGAGTTTCCCTATAGATCTATTTAAATGTATCTGCGTTTGTATTGGTATAAATAAAAATATGTTTTCTCTATGTTTTGTTTACAAATTGGTATTAGAGTCGCTTGGTAGAAGATCTTGAAGATATTGTGAGTAGTGAGAAAATATTGGGTGTGGGTTCTATGATGGAGCTACCATCCATGAGGACATTAGCTCTTGTAGCATCATGCTTTGACGATAACTTGGGGAGATTGGTGTAGCTGCTATAGCATGTTCGCGAATAAAGTGTAACCATTGAAAAATTCACTGCTAGTGAGAAGAAGACACACCATCAACCATATTAAAGTAGAGTTTATAATTGAAAGAGTGTAGATTGTCTCTTGAAAGGAGAGATTGCAGTCAATTAACCAAAGTCACTAGCCCAACACTAAGGTAGAGTGTGCATTCCTAAAGGATCACATGAGTTAAGAAGTTACTAAATAATAGTTGTATGAAGACTTGAGTGCTATATGTGAAGGATCTCCAGTTACCGCTTGATTCGGGAATAAGGAATCCAAATATAAAAGGTAAATTGTGTTTTATAAGAGAATTGTTGTGTTTTCTAAAAGAAATTATAGGCTAGTTCAACCGCTAGGAAGTGAAGAATATGCATGAAATTAAAAAAAAAAAAAATTGTGAGGCTTTCATAAGTCGCCATCTTCAAGAAAGTAAGAAAGAAAGGTAAGTGAAAAGAAAAATCTACCAAAGAAGGAGATCCAACTCATTGTAGAAAACACACAGTCAAGTGTATAATCAAGTAAGTTTAAATCATTTGTTTCAATGGGAAAAGTTGGTAAATGTGTTAAGAAGGAATAATATAATTTAGAAGAAGAATTGATGATTGTTAAAGAATGCAATTCAAAATTAATAGAAAATCTAAAAGAATTTGGAAAGAAACGATAAGAATGTTTATGTAAAATTGATGATCTTGAAAAAGAATTAAAGAAAGTTAAAGAGAAAAATGAAGAATTAGAAGAAAGATTAAATTTTTTTGATGAAGTCAAACAGAAAAATGAAGATTTGAAAGAAAATCTATTTTTTTTGGAAAAAGAAAATGAGTGCTTACAATTAAAGCCATCATTTTGTGATGTTTCATGTGATATTGAAGATTTGAGTTGTTCCTTTGATCAATTAATCAATTTTGTGATAAAGAATGTAAGGATGATGATGATAATTTAAGTTTGAATCTACAAATCTTGTTAGATTTGATAAAATTAACAAAATTTGGTTTTAAAATGTTGGTTTGAATATCATGTAGAAAATGGGTTATAAAGATAAAAGATTAGGAAAGTATGGGCAAGGAATTAGAGAGCCCATTGAGCCAATTGTGAGGCCAAAGTATGAAGGCCTTGTATATGTTACAAGTAAAAATAAAAAATAATGTTATAGATATCATGAGTTCAAAAAATGAAGATCAAGGAATGCAATGTATGCAGTGTTCCCATTGTAATAGGGAAGGACATAGAAAAGAAACGTGTTGGGATCTACATCCATGTAGCATCTGTGGTTTGAAGAACCATTCTGAAAAGACATGTTGGAATAAAAAATGGAAAGACTCAATGAAAATTTGTATGAAAATGGATTATGGATGGAATTATGGACCAAATTGGCAAAAGATTGTACATATTTATTAAAAAAATTGTATAAGCATAAGTATTCATGTGTTGAAAAGGAATAAAAAAATTTAAAACGTTTGAGAAGGGTGATAGATATTATCTCAAAGGATATCATGAAAATTGGGAAACTATAGCTAATGAGTTTACAGAAAGGGTACATCTAAATTTCAATTGATTTGAATATTAGTTGGAGGTGCAGGTGCATAAAGACACCAAGATCAATTGTCATAATCAGGAATATGATGGAATTAAATTCTTGTAGTAAAGTGCAATAGCATGACAAAGATTAGTTTCTAGAAATGAATCGAATTGGAAGATTACTTATTAGAAGATTGGTTGGCAAGAAAAAATTTCATCATTATGACTGCCTACTTTCATATTAGTGAACAAGTGATTGTAAATGGATACCTAACAAGACTTAAGTCGAAACCCATCTTTTCTAGACTATAGGGGGATATCTAAAAATAATTAGCATAATTAATTTATGGGGACTATTGGAATAGGTAAATTAATTATGTGCCAAGTCTGTTGGCACAGACTAGCCGATGCCAGCCGTCCAATCTGACCAAGCACCTACTCCTATGTTGTTGCATGTTGTTCACGTTGCATCCTCTCACCTATCCTCATGAATTCATCTAACCCTATGCTATAGTAATTCTATGTCTCTAGCTATAAATCAAATGCATGAACATGCATTCCTTGACACTCAATTATCATAAAGTTTCTCTACATATCTATAATAGATGTATCTGCACTTGTATTGGCATCAACAAAAAGATGTTTTCTCTATGATTTATCTGCACTCACAATCACTTCAACTAAAAAATAATTATACAGTAGGATTAACTTAACCAAATTGATATCCTACCATTGCAATTGTGGCACTTGAGGTGTCAATGGAGACAACATTCAACTGGTTGCAAAGAAAGTACCTATATGCTTCATTATTCACATAAAAGTTGGAATTGCTACCCTTCTCAACCCTTTTTATCCTTGGCCGCTATTGTAGACATGTAGAGGATTTTTCCTTTGGTATGCAGTTATCTAGCTCTACTTTTTGTAATTCAATTCAGTATAACACTAAACTATTAGATTAAAAATTATTAATTGATTCAAATTAAAATGAATACCCACAATTATCCACAACACATAATGAAATTGAAAGAAAAATTTAGTAGTAAATACATGTAAGCTAATGGCAATACCTCCAACTATTGTGCAGTGGTATAGAGAACATTGTCCACATTCAACCAAAACTGGGGCTTTCCCTCTTCAACCTTTCCTCTCATTGAAAAGATCTCTTCTCGCTGAGGATACACACTCTGAAGCTCATTTGGAACTTGGCTTTTTTTATTTTCCAACATTGTGATCAGAAAATGTGAGATTCGCAATGTCACGATCAAATCTCTCATTATCACCTCCAAATTTCTAATTTCATCGTATACCCAGATTAGTTTAAAACTATTTATCCCATCTACAATATTTTAAGAGGGAAAGATGAAGATGAGGGTAAGCACCTCCTAGTAGTAGAGGCCAGTGTGCAAATTGACGGGGAATTGCCATGTCATCGATGTTGAGTTTACTAGATTTGGGGTTGGATCCTCTTCCATACTATACTACTGCCTTCACACAAAACAGAGTGACCATCAACTAAGTCATTTGTGTTGCATTCACTTGTGCCAACACATTTTTCATTTTTTAATTAATTATTTAAATATAAAAAAATTACATAATTCTTATTTGAACATGGTAATTGGAAATCACATATCTCCAATCAAATAATTTAATTTTTAAATAATTAATGATAATTTTACATTTCATTTATATTTAAAATAATAAAACATAAATTGTCATATTTTTGTTAATAAAAAATAAAGTTTAATTGTAAAAAAATGTTAAAATAATAAAATGTGATGCTACAACTTAATTATTTCTCTATATACATGTATATATTTATAATTAATTTTTTAATTAATTATATTTTTTTTTAATTTGATAAATATATAGTGACTTCTTTGGAAATCATTTTTTTTTTAAATCACAATATAAAACAAAAAATTTCAACTTGACATTTCCATGCTTACAACTTAATCAATTTCACTATATACACATATACATTTATAATCAAATTCTCTTTAAAAAATAGATTATTTTTAAACTAAAAATAAAAAAGATGAGATTTTATTTGTCATTTTAACACTGACAATTTAATCAATTCCACTATATACATGTATACATTTATAATCAGATTCTCTTTGAAAATGAGATTTTCTTTTAAAACTAAAAATTAACAAAACAAAATAAAAAGATAAGATTTTATCTATCACTTTAACACTGACAACTTAATCAATTTCACTTTATACATTTCTTTTGAAACTAAAAAATAATAATACAAAATAAAAGATAGATTTTATCTATTATTTTAACACTGACAACTTAATCAATTCCACTATATACACATATACCTTTATAATCAGATTCATTTTTGAAACTAAAAACTAACAATACAAAACAAAAACAAACAAACAAAAAAAAAAAAATTCATTTTAACAGTGACAACTTAATCAATTTCAATATATATATTTATAATTAACTTTTTAAACCTAAAAATCCTCAAAATTACAACATAAAACTTACCAAAAATAAGTAAAAGGCAAAACCGCTTTATTCATGATAATGCTAAACTCCACTACATATAGAGCTTTTAGTTTATGGGTTGCAAAAATTTAAATACCATCCCCCTTTCGCGCATCATGACAAGACTCCTATGCCATCCAATATCTCTCACATGAAACCTCCACAACACAAAACCCAACATCAACCATTAATCTATATTATCTTAATATTTAGAAAAAATGGATAATTGCAGACCAATATCAATCTTAAAAAGACAAGGAGAGAGGGAAGGATACACGCGAGCCAAGGCAAGGCATTAAAAATTAAAGGAAAAAAGACCACAAGGAACACTAATAAAAATAACTTAACAAAAAATTGAGACGACACCAAATAAAATGACAAAGAAAAATTAAATAGACAATACAAGAAAAGAGAGATAAAAGAAACAAAGAAAAGGACTATAAAGATATTAAAAAACCAAAAAGATCAAACAAAATTAAATAGCCAAAGAGAGGAAAAGAAAAAACAAAAACAAGATAAGAAAAGTAATAAAAATATTATTCAAAAACCCAATTGAAAGGGCAAAGCAAAAGAGAGTAAAGACAAAAAGATGCAATTAAATAAAAATAAAGAAACAATAAAAAAGAAACAACCAATAGATAAAAAAAAGAGGAATTAACCAATAAAATAGAAAATTAAAACTTAAAAGAAACACAAAGAGAAATCAAAGAACCAACAAAAAGACAATCCGCAAAAAAAGAAAACTTAAAAAATGAAATAAAATAAAAAAACATGAAAAACTCACCAACCAAAGATGAAAGAAGGCAAGAGGAATAACGAAAGAAATCAAAAATCAAACTAAGCCGCAAGAACCAAAAGGGGGAATAAAAGAATATAATTTTTTTTAACAACAAAAGAGATAGAAGAAAATATATAGATACAAACAATAGAACGAAAACAAGAAAAAATATAGATAAATGAAACCTAGATAAGAATAAGAAACTCAAAATCAAAATAAGAAGAAATGCAAACAAAAGAATAAGAATAAGAAAACTAAAAACAAAGAACATAAGAATAAGCATAAGCAAAAAATATAAACAAGAGAATGAAAATGAAAGCACCAACCAAAGCAACAAGAACCAAAAAGGTAATTAAAAGAATATAAATTATTTAATAACAATAGATCTTTAAGAATATATATATACAGAGAGAGAGAGAAACCAAGAGAAAACCATAGATAAAAATGCAAGAAGAGAAAAAGAACTAAAAATAAATAAGAATAAAATATATGAAAGAATGAAGAATGCAAACATAAGAATAGGAATAAGAAGTTAGATAAATATAAGAAAACGGAAAACAAAAGAAAAATAAAAAAATAAAACAAATATATATGTGTGTGTACAAACACCAAAAGAATAAGAAACCAAAAAAAATTAAAAGGAAAGAAACCAAAAGAATAAGAGGTGTGTGTGTGTGTGAAGGTTAAAAGCACAAAGTTGTCTCACACAATTTTTCAGCTAACTTATCAGCACATATATATATATATAGGCATAAATGTATAAAGAAAGAAAACATAAGAAGAAGAAACTAAAAGAATATAGATATAAAAGAGATAAGAGAAAGAACGTAAAAGGCACGAAGCAAAAATTCAAACGGAGGAAACCACTTGAAGAAAATAAGAACCAAGGAAAAATTAAAAAAGGGAGGAAAGAAAATGAATGAACTAAATCAGTGAGAGGCAAGAAAACGAAATCAAGAAATTGACAAAGAGCACCCCAAAAACCAAAAATAAAAAAAGGAAAATGAGGGAGGAGCGACAAGACAAAAGAAAATGAACAACCCAAGACAACACCTGTGGACACAAGAGAAGCTCGAGGGAAAGACCCAAGAACAAACAGGGGGGGGGGGATGGGGGGGTTGAGGGCAAAACGGAAGGGGGGAGAAGGAAACCAAAAGACTAATGAGACAAAGGGAGATGGTGGGATCTTAGGTTAGACAACAACGGATGCCAAGATTGACTCAACCTCCATCCCTTATCGTGGTTAAGGTTTTTGAGGTGATTGCACGGATAGTGATGGCTTCTTTAAGTTTCCTTTTAAAGAAGTTATCCTCTTTGAACAAGATTTGAGTGTCTTCCAAATGAATATGGTGTTTGGTAGAAGAGTGGTCAGCTAAAGCAAATTTGAGGACCCATTCACGTCTGATGTCAGCACAATGCTATTTACTTCTAGTGCTAAATGAGCAGCCCATTTCACCAATGTAAGGGATGCCACATGAACAAACAACCTTATAGACTCTGAAGTTGAGCAAGATATCCTTGGAGTCTTTAAGGGAGGTAAAACGATTTCTCAAGGAGGAGAATGGCTTAAATGCACAACGAAGGCCTTTTTTATGAAGGATCCTTGAGATTTTTTGAGAAAGACCATCAATATAGGGGAGGCAAGCAACCGGCAGATCAAAGCAACGAGAGGGTTTAGCAAAGGTAACAAGGCTTGACTTGGCATGGTTGAGAGCCCTAGAAATTTGCTTACTAGAGTACCCATTTAATTTGAAAACATGGTGAAGATGGTCTAACTCAAGGGGTAGGTGATCCTCATCACAAATTTGATAGGCTCTCAAGGCAAGGGTTTTGAGGATGCCACTTTTTTGGCTAGGGTGGTGATGAGAAGAAGAGTGGAGGTAGAGATCTGTGTGGGTGGCCTTACAAAACACATGATGACCAAGGGATCCATCAAGTTTCTTAAGAAGCAGAATGTCAAGGAAAGGAAGTTGATTGTAAGATTCGATTTCCTTCGTAAAGGAGATATAAGGCGGCGAGCTATTAAGGTGGTTATGGAATTCTTCTAAGTTATCCAAGCCATGTGGCCAACAAACATTGGTATCATCCACATAATGTTTCCACCATTTTGGCTTGAGAGGAAAGGAGTGAAGAGTCATCTCTTCAAAATGCTCCATGAAGAGGTTGGCAATGATAGGAGAGAGGGGAGAACCCATCGCCACACCATCTACTTGCTCGTAGATGACCCCTTGGAAAGAGAAAAAGGTTGATCTTAAACACAACTCAACCATAGTGACCACCTACTCATTTGATTTGTGTCTAACAATATAAATAGAGTCGGGGATGGGAACCTTAGTAAAAAGAGAGACAACATCAAAACTCACAAGAAGGTCATTGTTCTCTAACCTTTTTTCCTTGATAAATTGGACAAAAAGGGTAGAGTTTTTGATGAACGAGTCAGAATTCTCCACATGGAGGGAAAGAAGTTTGGAAAGGAAAGAAGCCAGATTATAAGTTGGAGACCCAATGGTGTCGACAATAGGTCTCAAAGGAATGTCGTCTTTGTGAATTTTGGGCACCCCATAAATACAAGGGGTTATTTCCTTATGAGGAAGGAGAAGCTTTTTGGTAGCTTCATCAAAGAAGGAAGATGACACCAAAGACTTGACTTTTTTGAAGATTTTGGAGGAAGGGTTGT
The DNA here is from genome assembly GCA_007258455.2 of Sequoia sempervirens. Lineage (NCBI taxonomy): Eukaryota > Viridiplantae > Streptophyta > Pinopsida > Cupressales > Cupressaceae > Sequoia > Sequoia sempervirens. The sequence goes on from VDFB02193867.1 coordinate 30,802,925, forward strand.
GAGACAAGGGTTTACAGCTAGTGGGGTCGGAGAGGAGAGCAAGCATTTTTGAGTTGTAGTCTTGCTTGTTCATGACAACCGTCGCATTACCCTTATCCGCTTTTGAAATAATAAGATAGTTGTTGCTAAGTAATTTATTAAAGGCCAAAAGCTCTGTTTTAGGGATATTACACTTTGGAGGTTTAGCATGACGAAGAAACATGGCACAATCCTATCTAACTTCCTCAGAAATCAAGTTTGCTTTGATGGATCACAGAGTGTGATCCGAAACATTGATGCAAAAATTCGCACACAATCGAAACCAGAAATCACTTAGCAATTAACATTATAGATTGTGAAAACTTGATATCATTAATTAATATTTAGAGTTGGAAAGTAAGAAACAAAATCCCAGAGGAATATCAAATCTAAATTTTAAGAAGGGGAGAGGAGAAATCAATTGGGTTTGCAATAACCAGAGATATCTATGGTGAGTAATTATCTATCTGGACGGAACGTTCCAGAGCGCTCATCCAGAACTACTTCAACTTCAGCTCTGCTCGAAACAACCAGCCCATAAAGCTCTCCCTTCCTATTCACACGCTTGATCTTTTCAGCAGTTTCTCGAGGCATTTCAGCAACGGAGAATAATGGAAGGGCAATCATTAACAACAACAAGAGAAGAAAAGCAGATGAAATCTTGTAAAAAGCCATGGCAGACTTGAAGAGTAGAGAGCTACTGCGATGCACACTTACTAAGCTGGTTTGTAATGCGAATCTCTTCATTCCTGTTTATAGGGAAGAACACCCTCTATTTTCCACATCTAGAAATGTCTTCAAGTTTTTTTATTAGTATGGTTTAACAAACGCACCTTATCTTAATCAAGTGATACATAATATACATATGAAGAAAAGAAAAGCAAGGGACAGTTGTAGCATAGTGTACAAGATTATGTACCGTGATGTATACTGATTTACAGCAGGCACAGTGATTATTGTCTTCGAGTGTTCTCGAATAACCATGTTAATTCTTACTTTTTAATCAGTGTCTTGGGAGTTTAGTGTTTCATCAATTGTTTTTAATGAATTGTGATGTGTAGAAATCTACGGTACAGTAAGTAGTATGTTATACATATGTTAGATTTTATATATAAATTGTGTTCAGTAATGATTGTTTATATTTATTTTATTGAAGTATTGAGTTTAAAAAATAAATTCAAATTCAGAGAGGACAACTTTTTAATTTAATAAGATGCTCTTGAAATTGACAAGCACTTACATAATTTCAATAAAAATGAGGAGTAGAGTCTAAGATTATAATTAACAACTAGTCATGGACACATTTAAACACAACATATTATCTATTTTTTAATTTATGAGAGATTTTTTCTACCAAAGTCATTTATTTTTTTTGCCTTCTCAAACATCTTTATCATTATCTTTTGGATTTACTTTCTTTTTCACATTAATGACACTTCATTATTTTTTAAGGTTATTAATTCCCTCTTTTTACATATCTTGTTTACAACTCGTAACTCTATTGAAACTTTAATTTATTTTTATTTTATTGTTTTCTAGTTAGAATTTTGCATGACATGGAGAAGCATAATCTATAGTAATGTAATGAAAACAAGAAAAACTTAAAATATATATAATGAGCATCTAATAAGTAAAATTTCAAAATAATATAAAAATATATTGAAAGATTGAAAACATAAAGATACTTTAGTAGGTATAGGCTTAGTTTTAAAAATACAAGATAATTGTTTTCCATATGGCGAAATAGAGTAAATCACCTTACTTTAACTCAAATCATAAAAATTGAATCCTATGATTAAATTTATCATTACTATAATTTATAAACTTGACATACCATAATTTCAATTCACATTAATAATTTCATTTTTGAAATTCATTGTTATCTATTCATAAATATGAATAGTGGCAATGCTATCATTCAAATTCATAATAATTAATTCATAAATTTTTCATTTTTTCCATTTTAAAATCACATGTATGTACACACGATATCTTTAGAATATTCTTTAAATTATTGTATTGAAGATATCTATATTAATTCTTATCTTAAATTATATATATCAAATAAGTTGAATTTTTTCTTAAAATTTCATTTTAGTTTTAATTAATTTTTTTTAGAGAAATGAATTATATCCAAATATAATAAAGTGTTTATTAAAAGTTTTTGTTTCATAGATGTCTTATATTTCACTATTTCACTAAAGAACAACCTAGCATGCATATAGATGTTTTTAGATTTAAATATTTACTAGTTCAATAAAATAACATGACAGTAGAATTATGGAAAACAAAATGATGATAGAGTCAACTAAAAACTTGAAACACCAAAATATAATTCAAATAGAGTTTAGAAAAAACAAACACAAATAATTAATTTATATCATTTTAACAATTACTCTTTAAAAAAAATTGTGCTTCCATAGTTACCCAGCACATTCAAATTTAACTAAAGATAAATATATTTAAACAAATCTTTATTATTTTTATCATTTCAGTAAATATTTCAGTCTTACCACAAAACTATATGATGTACATAACTTTCTTACTGCTATGAGAACAATGGAATGTGTCAAATCTATTAAATGTAAGTAATAAGCATTAAATGAATGTAACGAATTCCATTGAAGACCATTGACACATCACTTGAAAGGACCTGAGAACCTGCAAAACAAAACGTGTCATCCTTTTATAGAAGGGATGTTCTGCATCATCTCCGGTGTTTTAGAAAAGCATCTGGGTAAGGATAAGATTTGTTTGTTTTTCAATATGAAAGATAGTAAGTAGTGTACCAGAAGAAGATATTTTGGTATTTGATTTCACCTTTGAAAATAACGTATTTGGGATAAATAATGATCAGAGTTGCACTATTCACTAGGAAAACCATTCCATTGTAGAGATCATTTTTCATTACTGTGATCTCTAAGAGTAGTTTGCATCTTCTCAAGACAGAGTCAAGATATATGTAGAGTAGCACTAAGACCACAAGATAAGGTGTTTTTGTCACCTTAACTATACAAGATGAAGGCTCCAGATTATTAACCTAGTAAGAATTCATAATATGTAATTCTTGGATACAATGACCTCCTTTTCCTCATAATATTAGTACATATATTCAAATTATATTGGATCATATAATATATTAAACTTTTAAATTATATTTACTAATTATTTTTTTAAATTGAAAATCAACAAATCATAAATACCATCTTTTTCCCACAAATCATAAATACCATCTTTTTCCCACAAATCATACAATAAAATAATTTTAATAATAAAAACAATCTTAAATTATTTTCAACAAAATAAAATAGATTATATATATATATATATATAGTAACAGTTATTTGCTGTTATTGTTTATCTATATATAAACTGCATATTCTTCTATACTTTCATCAATAAATTAATTCCAATAAAATGTTAAATTCTTTATATTTAACAGTTATTTGTTATTACTGTGTATTCTTCAGTTCTTTCAATAATGTTTGGCAAAGTAAAATTGTTTAATATATGTAATGATCTCTCAGCCTTCTGACTGTTATGTTTTTTATGTTGATTTGTCATGTTCATTCTTTTCAGCTACCTGCTGATAGCTCTTATTATTTGTAATCTGCTTTGTTCAATATTAAAAAAAAAAGAAAAAGAAAAAACATACTGAGAATCTTTTGTTTGGGAATAGCATCTGATCTTGTTTAGGTGGTCGTCCTCAGAAACGTTGGTAGTGCAGTACAAATACTGCAGCATAGGGTTTGCGTGGGCGCTTGAGAACCCTATATGTCACCATCCTTCTGCTTATCCTTATCCACATTCACTTGTTTTTGCAACTCTGATCATTATTTACCCCAAATGAGTTATTTTCAAGGGTTAAATCAAATAACGAAAATCTACTTAAATTTATTTCTTATTGCAAAGTAAACAAATCTTATCCATCGTCTCGAAAGGCCGTGGTGGTTTTTCTTTAAAAAGCATGACACGCCTTTTTTTTTCACGTTCTCTAGTCCTTCGCACTTAGGTGTCAATCATCTTCAATGGAATTGATTGCATTTAATAGATTTGACACATTCCATTATGAAGATGCTCCCTTTGTTTAACTGTGTATTGTTTGTGAGTTTGAGGTAGAATAAGGAAAAAGAAATGGCCAACGATGATTAACGTCAGTATAGTCCCTGTGCCTGCTGTACATCAGTATACATCGCGGGACAGTCTTTATAGAAAATGCCGCTAGTGTCCCTTTCTTTTCTTTTCTTTCACGTGTCCCACTTGATTAAGATAAGGTGCATTTGTTAAACCATACCAAACAACTGCCCAAGACATTTTTGGATGTGGAAAATCGAGGGTGTTCTTCCCTATAAATAGGAATGAAATGGTTGGCATTACCAACCAGCTTAGTAAGTGTGCATCGCAGTAGCTCTCTACTCTTCAATTCTGCCATGGCTTTCTACAAGATTTCATCTGCTTTTCTTCTCTTCTTCTTGTTAATGATTGCCCTTCCATTACTCTCCGTTGCTGAAATACCTCGAGAAATTGCTGAAAAGATCGAGCGTGTGAATAAAAAGGGAGAGCTTTATGGCCTCGTCGTTTCGACCAGAGCTGAACTTGATGTAGTTCTGGACGAGCGCTCTGGAACGTTCCGTCCAGACAGAGATTTACCCACCGTAGATATCTCTGGTTGTTGCAAACCCATTTGACTTCGTCTCTCCCCTTGTTAAAACTTAGATTTGGGTTTTTCCCTGGGGTTTTGTTTCTTACCTTCCCAAGTGTAAATGGTAAGATAATATAGATTAATGGTTGATGTTGGGTATTGTGTTGCAGCGCGGAGGTTTCATGTGGGAGATATTGGAGGGCGTAGGAGTCTTGTGGTGATGTGCGGAAGGGGAATGGTATACCAGTAGTGTTAGCATTATTATGAAAAGTAGCAGTTAAGAGAAATTAAGAGAAAATGTTTCTGATTTGTTGGGTATGTTTTAATGATTTTCGTATTCAGTGATTTATTATTAGAAAGAGGGAAGAGAAAGATTGTAGAGAGGACTTGAAAAAAAATCTGAGATTTTTAAGAAATTTAAAAAAAAGTTATATTGATTATTCTAAGATTTAATATTAAAGGAAAAGAACCTAAGTTAGAAATAGAATTAAGATAATATATCTCTAAAAATTTCTTAGGTTTATTATCTTTATTCTATTTTAATCAAAATTAAAAATGAGTAAATTTACATTTTCTTCAGGTAGATTTCTTTTAGGTAGAAATTAGTAGTGTCAAAATTCAAACAGTTGTTTTGAGGTTAATTTCTTAAAGAAAATTAAAAATTATATAACACTTTAATTTTTTATAATTTATTTAGGTGAATTTTTAACATTTTATTTAAGTTAAAATTAGCTGTGTTAGATTTATTTTATAACAAATTTAAAAATAAATAAATTCAAATAATAATTCAAATTTTGTATAATTTATTTAGAATCTAGATAAACTTTTTACTTAAAAAAATGCAACTTTTCAAATTAACTTTCAGAGTCACGGTTTATTATTTTAAAACTGTTTTACAATTAAAATTTATTTTCTATTAAAACAAAAAATTATGTTTTATTATTTTAAATATAAATGAAATGTTAAATTGTCATTAATTATTTAACAATTAAATTATTTAATTAGAGCCCTGGAATTACCATGTTTTATGTAAATTTTTATATCTAAATAAGTAATTAAAAAAAATGAAAAATGTGTTGGCACAGGTGAATGCAGCACAGACGACACAGTTGATGGTCACTCTGTTTCGTGTGAAGGCAGTAGTACAGTACGGAAGAGGGTCCAGCGCCAACCCTGGTAAACTCAACATCGGTGACGTGGCGATTCCCCGTCAATTTGCACACACTGGCCTTTTCTACTGGGAGGTGAAACCCTCGTCTTTCTTCACTTATCTTCATTTTTCCCTCTTAAAATCTTGTAGATGGGATAACTAGTTTTAAACTGATTTTGGGTATGGGATAAACACAGAAATTTGGAGGTGATGATGGGAGATTCGATCGTGAGATTGCGAATCTCACATTTTCCGATTATAACGTTAGAAAATCAAAAAGCCAAGTTCCAAATGAGCTTCAGAGTGTGTATCCCCAGCGAGAAGAGATCTTTTCAATGAGAGGAAAGGTTGAAGAGGGAAAGCCCCAGTTTTGGTTGAATGTGGACAATGCTCTCTATACCACTGCACAACAGTTGGAGGTATTGCCATCAGCTTACATGTGTTTACCACTAAATTTTGCTTTCAATTTTTTTATGCTTTGTGGATAATTGTGAGTATTCATTTTGATTTCAATTAATTGATAACTTTTATTGTTATATTGATTTGAATATTACAGAAAGTAGATCTGGATAAGTGCCTGTCAAAGGAAAAAGCCTCTGCATGTCTGCAAGAGCAGCCAAGGATAAAAAGGGTTGAGAAGGGCAGCAGTTCCAACTTTTATGTGAATAACGAAGCATACAGAGACTTTCTCCACAACCAGCTGAACGTTGTCTCCATCGACACCTCAAGCGCCGCAATTGCTATGGTAGGATATCAATGTGGATAAGATAGTGTTTCCATTACGTTCATTAAATACACGTGGTTGTGAGAAAACATGCAATTGTGCAGGTGTGCGAGAGCGAGAACATACCATTCATAGCAATGAGATCCATCACTGATTATGCAGGAGGGTCTCCTGATGGAAATGATATTACTGTGATGAGGAATTTATGGCCTCAGCATGCTCGCAAGGCAATCACCCAGATCTTCACCAATTTCCCATCGATGGATTCCAACATCCGTTCTGTTGCTTAAGACTTGATCCGGTGAAAGGATATGGAGCTATGTATTTAGCTTCAATGGCTGCTCAATCTATATGTGTGTAAAATCTATATGAGTGTACAATCTATGAGTGTGTCTTAGCTGCTTCTGTCGCTTCAGAAGTTACCGTCTTAATTACCATAAATAAGAGTGGCTTGTTGTAAACATCTCTTCTGCTCTATGATTTTTTTTTTAAATTCTTAAATAGTACTGAAATATGGAAAAACCAAAACCAGGAAACAGAGAGAAGTTTGCGAGAGACGAGAGAAAACATTTAGAAATTCACACCAGCTAAGCAAGAGCTTGCAAAACATTTAGAGCTTGTTGCAGCAGAAGATTATTAAAATCCCAAAACCTCGACCTTGAAAACCTTCTGTTTTGGACTTAAACGACCTTAACAACTCTACCCTGCACGCACATATGAATATAAGTATTTTTTACCATTTTATTTCAAGAAACATTGAAATTACAACGTACAGACTAATTAAGACTTACCATCATATAAAACAGAGCATTCAGAAAAAAACTGATATTTACAGTCAAGCGGATCCACTATTTACCACTTTTGTGATTCAATGTGTTGAAAGTATTTATCAGTTGCAACATTAATCTCTGAGATCTGGACGACACACTTCCATGACATCCTCCAACCCCTGTAAGAAGCTGAGAGTATTTTCATGAGATAAAAGGTCACAATGAGCAGAGGCTTATCATCACTGTCGTTGCCACTATGAACATGCCTACGATGCTTCCGACATCTTATTGACCCATCACTATCATGTCATTGTCAGTTCATAAGTGCCCCCAGCTATTGTTGATAATGATTGCCCCATACAGTATTATTCCATGGGAATCGAACAGTTTCGGTCCATTTAAGGTTTAATATTGATTCGCAGTGTTCACCGACGTGGCATTGATCGAGTAGGATTCTATCAAATCATTTTTTTTTTAATTTGTATTCGTCGATCGAATAATTTTAATTTGTTTTTACCCCAACTTTATTCATCCATATAATTATTTATTTTGATATGTATTATATATACGGTGAAATGGTGTGAGAGCGGGGAAAAGGTGTAGAGGGGTTGTTTTGGTTGGGTTTAATGGTTAGGATGCTTTGTGAATTCATAGGAAAAGGATTGTCATAGTAATAGGGTTAGGATTTATGTGATTCATCTTTTTATTACAAAAGAGGTTTTGTTTCATCAAGATGTTCAAGTTGTTAGGAGTTGTTCTTATTACTTTTAACTTGTATTTTGTATGTTCTATTATCTCCTTGTAAAGAGTGTAAGAAGTATTGGGTTGGAGTTTTCAAAGGTGAGGACATCACTCAAACCTCAATTTCTTGTCCTAATGATATGGCTAGTAAGAAGGATAATATCTCGATACACATGTGCCAAATATGGTTGTGGAAAGATCCTCTTCTAGATTTGAAAATGCAATAGTTGGAAGACCTTTTGGTTCGTAGCCTAATATTGATGTTGTCAAATTTTGGGCTCTGTTGGTGTAAATAGGCATTTTACCTATGTAGTTCATTCACAAGGCCTATTTGCATGTTAAGCTTACTTAGTCCTAGGAATCCTTCTAGAAGTCTTAGTTGTCACTTAGATCTTATCTTTTTGACATTTAATTCTTGGTTCCTGGGTCATTTAATATTAGTTGAGTTAGTCTCATGTTATAGGATTACGACACATGTCATAATCTTGTCTAACCCTATCTTTCACCTTGTCTATATAAGGAAGGCTCTAGTACATTTGTTTCATATCATATCAAGCAAGCTATTATCTTGCCATACTCTCTTGTGAAAGGATGTCATTTTGTTTTGCAAGTGATCTTGGAGTGTGAGCTAATTTTCAGCTCCTATAGGCTAGGCATAGAAGGAAATTGAGGGGCCCTAACTCATCTAGAAATTTTTGTTATGGTGAAGGGGTTTTTCCCTTTTCCTTCACTTTTAAGGATGACTATGTTCAAAAAATTATTGAGGGCCCTTAGTTTCTTGGAAAATCATGTTTAGCCTTATGCAAATAGAAGTAGGTTTCAATCTTATTAAAGACTGTTTAAACATGGCCCCTAGATGGGTTAGGATCCTTGGCCTCCCACTTTAATACTAGGAAGAAGAAGTCATGGGGGGGATAGCCAAACATTTTTGCCACCTTTTAGCCACCAATGGGGTGACTAGATTGAGGAAAAGTCTTGTTTTTCTAGATTATGTGTGGATATAGAAATTAAGAAGGAAAATTCTTTTCTTTTGGTCCTATGTTTTGAATACAAAAATTAGTTTTAGTTCATTGAGTACAAAAATATGTCTTCTTTCTACAAAATTTATTAAAAAATGGTCACCTATATTAACATTGCTTGAGGAATAATAAGAATAAGGAGCTATGTAGAAAAAAATTCAATGAAGCTCCTAGCTCCACCCTAACCCTTGCAAGTGAAAATGTGGTCCAAAAGGAATAACTCATGTACACTTTCCCTAACAAGGAAATATAAATAGAGATAGTGTTTCTCCAAGGTTGAATATGTTATAGAGAAGTAAGATTTTGTCTAGGAGAAGTTAATTTTGGCTCTAGAGATTATTCAGAAACCCCCTATTTAGGCTTATATTTCTTTTATGAATAAGTTTTACTTCATCATTTATATAAAATAATATTACACATTCACAAAAAAGTGGGTGGATATAAAATCACACCCCTAAAATCCAAATAGGGCCATTGCCTAGATCGTAAAATATAAAAAAGTAAGTTGCTAGGCAACAATAGTAATAGCAAAAGGGGGAGGAAGTGGGTCTAGGTCACTCAATTTATCCCATGCATTAGTGGGGTCTAGAGCATCCAAAGGAGGGTCCCAAACCTTATCATATTTATCTTTTTCCTCATAGCTTAGTAAAATTGCAAGAGCTAGCTAAGGAAATTTGTTGGAATCAAACTAGGTAGAAGCTCCACTAGAAGGCCACCAAGAAGTTCCCCCCATGGGTAGTGGAGTGGTGGAGCATTTGATGAGTAGGCTATTACCAACCCCATTGTCCATTATCTCCTTTACCAGTTGAAGAAGCCTATGAACAAATAACATGGTTTCCACAAGTACAAAGGCTTTATCCTTGCTAATGCCCACAAGAACGCAAGTGGAATTGGGAGGAGGGGGATAGGGAAACTCTAGACACAACATAAGGTGCATTACCTCAATGGTCAAGAAGCACTTTTAGGTGAGCCGCTTCTAGTGCAATTTTATGAGCTTGCACTAAGATCCATAGGATATATGTTTTTATGTTTTTCCTGTTGGTTGTAAGAATGTGAAAAACATGTTCCACATGATCAAAAAATGAACAAAGACACCTTCCATGTAAGAGATTTGCAAACAAAGAATTGATATATTCCTCAACAAGAAAAAGCTATAGAAGAACTATTAGGATATGTGACATTAAAATTGATATCCTAAGTTGATTTTTGTGTCTCCACGTTCTTTGAATAGTGTTCTTGAGGGAATGAGGTACAAAATATTTATTATTTAGTTTCTTATGACAAATTTTAATTGCATTCAAAGAGGTGGACCCTTCACAGTGGTGGTTACAAGGCATCCCAAAAGAATATTCTTCCTAGGCGTCCAAATTTTTGGGTTGGGACCACTTAAGTGTGCATGTCCTTGCATGTTATTTGCATGTTTTGCATGCTCTTGCATGGTTGGGCTCCCAATTTTTCATGGTGGTGCATGAGCTTGCATGTAGCCATCAAATCCATCAAAGACTTATGGAGCACTAGGGTTTGACTCAATTTGACTAGCTATGTGTTAGGTGCCCATGTAAAGGCCATTCAAGATTTTTATATTTTTATTCCATGTTTATGGGTTTTCCACTAAGGGGAGTGTGGGTTTTTCCAGGTGGTTTTTCTTGTTGTTTTGGGATACCATTTGTGGTATTCTTTCCCACAAACTTCTATATATTGGAGCCTTGGGATGGTGGTTTAGTATGAGTTCTTTGTGTGTTTTCAGGATGACAAAGTGTTGTCAGATTGTAGAGAGGATTGTTGTATTGATGTACTTCCTTGAAGATTAATAAAAACATTGGATCTCTTTGGGTGTGGAGTTTTTTCCAACAAGGGTTTCTCCACATATATCTTGTGTCACTTGTGTTAATGACTTGTGGTACATTACAGATTTTTATTTTATCGTTGCAATTGTTAATCACTTAACCTTGTTATCGCTATCTTGAACATATAATTTTAGATTTGCAATATTTAAGTTCATATTGCTACATGTTATGCCTTGATTTCCAACATTTGGTATCAGAGCTAATGGCTCTATTAAGAGAGGGACACCTTTCTTTCAAGTGTTGAAGGATTTTTGGTTCTAGTGGGAGATTGTACATTGTGGGTTTTGAAGATTTGTGAATAATATTGAAAACCATGGCATTTACCTCTCATCTGGATATTGAGAAATTCAATGGCATTGGCTACTAGATTTGGAAGTTGAAGATGGAGAATCTCCTTGAAGAGAGAGATCAGTGGTTAATAGTTTTGAACCAAACAAAACCAAAGAAAATTCCTAATAAAGATTGGAAGAAAATGGATAAGAAGGCACAAGGAACCATTTGGTTGTGTCTTGTAGATTTCATCCACTTGAATGCTTCGGAAGAATCCACCACATATAATTTGTGGAAGAGGATAGGTGATATCTTTCAAACTAAAATTTTAACTAATAAGTTGTATCTCAAAAGATGTTTGTATTTTTTGAAAATGAAGGACGGTGATTCTATTGTAGAACATTTAAATGCTTTTAATATGATTTTAATTCATCTTGCATTAGTAGATGTTAAGCTAGAAGAAGAAGATAAATGTATTTTTTTGTTTTTCTCTTTACCTGAATCTTGGGAAAATATAATTGTTGCCATAATAGTGGTGGTATAGAATCGAAGATCTGGATAGTCTCATTGCAATACTTTTTTTCAAAAGAGATGAGGAGAAATCCCATGAATGCAAGCTCCCAAGATGCCTTGCATGTGTGAGGAAGGTCCAAAGAAAAGGGAGGGCCTAAAGGGGACAAGAAGAGAGACAAGTATAAAAGATGTTATAAAACCCCTAGGAAGAGAAAAGTGTTGGAATTGTGGTAAAAGAGGGCATGTGAAAAATGCGTGTAGGAATAAGAAAAAGAGATTGGATGCTTTCACGGAAAATTCCTCTAAAGATGGTGATTCTAATGCTTTGTTTATTTCTGCTAACACTATTAGTAATAATGCTTGGCTTATTGATTCAAGTGCCTCCTACCATATGACTTCTCACAAAGTGTGGTTTATTTCATATTCAGCCTATGATGGGGGAGAATTTTTCCTTGGTGATGACAACACGAAGAAGATTTTTGGTAAGGGAAGGGTAAAGTTGTGTTTTGATGATGGGAGGGTTAAAACCCTTGATAATGTTTTGCATATTCAAGGACTTGTGAGAAATTTAATTTTAGTATCCAAGTTGAATGATTCTAGAATGCATGTGACATTTTACAAGTCTAGTTGTAGGTTGGTAAGAGGGAGTTTGGTGATTGCTAAAGGATCTTGAATAGGGACTTTACTTCGACTTAATGTCTCCACTTTTTTTAATTCTGCCAATGTAACTAGCACTGAAAATGCATGTATGTTGTGGCACCATAGATTGGGTCACATAAATGAAAAAAGGTCTTAAGACTATTTTGAATAAAAAGTTGGTTGACGATCTTTTTGATTATTCTGTTAGTAAAAATGATGTTTGTGAGCACTATGTTTTTGGTAAACATAATAGATCATCTTTACGTAATGGGACTAATAAAGCTAAGAGATTATTTAAAGAGATCATTCATTTCGATGTGTTTGGACCTATAGTGTAGGAAAAAGTATCCCCTTTTCACACTTAATATGGGAATGAATAATTAATGATAAAATGAACCTAATTGTGCCTTATTTAGGGTGTTGTAAAGTGTATCTTTACACTTTCTCACTAGTCTAGGGTTTTATTAATTAATTTGGCTTTTTTATGCTTTAATTGGTCTTATTTTGCATCCACAAGCCTTATTAAATACATTTTTCTAAGGATAATCCTAACACTTAACTAATGACCAATCATAATTTAATGTTTTTGGGTTGTGTGTCACTTGGGAATATGAGTCCCACCTAAGTTTCGAGGCCTAATCCTAAATTTTACGTAGAACTCAGCATTTCTTGAAATTTGTGTCCCAATCCTAAGCTACTGGGGTTCATACACTCCAACTAGTGTATGAGTCTTTTCTTAGCTTGGACCTATTTTGAATTCAATTTTTGGTAGTACTTTATTCTCCTAGATTTATGTTGGCTTGTAATGTTGTAATTTCAAGAAATTTGGCATAAACAAGTATAAATACAAGGCTATTTCACATATTTTCTCTTAGCATTTTTTATGAGCGAGTATCCTAGCAAGTTTATGATATCAAGAGCATTTAAGAGCTTATTATCAAGAATTTTGGAGCTATATTCAAGATTCAAGCATCATGTCAAAGTCTTAATGCACTGTGTGAGTTTTTGAGCTAAAATTTGTGATGTAGGTTTTCATGATTCAAGCAAGCATTCAAAGACATTATCTCATATGAATAAACAAGAGTCAAGATTCACATTCATGCTAGTCATTTCACATAAGTTTTCATCCTTTGTTACAAGGGTATGGTGAGTTGCAACATTAAATATTGTTCATTCCTTTCATTCTTTTATATTTCATTTCAAGGTTTGATTACCAAAATGAGGTTTGACCAAGGCAAACCCCTATCCACTAACCAATCAATATTTTTGCTATAACAAACCACTAGAGGATATCATAGTTTTGGGAAAACCCTGATACTAGGACTAAATCACCACCTTGGGCGTGTGAGTCCCAAAATACACTTTTCAACCATTTTCTATAGATCCTAGTTTAGCAATTACAGATTCTAGATTTAGCCCAAAACCCTAAACTAGGACTAAATCACCCAGCTTGGTGTATGAGTCCCAGTGTGCATCAAAATTCATAATTTTTGAATTCCATACCTTTTTTCAAGCATCTTCATTTTTCCAAGTGCACCTTTGTTTATCTCTAGTTCATTATTCTCATTTCAAGTTTCATTTCCTAAGTTACATAGCTAGATTTTCATATTATATGCTTTACCTTCTTTCTAATCCTTTGCTTAGTGGTGAACCCCCTTTCTATAATCATACCCAAGGAAACCATCCTAACCCTATAGACCATTCCTCAATCAAGTCAATTGGTTGAGAGATCTTGGTCTCCTTTAATGAACTAGAGTGAAATAGGCCCTTATCCATTGCGTATTCCATCTCCTAAAAAGTGGAGCACCCTATTTCCCTTGTGTTCAGGACCAGTGTATGTTGACTCTTGAAAAATCTTGTTATTATATGTCACTTTCATTGAAAATGTGTCAAGATACACCTAGATTTATTTTATGCGTACAAAATCTAAAGTTTTCACTAAGCTTAAAGAATTCAAAGCCTTAGTTGAGAAGAAAATGAATTTTAAGATAAGGGTGTTGAGATCTAGCAATGGGGGCGAGTATTTTTCAAGGGAACTTGATGAGCTATGTAAGCATGCAGGTATTGTTTGAAAAAACACTACACCTTATACACATCAACAAAATGGGGTAGCAAAAATAATGAACCAAACCTTAATGGAAAGATCTAGGAGCATGTTGAGTGGTGTTAAGCTTGATAGATGATTTTGGCTAGAAGTTGTAAGTTTTACATGTTATTTGGTTAATAGATCTCCTTGTTCAGCTCTTGTTGATAAAACTCCTTATGAAGTGTGGATAGCTAAAAAGCCTTTTGTTTCACATTTAAGGGTCTTTGGTTGTGAGTATTTTATTCTTGTGCCTTAAGATAATCATTATAAGTTGGATCCAAAATTACATAAATGCATCTTTGTTGGTTACGGTGAGAATGTAAAAGGTTATAAGCTTTGAAATCCACTAACCCTTGTATAGGGTGAAAATAAGATCCACCCTAATGAATGAGAAAAAGAGATCAATCATGTATTTTTCAAGGCCATAAATACCTCAAATTATGCAAAATATGATGCTAATAACAGCCAGAAATACAACCTAACTATTATAGCAACTATGAGGAATTTTTTTAGAGCATAAAAGGTTGTGCACCTATCCAAAAACTTATTGTTTTTGAGCTATGGAGGACTCATTCGCCTTCAGGGGTGAATGGGTCCTTTTAGGGTTTTGGAAAACTTATTTTAGGATCTTGTACCTTGATTTTTGAACTCTTAAAATCCTAGTTACCAAGTTTTGGAAGCTTTTAGTTAATTTTGTAGATCTCTTTCCATGATCTTGCACTTTGAATGATAACTTTTGCAACTTTGAAACTTTGACAAATTTTTCTCTAAATCTTGATCAACTCAATCGTCAACCTATAAATCTGCAATCACATACGCAACCTAGAAATAAAAACTTGTTGATTTGTTAGTGAATGGGGGTTTTCCTCATTCAAACCCCTTCAATTAATTAAACCAAATGATGAAATGAATGGAATGAAGCATGAAAGTGCAATAATGTAATTGATATCACCTTGGATTTTCTCTTGTGAATCAAATCTATAAAGAATCATAGAGTGGACATGAAGAATGAATATCTTGGATGTAGGATGATGCTTTTAAATGAATCCTCAATGCAATATTTACTTCTTAGCTCAACACACATGAATGCATGAAACCCTTGACATGATGATAAAACCTTGAATTGCTGCAATAAATCTTTGAAATCTACCTTGAAATGCCTTATAAATGCTCTTGAAGTGATCTAATGCTCTTTCTTTTGATCTCATGAAGTCGCACGAAATTGCTAGGAGAAACAATGTGAATTAACCTCTTATTTATACTAAATTAGGAGTTTAACCCCAAAATTCAAAGAACTAAGGTCGACACCAGATTTGGAAAGAAAGATAAATTAATTCTCACCAAAATGAAATTCAAAAATTAGGGTCTCATTAAAGGAGGACCCATTCGCCACTAAAGGCAAATGGGTCCTAGCTAAGTTTCTAGGACCGGGCTTCAAGGAGCTAAAAGAAGGCCAAAAACCCATTCCAAATCAACTAAGAAAGGAGGTCCCTATTAAGGGAGGACCCATTTTCCACTAAGGGCGAATGGGTCCTAGCTCAACTTACTAGGACCAAATTTTTCCCAATAAAATAATTTGATATTTAATTTATGATTGTCAAGAAAGATCTGAGTAGGAGGTGTCAAAATTAAGGCCTAAATTTGAATCAAAAGAGGGTTAATAACTCCAATGAATTAAGACCACCTAGATAAGTGTGAAAGTGTTTTATAACACTTTACAACACTTAAAAAAGGTACATATTATGATTATTTTATTTAGGAAGGGACCCATAAGGTTTAATTAAGCAAATAAGTCCTAGAAAAGTGTGAAAGTGTGTTACAACACTTTACAACACCCTTGCAAAGGACCAATTAAAGAATTTTTTAGTTAAATAAAGGTCCTAAAATGATTTGAATGTGTAAAAGACATTACAACACCACTTCAAGACACCATTAGTTCAGTTTTGGTGTCAATTATTAGATCAAGCAAGAAAAAGGCTACTTTTTCTGTTACTACATTTTTCCCCCACTTTAGTCATAGGAAGGCCCCATCTCAAAATCACACTAAAGTATACATCCAAGACACTTAAGTATGCTGCAATAACAAAGATAGATGATCATACCCTATCAAAGGCCAAGAAAATAAACAAAAATAAAGGATCAAGCACAACCCATTCAACATGATGTGAGGCGGTGGATGTTTGTCCATAAAAAATGTTGCTCAATCTAGGGCCATGAAACTTTAGGTCATTCATGGGGTGTGTTTATCCAAAAATATGTGTATGCTCACTCTCGGGTAGTGGAACCTCAGTCTGTCCACTAGGTGAGTTGTCCCAATGAAGCGGTTTAGTGAGAAAGGTATGCCATTGTGTCAGCTTCCCATGCTAGTGTATTGGCTTCCCACTATATAATGAGAAAAGCATTCCAGTGTATCAGCATCTCATCATACAAACCATACCCAATTTATCCTCTTGATAACTTTAATAAGGAACCATAATGTAAGTTATTTTCATAAATTCTTTTGAATTTCATATAAAAAAAATTGCTTAAAAGGGGATTTTGTTTTGTTCGTGCAATGGTCTTCCTCTTAAGGAGTGTTGTGCCTAATGTCTCCAAGAGAGGACAAGTAAAAAGTGTCAAATAGTCGCCCATGGGATTCCTCATTCACATCATGCCATGATAGTATATCGTACACTCTTGGATGGAATTAAACCCAATGACACCACCAAGAAGAGGATACATCATAAGAAAAAATAAAAATGACACCATGAAATTTTCCAAAAGATGTCATCTATGTATGCCTCCACTTTAAAACGGTTGCTACACCATCACTATTAGCAATTTCTTTAAAGTAGCCAATGATTTTGATCCTAAGACATGAGAGCTTTCCTCAAAAAACCCTATACCAAGTTGAATATAATTCTGAAGCAAGTTGTGTCATGAAGTAGGAAGGAAGGGTTTCCCCCACAAACACATAAGGGATCTATGGATTTGGAGTCAATATGTTTGTGCTACAATTTTACCATAGAGCATGGAACTGTCATCATTCCTCAAATACACATAGAACTGGAAGAATGACACAAAGAGAGTGAAAACAAAGAAAAACCTTTCGTGTCAACATGGAAGAAACATGAATCATGTCTCGATGCCTTGTGTCATCACCAAAAGGAAAACATAAGACAAATGGAAAAGAGAAAAAAAAGATTTTGGGTCAACATAGAAGAGACATAAATGTCTCAATGCCTTGCATCAAACCCAAAAGGGAAACACAAGACAAGTGAAAAACATGATTACGACATAGAGAAGAATGAAGGTACATATAGAAGAATGCACAAAAGAGAGAAGAATATCAAATGAAACATCACGGGGGATCACATTACGCACATGTAATTTACATAAAAAGAAAAGAAATGAAAAAATAAAAGACTAGTAAGGCACAGGTGAGTCAACCTAAAGCAGGTCATTTGCCTCTCAATCTTGGTTGATATAAACAGAAGGCAGGCAACTAGCCAAAGGGACAACATCAAGTGCCAAACTAGGAAAAATCTAACTAACCCCTTGCCCCCATTGAGTGCAAGAAAAGGATGAGCTGAGGATGGATGATGGTATGTTGCTCCTTGCAAAAAGGAAATGATTTGTAATTAATGTATACATGCAATAGTGAGTATCCTATGATCCTACAACTATTGCATGGCGAGGAGCAACAAATAATGTTATTGATTATGCATGTGTAATTAAAATGTTCCCACATGTAGTATCTATTAGTTCAGGATGTACCAAAGTTAAACTTGTCTTGGAAGAATATTTTGCAAGGTTGTTTATATTAAATGAAGGTTTGTTTGGTGGTTTGATTTCTATCAGAGGACAATAACCAAGACCACAAGTCATTTCTTGTGTGTTAGGCTCTATAGGCACAC
This sequence comes from Sequoia sempervirens, assembly GCA_007258455.2. Taxonomy (NCBI): domain Eukaryota; kingdom Viridiplantae; phylum Streptophyta; class Pinopsida; order Cupressales; family Cupressaceae; genus Sequoia; species Sequoia sempervirens. Next base: position 30,821,240 of record VDFB02193867.1, read on the forward strand.
AGATACCTTGTTCTCTAGCACCACATCCTTTTCCACTATAACCAAGTTGTTTCATAAGTTCATAACCTCTTCCATAAAGATTTTTAATTTCTTTAGGATTCAATGGTTGTTCATAATCAACTTCATCAATTTTTTTCATGTATGTTGTTTTTTCTTCTAAAGTAGTTGAAGTGGATGATTTTGAGTATTTTATTGCAATTATTGCTTCTTTGTTTCCCTTTGTAGACTCTTTTATTATGATCTTGTACTCGCCCATGGATTTAGGTATAAAATCAAAGGAAATCAAAGCAAATCAAAGCATCTTCAAATAATTTTATCACCTCTTCAATAGTATTTTGTTTTTCTTTCTCAAGATGCAAACAACTTTGGGGTTTAGGATCGGTCTTCATTGTATGCACCTTGTTATAGATGTCAGTAATGTCACTGTAACTTGGTTGTTGTTAAACATTATCATTATCAAGTTGTTGTTTAGGTGGTTCTAAGATATTCTTGGGTTAATTTTGAACTTGTGGTTTTTGTGAAGATGGATAAATGATAAGTTGAGGCTTAGGTGGTTCAATAATTAGAGGACTAGAAGGAGCTCTAATGTTCATAGCCTCAACACATTTGTCCTTATTTTCATGATGTCTTAGTGAAGGGGGGGTCTAATTCCACTTCATCATCCTCATCTAAGGAGGTCACATCACTATTTTTTGGAAGACATGTATCAATGTTCTCATTTTCTTGCATCATGATATCTTCCCTTGTAGGAGAGCAACAAACTAGATGTTCATGGCATTCATTGTTTGGTTCTTCTAAACTGTCTTCATCATAAGTAAGGGAGTGATCAATGGTTGGATTTTCATGCTTATCAATGATGACATTCTCTTGTCAATAATGCTTTTCCTAGGGGAAGAGAGGAAAATAGGACTCCCACAACTCTCATCAATTAGATCTCTTAACACAAAAGTATCTTCATCATAAATAGGAGAGATATTAGGAGAAGGCCAAATTTGATTGTTATGATTGCCCACATGATGTGATTTCATCCTTTTTTTCTAAGTTCTCATTCTATTGTGCCATAACTTCTACCCTAGTAGAAGAGCTTTTATGAGGTTGATCACATTTTTTCATTGTATTTTGTAAAGTACCTTCATCACAAATAGGGGAGGCCTCAAGAGAAGAACAACTATTAGTTGCATGCTTACTAATGATTGGAATTTTTTGTTCAAATAGATCTTCCCAAATGGTAGAGGCATTAGGAAAGGGAGAAACAATATTCTCATGATTGCCAATAAGTACATATTGTTTAACACCAAACTATCTTCTTCACATCTAAAAGAGTTATTAGGAGAAGAACAAATTTGATTGTCATTACACTAAAAGGAATTCTATAGTCACGACAGGGGTGGAAAAAAACTTTGTAAAGATTTTGAAGTTGCATTTAAAATGACGTGCAGGTGGCAGTACTCATGAGCAACAAAGTAATAGTAGATGACAATTGAAATGGTCTTTACTGGATGGTAGTGGAATGCATGTCATGTGAAATAGTTGAATAGTGGAGAGTGAAAGGTCGTATGAAACGACATGTACTGGAAGAGCCACCTATCTATTTTTAGCTACAAATGGACTACAATTGGCATTTCAATAGAGCGAGCATTTTAGTTTTTGTAGAAGCATTTCAAATCAAGTACACAATGAAAATGAAACCTTGCATTTTATGTCTATCCTATTTGTTACGAAATATATTGTGCTGAAAAATATCACGAGTGTATTTTACATGCATGTCTACCAATGTGGCTGCAAAATATATTGCGCTAATAAATTCTTTGTTATTTAACTATTATAAAAATTGTATATCAATATTTTTAATGAATTATTTCTATCTTTATTAGGTACCAACGAAGGGTTGGGATGATACAAATATTTGGAAACATATTGAATAACATATTGTTGCTATAGCTTTTTGATCCATGTGTGAAAGGCAGGCTCATGGATGTAACAAATCCCAATCTTAGTGGTGAATATATTGAAGATGAGATTGTGAAAGTGCTCAAATTAGGATTGATATGTTGCAATCCTCAACCAGAGGTGAGACCTGACATCAGAAAAATATTGTAGATAATTGAAGGGGAAGTGTCTCTTCCCACTTTACTTCCATATGAAATGAGTGGAGGGAGCAATAATTCATTACCAAGTATAGGATTATCTTTTTCCTCGACTTCCAAATTTGTAGAGGGATGATAGTGGAGAGTCTCAACAAAATCAGTCATCATTTAGTAGAGGATTTCTTCTCAAATTATAATGGAAAGCACTCAAAAGAGGGCAGGTACTTCTTTTGTACGGAGTTGTTGGCCAGAGGCCTAGAGGATCTCGTTTTCATATGGTGTTGAGTGTTCAATTGCAAGAACATGGAAGAGTGAAAAGAGTCAATGTATTCTCCTTTGGCATGAGACTAATGAAATAATTCCTCTCTATCTTTTGTTGCCTTGATAGTGTTCATTTGTCTTGAAAAAATGATTCACTAGAATAGAGTATTATTTTAAAGGTTAATATTTAGGTTTAGAGAAGTGTTTGCATCATAAATTAACATATAATTGTATCGTGTCTTGTTTCATTTTTGATTGAGTTTAATTTTTTCAATAACTCTTGACATATTTTATATATATTAATTTCAATCTATGTATGCTAGTGGTTATCTACAATTACATCCCAATCTCCTATAATTTCTTCCCAAGTAGGAGAGGAAGGATTGGCATATCTCTCAATCATTGTATCTCTTAACACCAACATGTCCTCATAAATGTGATTTTCACGATTGTCTACAATTGTATCCTTTTTCACTAAAGCATTCTTACAAGTAGGGGAGGTGTTGGGAGATGAATGGAGACTAGGTAAAGTAATGGTAATGATCTCATCATCTTGTGTCATAATATATTTCCAAGGGGGACAACACGAAGGGAAAGCAAGACTTTCATGATTCTAAATGATTGCATCTTCTTTCACCAAGATACCTTCAGCACTAATAGGGGATATATTGGGAGAAAAACTTTGATCTTCATGTTTATGTATGCTTGTATCCTCTTCCATCACATCATTCCCACAAATAGGATAGATAGTGATGGGTGTAGATTTAAGGAAAGTGTCAAAATTTTCACCCTCTTGCACTAAGAGACTCTCATAACTAGGAAATGTATTGAATGAGTGACTAACATGATTATTGCCTAACTTTTTATTTGCGAACTTAGAAAATATGGATACTAACATTAATATAATGCAATGAAATGGCTTAGAATGAAATGTAATTTTCAGATTTTGAGCAATGCAATTTACTGATTACACAATGCAATAAGCTGAAAATGAAATGTTTTGATGTAATTTGGAATTTTTAACAATACACTGAAATGAAGAAATTTAAGCTAAATGCAAAGAAATTGATGAAACAACAAATTAGAAAATTGAAATAGCAAGATGAATGCACCAAATAGAAGCTAAAAATTGAGATTTTAATGTCTTGAAAATGCAGATCTATAGCTAACAGAGACTCATTCCCCAATAAGGGCAAATGGGTCTTGGTTAGGTCTTTTTGGGAGTTTTCTATCTATTTCAAACTAAATTTTAATGTCTTTTTAGATGCCAAAAGGTACAAATCAAGCCTGATCAGGGACTTATTCGCCAATAAAGGAAAATGAGTCTTGGTAAGGTCTTTTTAAACATTTTTTAATGGTTTGCAAGCTTTCAGATATATCTTTCAGTTCTAGGTTGTAGACAATGAAATGTAGCTTTATATTTTCCAAAAAGTTAATACAAAAATTCAATAGAAAGATGAAATGCAAGACCTAGTTTGAAACATTTGCAATCTTTTTTTATTTTCAAATGCAATTGAATGAAATCTAAATGAGATACAAAACGATCGATTTATTTTTCTAATTTTTAAATTTAAGAAGTACAAAACAATGCAAATCTAAACCCTATATGATATGCAAGATTTAAATGCAAAAGAAGAAACCCTAAATGAGATCTAATTCAATGAAAATGGATGCAAATGAATGCAATATCTAATCTAGGATGTAATGAAAGACTCCAAAATTCAATAAAGTGCAATGTTGAATAAGTTGGGTTCACCAAATAATGTATAGGCTAAAATAGGATCCACCCTAATGAATGAGTAAAAGAGATGGGTCACTTATTTCTCAAGGCCATAAACACCTCAAATTATGCAAAATATGATGCTAATAACAACTATAACTACAACCTAACTATTATAGAAACTATGAGGAATTTTTTTAGAGCATAAGAAGTTGTGTACCTGTCTAGAAAGTTTTTTTTGAGCTATGGAGGACTCATTCGCCTTCAAGGGCGAATGGGTCCTTTTAGGGTTTCAAAAAACTAATTTCAAGATCTTGTATCTTGATTTCTGCACTCTTAAAATCCCGGTTACCAAGTCCTAGAAGTCTGAAGTTAATTTTGTAGAGCTCTTTCCATGATCTTACACTTTGAATGACAACTTTTACAACCTTGCAACTTTGACAACTTTGCTCCAAATCTTGCTCAACTTAATCTTCAACCTGTAAATATGCAATCACATACTCAAGGGTAAGATAAACTTGTTGATTTTCTAGTGAATGGGGATTTGACTCAGTCAAACCCCTTGTAGGTAATTAAACCAAATGATGAAATGAATGAAATGAAGCATGAAAGTGCAATAATGTAATTGATGTCACCTTGGATTGTGTCTTGTGAATAAAATCTACAAACAATTATGGAGTGGACATGAAGAATGAAGATCTTGGATGTAGTATTATGCTTGTAAATGAATCCTTAATGCAATATTCACTTCTCAGCTCAAAACACATGAATGTGTTAAACCCTTGACATGATGATAAGACCTTGAATTGTTGCAATAAATCTTTGAAATCTACCTTGAAATGCCTTATGAATTCTCTTGAAGTTCTCTAATTCTCTTGATTTTGATCTCATAAAGTCACACAAAATTTCTAGGAGAAACAATGTGAATTAACCCCTTATTTATACTAAATTACGAGATTAACCCCAAAATTCAAAGAACTAAGGCCGACACCAAATCTGGAAAGAAAGATAATTTAATTCCTATCAAAATGAAATTCAAAAATTTGAGTCTCATTAAGGGAGGACCCATTCACCACCAAAGGTGAATGGGTCCTAGCTAAGTTTCTAGGATTGGGCTTCAAGGAGCTAAAAGAAGGCCAAAAACCCATTCCAAATCAACTAAGAAAGGAGGGTCCTATTAAGGGAGGACCCATTCGCCACTAAGGGTGAATGGGTCCTAGCTCAACTTACCAGGACCAAAATTTTCCCAATAAAATAATTTGATATTTAATTTATGATTGTCAAGAAAGATCTGAGTAGGAGGTGTCAAAATTAAGGCCTAAATTTGAATCAAAAGAGGGTTAATAACTCCAATGAATTAAGACCACCTAGATAAATCTGAATTTTTTTTATAACACTTTACAACACTTAAACAAGGTACAAATTATGCTTATTTTATTTAGGATGGGGCCCATAAGGCTTAATTAAGCAAATAAGTCCTAGAAAAGTGTGAAAGTGTGTTACAACACTTTACAACACCCTTGAAAAGGACCAATTAAAGCATGTTTTAGTTAAATAGAGATCCTAAAATGATGTGAATGTGTACAAAATATTACAACATCATTTCAAGACACCATTAGTTCAGTTTTGATGTCAACTATTAGATCAAGCAAGAAAAAGGCTACTTTTTCCATTACTACAGCTCGTAAAATGGTTTTCTCTAGAGATGTAATTTTCAAGGATTTTAGAGCTTACTCGAGTGAAGAACAAATAAAGGAGAAAGATAAAACAAAAATAGTGCACTTCAAGACAAAGATTGAGAAGTAGGAAGACGCACATGTGGAAGAACAACGAGATGGACTTGAGGATGGAGAAGAAGAAAAGGATTTAGAGATTTTGGATTTAGTTTGGATGATGTGTAGGATGGGAATGAAGAAGAAGAGTAGAAAGATCCCCTTACTCCTACCTTAAGAAGATCCACAAGGCAACGAAATCTAGTTGACGGGTATAGCCCACCTAATTTTTTTTGTGTGTTTTCATTATTGAGTACTGATGAGGAACCTAGATCCTATTGGGAGGCTCTTTCTTCAGAAGAAAGTAAGTCTTGGATGTAGGCCATGTATGAGGAGATGATGGCTCTGGATAGTTGTGATACTTGGGATCTTGTGATTTTTCCCAAAGGAAGGAATCCCATTGGATGCAACTGGGTATTTAAAAATAAATTTGGAGTGGATCGTCAATTAGAGCGATACGAGGACAGATTAGTGGCTGAGGGATACTCTCAAAGAGAAGGAGTTGATTTCATTGAAATTTTCTCTCTTGTTGCTAAGTTAACTTGTATTAGATTTATATTATCTATTGTCGCTACTTATGATTTTGAAATAGAGAAAATGGATGTTAAAACTACTTTCTTGCATTGGGATCTTGAGGAAGAAATTTACATGCGACAACCTGACTGTTTTGTTTTGAAAGGAAAAGAACACTTGGTTTTCAGGTTAAAGAGATCTTTATATGGTTTGAAACAGTCACCCAAGATGTGGTACCAAAAGTTTGATGCATTTGCATTGAAGTTGGGTTTTTTTAGAATTGAGGAGGATCATTTTATTTACATTAAAGTTATTGATGATCATATTCTAATCATTATCTTGTATGTTGATGACATGTTGTTTATGGGTAACAACAAGGTGATTATTAAGGAGCTAACTTGACTTGATTTTTTGGCACATTTTATATGAAGGATTTGGGGGCTACAAAATATATTCTTGGGATGGAGATCAGTAGGGATCGAGTTCATAGAAATCTTTCATTAAGTCAATGTAAGTATGTTGATACTATTTTGTAAAGGTTTAATATGCATGACTATAAACCAGTAAATATTCCATTTCCAGTTGGTCAGCACTAAGTTGAGCTTAGAAATGTTTCCTAATTTTGACGATGATATTGAAGAGATGTCTAATGTTCCTTATGCTAGTTTTATTGGTAGTTTAATGTATGCAGTAGTTTACACTAGACCAAATATAGCCCAAGCAGTGGGAGTTTTGAGTAGGTTTATGTCTAACCTTGGTAGAGAGCATTGGAATTTTGTTAAGAGGGTATTTAGATATTTATGTGGTACTTTTGATTACTATTTGGTTTATATCATGGTATTGATTATGTGGATAATTCATTAGACATATAGGGTTTTGTTGATGTAGATTGGGTAGGTGACTTGGATATTTGAAGGTACACTAGTGGCTAAGTTTCTAATTTTTTTGGAGGTACAATGAGTTGGATGAGTAAGAGGAAAACTATAGTTGCATTATCCACCACCAAAGTAAAGTATATGGAAACTACACATGCTTCTAAGGAGGCAGTTTGGTTATAGATACTTGGTAATGGCATTGGTTTTAATTGCAAGACAATGAGGATTGGATGTGATCAGAGTGCCATATGTTTAGCTAAAAATCCTATGTATCATACTCATACTAAACATGTTGATATTCAGTATCTCTTTGTCTAAGAAATGGTAGAGAATGGTAAGGCTTTGATTGAGAAGGTTGAAACTTTGGATAATGTTGTAGATTCTCTCACGAAGCTAATGACCACGGATAAGTTATCTTGGTGCAAGAGGGCCATGGTCCTCGATTACTATACTTAATTTAATATTTTTTATCTCATGGATGTAATTGCAATGTATAATGTTAAGTGGGAGAATGTTAGGATAGGTGACATTAAAATTGTTATCCTAAGTTGATTTATGTGTCTCCACATTCTTTGGGAAGTGTTCTTAAGGACATGAGGGAAAAAATATTTATTATTAATTTCCTACATGACAAATTGTAATTGCATTCAAAGAGTTGACCCTTCATGGTGGTGGTTACAAGGCATCTTGGGAGAATATTCTTCCTAGGCAGACAACTTTTTTGGGTTGGGACCACTTAAGTGTGCATGTCCTTGCATGTTATTTGCATGTTTTGCATGCTCTTTCATGGTTGGAAACCCAAGTTTTCATGATGGTGCATGAGATTTCATGTAGCCGTCGAAGCCATCAAAGACTTATGGAGCACTCGGGTTTGAATCTATTTACTAAACAATCTTACAAATATTATTTGATAAATCACATTACCATCTAACTTAAACACATAAACATAAGGGTAAGTGCACCAAAATGGTCGCACTTTTGTGGCCAAACAAGAAAAAAACAAGCCATAACGCATTCGCGTTATACGCGTTCTCGTTATGTCTTTTTAAAAGCAAAAAAAAAAGTGAATCCAAATATCATTTCTCATTTCGTTTTTTCTGTGTTTTAGCTCGGCTACATTAGCCCAAGAAACCATTTATCATAGCTCTACGTTCTTGGAAGGTGATTTCTTCAAAATTCATCAAGAGCAATTAGATTTCTTCACAAATATGGTGCCACGACGACGAAAAGATGCAAGAGGTAAGTATTGTTTGGTATTTGTTTTGAATTTGTTAGTTTTAAATTGATTTTGTTTGTTTTAGTTTAGAAATGAATGTTTTTTTTTTTTTTTTTTTATGAAATCATCAACAAGAGGAGGAAAATCCTCAACCAAATCAACCTCAACAACAAAATCAACCTCCCCACCATTCTCTCAATACCCTCCTGGCACTCAAGAAAATTTGAGGAGTGAAATTGAAAACAATATAAAAGAAGTTGAGGATCTTATTAGTAGGTTGAGTGATCAAAATTCTTCAACCACAGAAAGGATACATCTAGCAGATTCATTGAAGGATTTGTTAAAAATTGTGGATGCAATTACCCAACAAATATATGGATGGCAAAATAGGAGGCAAACATGTGAGGGGCATATTATCTTGGAGACAAATTATCATATAAACAAGTAGAAGATTTAAAGATTACTAAAAGGCTGATTTGTGCTCTCTATTCAGCGACCTAGAACAAATCAAAATCTCACCCTCAATGCAAGGGTTTCCTATTCATTGGTGCCACCACAAGAGATTAGGAACCATTTTTATGACAAATGGTATATGGTCTTTGATTACCCACCGTGCAATAACTGTGAAGTCCCCCAATATTTTATTAGGAAATTATACTGTGAGTTTGTATTGAACCAAATCCCGAATTATTTTGATATGAAGGAGTTTCAGGGGAGAGGTGGGGGTCAGCACAAGATAGGCCTGGTGCACAGCCAGATCCTACACGACAGGGGAGACGACCTCTCGCTAGGCCGCCTCGTGAGCAGATTGCGATGCCGGTAGTTGCAAAGGAGAGTGCTGATGTAGAGACTTTGCAAGCGATCACATCCTTGACTCGGAGTGTCATCCACCACACTAGCCCCATTATGCAGCGCAATCCAGGGGAGTCTTCAGGTGGTGGCCTTCGAGG
>VDFB02193867.1:30830733-30855458 GCA_007258455.2 Sequoia sempervirens
TAACCACTCTAACGAGGTTTCAATGGGATACCGGTGGTCCGAAATGGGGAAACGATAATCAAAATGTGGGTTCAAAATGGGTAAATGAGGACTCTGAATGGGTGAATGGATGCACGAACTGAGGGGATGAACATTTAGGATGGCGAATGGATTCTTGAAATGAGTATATGAATGTTCGAAATGGGGAGACAAGTGATCGAATTGGTGGAACAGGTGTCCTGAATGACGAAATAGATGAAAAAGCCAATCGGTCAAGGGTCAGGTCTGCCCCTGTGAAGGGCAGGTCCACCCAAGGAACAAAAGATGGTCAAATTTTTCCAAAACAGGCCTGAAAGGGGTGGGTAAAAGGTCAGGTCTGCCTCTAGATGGGTCAGGTCCACCTGCAGAGGGCAAGTTCACTTGTCCAGAGGTTAGGTCCACATATGGAGCAAAAGTTGGTCAAAAATGGCTAAAACAGGCTCCAAAGGACTGGTTTATAGGTCAGGTATGCCCCTAGATGGGTCAGGTATGCCCCTAGATGGGTCAGGTTCGCCCCTAGAGGGCAGGTCCACCTATTGGGAGGGTAGGTCCGCCTATGGCAAAAAAGTTGGTCAAAATTGGCTAAAAAAGACTGGAAAAGGCTGGTTCAAGGTCAGGTTAGCCTGTTCAGAGGTCAGGTTCGCCCCTAGATAGGTTTAAACTTGTCTTTTGACAAAAAGACTAAGGAAAAAGACTTCAAAACACATCAATCATCAATGAAAAGGATATGGTTGAGTTAAATGAATCAGACAATCACTGGTTTAGCACAATGAAGACAATTCAGAAAATCACAAACCTAAGTTTAGTAGAGAGGGTATGGCCAACGAAGTCTTCTAATCTAGGATGAGCATGGTTACTAGGGAGTCCTCAATATAAACCCGATATGTGAGACCCAAACCATGAATACCAACCCATTACTAGTGTGAGTTGGGAACCTTAAAGGCTCATACCAACTCTTCATGTCATCCCAACACTTCACTAATTACAATGTGGTTGGATTGAGGTACAACTTTCGCTCTCCCTCCTTTATATACCCTACCGATACGCGTGGTTGGAATCATCCCTTGGGGTGATGAAATCTCCAAGCAGGTCCCACTAAGAAAAATAAAAAAAGATGACTCAAAGGACTTGGTAAGCTACAATTTCTCATCACCCAAGATTGCCGAATGGCGCAAGGGGATTGGATACATCAAATAGCTTACCAAAAAACACGTTAAACAAGGTTAATTGACACCCCTAGTTAAACTATGTACCTAAATTAGGGGTTAAAAACCCTTAAAATAGCAAAAAAGATTGCTAAAAAGTGAATTTTTACCTTATGGAAAAAACTGTCTAGGGAAAATCCGCCTATCTAGAGGTCAAGTTCACCTATCTAGAGGGCAGGTCTGCTTGTCTATAGGTCAGGTCCACTTGTCTGCAGGTCAGGTCTGCCCTTTCTATGAAAAATTTGCTAAAAATAGCTTCTAGAGTCTATGGAGGGCAGGCCCGCCCCTGGGCAAGGTTGGGTCCGCCTGTGGAGGGCAGGTCCACCTGTCTATCAGGTTAGGTCTGCCCCTCTAGGTTGGGTCCGCCCCAAGAAGGTCAAGTCCAACCCTTTGTAGGTCGGGTCCGCCCCTCTGTAGGTCAGGTCTGCCCCTCTATAACCTGCACCTACAAAAAGTCAAAAATTAGCAAACGTGAAAACAAGAGACCCTTTTGTGGGTCCCACTGGGACTGCAAAAAATGTGATAGGGAAAATTTCAGTGTTAGAAAATGAACAACAAAAAAGAGAGTGCACAACAACAACAAAAGACACCCTACACCTCAAAATTAGCCTAGTTGGATTCAATACAAAATAAATACAACAAAATAGAACATTTTACTTTGTCTCGAATTGATCATTTGGTTGGCCCTTCGATCTTTGGTGTTGTATGTTGCTTGGATGACAAGAGATGCAAATGTGAATTGTAAGATGGATGGAAAATGGATGAAAGTGGATGCAAGTATGAAAAATGGCTAAGTATGACTCAAATTTTTTTTTTGCAAGAGTTTGGCTAACATGAATGATTTCTCTCAAAATGAGAGAAAAGAAGGGGTATTTATAGAGATCTTGGAATTCTTTAGAGAAATGGATGGTTGGGATTAAGTCAACAAAATCCAAGATGTAGGGCTATGGTGAGTTGAGAACTCACAAGGTCTCACATCTTGACATGTGGCATGTGAAGTGGCTTGCAAAAGGTGATGTGTTTATGAGGTGGAAGGATAGTACATGACATGGAGGTAGTACATAGTACCTTGGGATTGGACAAGATCTCTTCATAAAGGTCTTTGTCTCCTTGTTGGTGAGAGGACATGTGAGGAATTAAAAATTTCTCAAATATCCACATAGGGATGAGAAAATGAATTTTAAATTCCAAGGAATGCATTGGGGGATTAAATGTGAATTAAAAATTCAGAGGGGGAATAGAGTGCCTTCTCCAAAAGGAGAAAGCCTTTAATGAAGTTGACTTAGGACACATTCGATAAATGATATGGAAACCTAATTAAGTGATTAAGGTTGTGCAAGTACTTGATTAGACTAATTAATGAAGATTAGAGGTAAGTGGGAAATTATGGAGGATGAGACCCTAATGATGATTAGGGGTGTGTACATCTTAATCATAAATTAATTATGACTAAGAAAAATGGTTAGATTTGTTAAGAGGGATTAAATACCAACTTGCAAAAGTTGGAGGATGTGACAATGAGAGAGAAAGTGAGGAATTTAAAATTCAAAAAATAATATTACTAAATTAAATAAAGTGAAAAGTATTTATTAAATTAAATACTTTGGAAACCTTATGGAAGACATGAAATATTAATTAAATGAGTGATTTAATTAATACCGGCAAAATGGATGAAGTAAATGAACAAAGGGATGATTAAGGAGACAACTTTGACCATATGAAAGTGGTTAAATTTAGATGTCTACAGGTAGACTAATTTAATTTTTTTCTTTCTTGTTTATTTGCTCAAAAAATGACATGATCAAGATCATTTTGCCTATACATTGCAATCATTACATTCCATAAGTCCACATCCTTTCCAAACTTTCTATGAAATAATTGGCATGGATTATCCATCCTATCATTTTGTGCATAATTTATAATCATTGTAGTCCACAAAACATCTTAGTCATGGATTTTAACAAATATAGACCATGATGCCTCCACATACCCACATTTAACATACATATTAAGAACAACGTTCCTTGTACCAACACAGTATGAAAGGAGCTACTCCACAAAAGTCTCAATTGAAATTACAAAGAACACCATTAAAGAGAGAACGAAGTAGTTGATCTTTATATATATAAAAAAATGATAAGCTTCTATTATGACAATCAAGTACGACCAATTACCAAAAAAAAAAAAAACCCAATCACCAAATTAAAAGTTAAGTTTTAATTAATAATTATTTTGAAAAATGCACCAACCTTGAGTAGTCACAAGCCAAGGCACCGACTATTTAGGTGCCATGCATCACAATGGGGGAAAGGTCACTGACTAAAAATAATTATCTATCATTAAAAATATTGTAATGATTAATGGTAATAAGTTTCCACAATCCATATCATAAATCTGTATTGCTTCTGGATTTGATTGTGTCCAAATTTTTTTGCATCAACTTTCAGATCACACTCTGTGATCCATCATCAGGATGAAAGAGAGCAAAAGGAAAAGCAATATCTTCATCAGGATGAAAGAGAGCAAGAGGAGAAGAAAAATGATCTTTCATATTTCTTCTCCTCTTGCTCTCTTTCATCCAAATGATGGATCATAGAGTGTGATCCGAAACGTTTATGCAAAAAAACTTTGGACACAATTGAATCTAGAAGCAGCACAAATTTTTAATATTGTAATAGTCACTGACTAAAAACAATTATCATTAAAAATCTTATTTCTAAATTTCTCACCTGACAAATGAAAAAAGGTCTAATGGTCCCCAAGATTTCAGCGACAAAAGTGGCAGAAACTTTAATGGAGTGAATGCCAAGCTTCCCTACCAAAAGAGCAATCCTTATAAAAAGTTGCCTTGCAAGAATTTTGCATTCGTCATTTACTTTAATGGATAGCAAGACTTTGGCAACAGAGATGCATAAACTACAGTAGAAATTTGGAAAACTAGTGGAAAGAATGCTAAGCGTCCCTACCAAAAGGGCATCCTGGCAGGAATTTTGCATTCGAAATTGACATCAATGGGCCTCAGAATAATGTGTACTGAATGTCTTTAGACACTCTGGTCTACTCTAGGGGGTCCATTTCAATCCTTCTTGTCGACACCATTAACTAGTTCTTCTGTTTCTTTACTACTTTGTTGAGCTTTTTCCTTCACGAATTTGTTTAACATTTACAGGAAAAAATATTCTGTTCACATTCAAAGCAATATTGAAATAAGATTTTCCACATTGCTTACAGATGCTGTTATTTTAAGTGGGTCCTAATCCTATCCTCGACTGAGTTTTAGTCTCTTCTTTTTTCCTTTCTAATATTCTTATTCTCCTCTCCTTGAGGAAAAAGGAACTGAATTTAGTATAATACTACTACTCAAACCATTCCTTGTTACAGGCCCAGGCTCATTTCAGTTTTCTTCATTTCTTAATCTGTTCTTGAATTTTCTCTGCAGAGATGGTCATGGGACCTATGACATGGGTCATACTGTTTCTTGCTCTGAATTTCACTCCACTGGAGCCCATCTGTGCCGCCAACGAGGTTATACATTTCTCCATATCTATCTCTCACTCATTAAAATTCTACTATGAGTATTGGTATAGCATTAATTTTTTAGTTCACCATTTTGCATTGATTTCTTGTAAGAAGGTGAAGCGGCCCTTAGTCTTTTCAACATATTGATTTCTACATTCTGATATACAATATTTAGTTGCATCTTAGATTGCTTATATTGCTTTTATGCTTTACACTACAGACAATTGATGAAAGTGAAATTTACTTGGGTCAGAAGATTATCCTCTGTAACCCAATCCTCCAGCTTGCTTTCTTGTCACTATCTGAGTCCATGGGCTTATGAGCAATCTGACTGCAATCCCCATGGTAAAGTGACACTTGAGTGTGTGGAACTATTAGTTTAGCTCTAGTTGAAGTTATCCATGAACAAAGAGAACTCAAACTTCAGCCCTTCCATCTGCTTCTGGTGTTCCACCAAATTACTTGGTTCTTTCACTGTAAGAAATGAACAGTGCTATGGAAGATTCCATCATCTTTCCTTCTCTTGCCACCATCTCAATCCTTTAGATTCTGTATCATTTAACTACATCAAATCTCCAATTTTCCCACAATCTTAATCATTTAGCTTGTGTCATGGCTCAATACAACTTTTTCTCCACTTCTTGGAACTATCTCAATTTATTGCATCCCCTGTCCATTTTTTTCAAAGTCTCAATCCTCAGGGGTTCTCTCTACAGTTGTGTGCTTCAACAGTCAAAATGTAATTTTGAAAGGGGTAAATGAGATTTGAATCTGTGATTATCTACTCTTAAGAAGACATCCCTATGAGTTTTCCTGTCACTTCATTCAGAGACAAATGTAAGTAAATAATCGTCCAGTCTTTCTGATTGCAACCTCCCTTCAATTCTTCCTACTATTTGGGTTTTTCTGATAAATAGCAGGCAGGTTTCCCTGCCAATAACTTATCACCTTTTATGAATGAAAAATGTACATAGCTACTGACTGGGCAGACCACTTCTGTTCTCTGTTTTGAGTTTTTTGGAAACCTTAGAAATTATAAGGCAGATCTGTCAGACCTGTCTCATTTGCAAAATTTAGTTGTGCTTAGAGGTAACTTTGAGAGCATTGAATAAAAAGAATTTCTCAAATTTTATTTCATTTATAGGAAATCTTGTACTAAATTATGATTGTATGTCTTAATATTTGTAGGAAAAATGTTCATATGTAGTAGAGGTGAAGACAGAGAAACCATTGAAAGCATATATACCATTCGGCTTCAAGGAAAAAGGGATCAAAGACCCTGTGCATGTAAGGTTTCGGGACAAATATGGTATAGAGGTTTTCAAAAAGCATCTGAATGAGGGAGAGGAAGAAAAACGATTTAAGCCTGGAAAAACTGACAATTTTAGTATAAAGGGCGATTGTTTAAAAGATGTTGTTTGTCTTCTCGATTTCATGGTTGAGGGTAAAGATAAGTGGACTCCTGAGATTGCTATAATCCACACACGTTTAGTTGAACCAGACACTTTCCCTTTTGGAAGAAAGCTTGCTGCCGGAGCGTGGGATGGGCATAATTACTGCAATTTACCTCAGGACTTGGCCTCTTCTCAATCAAGGAACTATACTAATGGGGTAGGAGCTAAGAAAAACAGCCGCCCTCCAAAAAAAGGTAATGGTACGAAGAAGAAGTTCCAGCGGATTCTAAAAACTAGTGCTCCCTGAAAATGGAAAGGCAATAAATAAGTTTATCATAATTCAGGTAATAAGATGTGGGAAGTAGTCTTGTTAACAGTATGGTTTGTGGGGTGTAATTTGATATTGTTGTTATTAAAATATTGAGCTTTCAAGATTTTTAAGACTTAATAGTCTTGTAGTAGTATAAAATATTGAGCTTTCAAGCTTTTTTTAAGAGTTAATAGTCTTGTAATAGTAATAATGTGTTATTTATGTGTTGGATTTATTTGTTTGTAAGCATACATTTATTTATATTTATTAGTCCATGGACTACATATAGTGTGAGATTTGAGCCTAAAACAAGTCTTAGCAAATCATTGTTGAGTTGTTTGAAAATAAGTTAGCCGTTTAATTTAATAGTAAAATCCTTCAAAATATCATGTGAAAGCCTCCAAAATCTCATTTATTATATAAAATCCACATAAATCTTGATTTGCCAACTAGATGGAAACATTCTATTTTCATTTGTAGTGTTTTTTTCAATTTGATGACAACTGTCCTTTTTCATTTGCATTGCTTTATGTTTTAAATTTGCATGCAAATATTTCAAAATCAAATAATACCCAATTTCTTTAAGGAAAAAATCTAGATTTGTCTATGTGGAAAAAATCTAGATTTGTCTAAGTTTATTTCATTCCATTATTTAGTACTAATTATTTATTGTTTAATCCATATGCACCCATGCACAAACACATATTCTCTAACATATTAGCATACATATAGTTATTTCATTTCATTATTTAGCACTAATTATTAATTATTTAATTCATATACACCCATGCACAAACACATATTCTATCGAGGTAATCCTTGAACCTCCTTTAAGTGCAAGTGCTAGTTTAATAAAATTTATAAGTTTTAAATAATAGTTAGATTTGTGTACAACTTTTTATTGTATTATTTATCAAAGATGTTTATGTTATATTATTTATTAAATATATTTTATTGAATTTTGAAAAACCATTTTAAAGGATTAAGATAAAACGTAATTATTACTATTTTTGTTCTTATTAATATATATTTAAGTACTAAAAATATTAATACTTGTTTTAGGTAGTATATTATTGCATTTATTCAAATCACATATTTAATTATTACAAATAATTTATGAAAATTACATTTAAATGTATTTTTTTTATATTTGAGTAAAAATAAAGTAGTTTTTATTTATTTGTCTGATGGACAATGCATTTTTATATTAAAATATAAAATTATAATATACAATTCACACAATTTATATTATTGGAATTACACAATCCTTGAAAAGTAAAAAATAAAAAGAGTAGACAAATAAATAAGCAACAAGAGTGATGCTAATGAGAGGAGGGAGGGTCATTTTTAAGGGGATTGTCCTAGCCATTTCGAGGGTCATTATAGTTTATATTAATTAAATTTAAGTATTTTTAAATTTAAATATAATCCTTTCATATTTGAGTAATAATAAGCTAGTTTTTATTTGTTTTTATGATGGACAATACATTTCTATATTAGAATATAAAAATATAATAAAAAATTACATAAAATTTTGTTGCAATGGAATTACACTCTCAAGAATCTATCTTGAAAAGTTAGAAAAAAAGTGGACACATCAATAAGCAACAATAATTATACTAATGGGAGGAGGGAAGGTTATTATCAAGGGATTGTCCTAGCCATTTGGAAGGTCCTTATAACTTATGCCAATTAAATTTAAATATATTATTTTATATTTGAGTAATAATAAGCTAGTTTTTATTTATTTTTATGATGGACAATGCATTTCTATATTACAATATAAAATTATAATACATGATTTGGATAAAATATTAGTGGAATGGAATCACTCTCTAGAAATTATCTTGAAAAGTTTAAAAAACGAGTGGATAAATTAATAAGTAACAAGAGCTATACTAATGAGAGGAGGGAGGGCCATTATGAAGGGGATTATCCTAGCTATTTGTAGGATCCAAAGCATTATGAATGTGCTTCCAGTCTATTACATAATCCTTGCATTTTTCTTCTTTTGAATCAATCAAAGTTGTGTGAACAAGTAAAATAGATAGGTCCAACTAAGGAACTTCTCAAAATCATCTCAAGTAGGAAGGACATGATCATGCTAAGGAGCAAAGGATTCCCCATGTGGTAGGGGGACATCCATGACATTAATGCTGAGGGGATCCGAGGGACCCATGAGAGCTATTTCTTGAATAAAAAATATGGTTACAACCACAACAATTCTCATGTGGAGAGGCATCCCTATTAACAAGAGACGACCACAAATGAACAATAGTACAAGGAGCTATGAGAGTCATGTATTGAATAAACATCTTGTCTACAACCACAATGATGCTTACATGGAGAAGCATCCTTGCTGACAAGAGAAGGCCACAAATGAGCAATGGTACAAGAGGTATTGGCCTAGTCTTTAATAAGTGTATACAAGTGGGAAACCTCTTGAACAACTTTATCAATTTGAATAAATTATGAATTGATCATATTTCTATCTCAATTTATATGTTATAAGAAAATATTACTCATTAAAATACTATAAAGAACATGAAATAATTTATTAAAAAATATTTAAAAAAAAATAAATTATTTTTAAAATGTTAAATATATAAATTTAGAATCTACACATGAAATACTCAAATAATTAGTTTACATTATCTTCAAATTATTAACGGTTTCCTTACTATATAATTAATAGAAAATAAATTTTTTGATTAGAAATGTTGATATAAGTGACTCACCTAATACCTTTATGCTTCCATTATTTAATGTTGTCACCCTTTTATAAATACAATGTCAACATATATGATAAGAACATCAATTATAGATTACAAGTTATAACTTTCTAACACTTTTTTTTTTTTTCAAATATCAATTATTCACATAAAAGATGAATAATTGAATGGACTCCAATATCACATTAACACTATAAGAATGGTCTGAGACATCTAAACTTCATTTCCTTCTCCACACTTTTCTATGTTTCTTGGAGATAATTTCAAATGTTTCAATTTATTTCTTTAGATTTGTAGTAGCTTCTGGGTTATACTATTCTTATGATCCTGACATGTTATGTCCTAGGCTATGGTTGAATGATGTTGTAAAACCTAATTAAATTTGAGCATCATAATGCATCTATGTGTAATTGTAGCACACACAATTGAGCTCATTTATAAGCCCTAGGTTATATTGATATAGTAGAAACCTCTCAATTATGACACTTTTAGCAAACTATAAAGCATTTCCATGGATTAGAAGAGGTCACCAACTTAAATTGTAAGAGAAGATTCATCATTCCATATAAAGATGGCTTGCAAGAGGTCACCAACTTTTGTAAGAGAAGATTCATCATTCCATATAAAGATGGCTTGCAACATGCAAACTCTAACTGTTTATTAGCATGTATTGCACCAACAACTTCCTTTAGATCTTTTCTCATGCCATTTTTATGTACCTCAAGAATTTGCATCTCTTATCACACTAACTCCATTGGTCATAACAACACAAATATGTTTAAGGTTATATTACCCATAGGGGTACAACTCCCAACTACAAAAATTAGAAATATGAGGAAAAACAAAGAAGATTATTTTAATGATGAAATGCATGTAAAAGTGTATAAATCTTTATTAGACCATACCCTAGTGGGATGCCTATTGTGATAAGTGATAAAGAGAAACAAATTTAAATAATTAAATTTCTACCCATTCATTCCTATGTGTCTAGGTTCATATTTGCACGCCAACTCACTTCTATAGGCATGAGGATTAGGAACATGTGGCATTGATCTAAACTAAAGTAGAGTCAATTTGTAAATTTTAAGATGTTTATTTAGTCAAGTTCTAAAATTTTAACATTGTGATGAATTGATTCTTAACGTCAACACCATTTTTCCATCTTCAATATATTTAAATTCATTCAACTTTTATAGTTAATTTACCATTTATTATTCTCAAATCCAATTAATTTAACATTTATTATTCCTAAATCTAACTATGCATTTTAAGTTTGACAAAAACAAAATAAACAACAACTATCGTTTATAAATTATAGTTACCTAAATCATTCAAATTGGAATAGAAAAATATGCTCTAGTCTTAGCATAATGAAGACATTAAATGTAGTAAACATCGTTAGATTATATTTTTGTTCTGCTAATTTATGAAATCCATAATACTTATATAAATTTGACTTGTATTTGCTGTCTTCTCTTGCTCTCTTTCATCTTGATGATCATAGAATGTGATCCAAAATGTTGATGCACAAAAAAATCCAACACAATCGAATCCAGAAACAATACTAAACAACAATATGAATTGTAGAAACTCGATATCAATCATATTTCCATCTGTTGTACTCCTCTCCATTGTTTTTGAGATCGTGTGATATTATTATATGGACTGTCTGATAGTTGATGTTCACGTTACATAAATAAAAACAAAATAAAGAGTTAGCAAATGTTGCGCTTGGTTAAATATCTGTCAAATGGAAAAATTCATAGGAAAAAATCTCTTTCTTATAATTCTGTAAAAAATGTCTCTTTTAAACTATAATTTTTCTTCCAAAAATGTATGTCGTGACAAGCCTCCTTTCCATAGGAAGCTTTCAGATCCCCCAGTTTTAAAAGACATACCCTTTTTCAAAACTGCTGCCATACAGTTTTTTAACCGCTGACATAACCTTTCAGGATTTAAATTTGATGTCCTTTTGATGGCCATCTCAAAAAGGTATTAATTTCGATGGTCATTTGACTGTCACAATCAAAATAAAACAAATTTGACGTCCATTGTGCCAGTTAGGGCTCAATTCACATTAAATTTAATTTCACCGTTATTTGATCGTCACTCCCCAGAATTGTAGTGCATTTTGATAGTCAACTGACTGTCACGCACTTCGTCTGTTAAATTTGACACCCATTTGACCGTCATGAAGCGGTACCTTCAGGATAAATTTCTCAGCTATCGAACTGTTGTGTCTATGGTGTTAAAGTTGACAATAGTTTGACCGTCACGTACACGAGAAACATGTTAAATTTTACAGCCATATGGCAGTCGTGTTTAAGATAATAAATTTGAGTGAAATTTGACAGTCATTCAACCATCAGTTCTACAATTCATAGATTAACAGTCATTTGACTAATCACTATTGTGATAAATGTTAAGTTGATTTTTGAATTTTGATTGTGTGAAATATTTTTACATCAATAGATCACACTTCCTAATCTATCACTATTCTCTTGTATTAAATTTGAGAGTAAAGGGCCGTGATGTCCACAAATCTTATATTAAATTTGCCAGTAATTGGACCGTGATGTGCATTCATCCTATATTAAATTTAACAGTCGTTTGATCATCAACTTAAAACTTTAAGTTAAATTTGGCAGCTATTTAACTGTTTCCCTTCGAGGAAAAAAATTGACAGTCATTTGAACGTCACGCCCCGCCTTCATTCCTCAATTTGACAGCGACATGACCGTCAAGCCTAAAATTCAGATGTTAAATTTAACGACCATTTGATCGTCAGGATCATTAGTCGCGCCCTGGAAATACAACGTTAAATATGATTGTCAATGTCCAAATGCAACGTCGAGCCCTCGTAATCAGCTACGATCTATGGCTGTCAATATCCATAATTTAAAGACGTTAAATTTGAACAGTTGACCATGACGCCCAAATTCGATTTACAGAGTGTGACGGCCATTGGACCGTCACTTTCCACCATTCTAATCTTCCCTGAGCATATTTCAAAAATTGCTTCAGTCCAAAGAGACCGATCACTTCCCCCCTTCGCCATGGTTGGTTGAGCCCAGCCAAAATCCGCCTCGTTGTTCTACGCTATAAGCGAGATTGTATGAGCCCAGTCATGCAACCAGCTGACGTGACTCCCTGGGACTGAGCATGAGGAACGGCTTGGATAAGGGACGGCGGAAACATGAGCAACAAACCCCTTCTTTTCCATTATTGCTTCTGTTGCAGATCCGGTCGTGCAACTCTTTATCAATTTATAGTTCTGTTCTGTGCAGTGAGGGTTGGAACGACTATATTTGGATAATGAGCTGCTGCTGATGACAAAATGCCATGCTCTGAGAAACCCCTCCGCCCGTTGGGTGCAAGGCAGGATGGACTGGATGGTCTATTATCGATGCGTTTTTATGGGGCTCTTTGGGCTATGGGTGTACTCTATGAAGCTTTGTCCCCAAATTTTCTCTTTTTCTAGCATCTCAGCCAAGAAAAAATGGGGGCTTCTGCTGATATCTTGCTTGTTGGAATACAATCCAAAAATAAACACACAGAGACTGCAGCTCTGTTATCAATCTGCGGAACGGATGAAACCCAAAGAAAACGAATACGGAGGCCAAACCAGAGGAACATGATTCATGAAACAGAGAAACTATATTTCTTATTAATCAAAATATGTTTTACAATAATATTGTTACATACAAATCATTAAACAATCCAGAGTTACATTTTTAGAACTACCGTGTATGCTTATGTCTGGAGTTGCTGTGTAAACTACCTTCTGTAGCTGTTACTACTCAAACCTCTGCTGTGTATATTGCACTCTGTTTTTCCTTTGAAATTCTTTTTGAACGCATTTGAATTGGAGTAGTATTGAGATGAGTAATCTTTGAAAAAATTCAGTGTTTCACTCATGTGAATATCATCTAAATGCAATAAGTGTTAAGTGGACCATTCATTATATGAATTTTTGTGAACCATCTGCTCATTAAACATGGATCAATATGTATAACTTGAAGAACTATATGATTAAATCCTGATAACAATATCATAAATTCCAACATTGTGACATTCACCTCACCAATCATATTCGCTAGCTGCTCTTTGTAATTCTTGAAGTTCTCCATTTGCTTCGCTGAGGTAATCACATACTGTTTATGAAGTGAAGGTAATGCTCATATTAGGAAATATGGAAACAAAATATAGAAGATATAGAACAACGATATGAACTAAGATAGTTGTTGAATAAACCATGTATTATAGTTTATGGTCTATGAGTATTTATGTATTATGTATAAGCAAAATTTATTGAAATTTTATGGTTCATGAATAATAATATAATATAAGCAAGTGTATTGTTATTTTTAGATTCAAGAATTTTTTATAATTAGAAAAATATAATAGAATATTTTATTCAATTCAAATCTAATTGTATAATCACATTTATAAAAGTATGGAAGATAAGATTTAGTTGTCACAAAAAATTGTAAAGTATAACTACCAAAATTAAATAATAACCCATATAATTAATATTTACATTCACATTCTTAATTTGAAGGAGTTGCAATTAAACCAAACATTTCTCTAAACTTCATAAACTTCTCTCATCATATCAATTTGGTGAAAATTTTGTTGGTTGGTATATGTAGTTGAAAAATACCGAAGTTGTATATTATCATCCTTCACATAATGTCAAACCAAATAAAACTTTGTGTTGAAGTGTTTGGTTTGATCATAAAAGTGGATTTCTTGTCATTTTGATTATAGGGGTATTATCAATTAGAAGAGGTGTTGATGAGATTTTCAAGAATTCATCAAACTTATGGATTACCAATCAATTGTTGAGGGATTAAATAATTGGAGAGATTAGTTCTTATATGAGGGATACATATTCATTCACATATTTGGATTCTCAAAGATGCCACATAATTTTTCATTTAGAGTGCCAACTAGAATAAATTTAAATACCTTGTGGAAAATGAGTGTAGAAAATCATGCAAACTTCAAGCTACACAAAAGGAAGAGAATCCTCCTATCCCATGCTAAGATTGGGGATTTCACAATCTTGGGCCCAAAAGGATATTAGAGGGTGGTAAATATCATTAGTCATATGGGTTTAGAATCTTTCACTCAAAGGATGTAAGACCCCAAATGTTTTATTAACAAGATGAGGTAGGAAGCATGGGTCTTGTAGGATATGATCACCAATTTGATGAATTAGAAGAGGGTGATCCCACAATAGTGGGTTACAATTCCCTTCACAAAGAAAAAATGCCAAAACTCTCTCATGAATTTTTATTTTTATTTTTAAGGGTTTGCTCGAGGTGGGTAAGGGTGTTCGAGTGAACTCCTTTGTGATGAAAACCCATTTGGCGGGTGTTTTTTAAATGCAATCAATGGGAAATGGTTAAAACAAGGGGGTTTGAGTGAATCCACCTTCTAGCAAACCCTCCTTTGCTTGAAGGGGTCCAAAGGGGGTTCACTAGAAAGGGGATTCACTCGAACCCCCCTTTTTTTCCCTTCTTCCTCTCCTCTACCCATTTTCTACAAAATTTTCTCTTTTCGAGCTTGAGTTGAAGATGAAAATGTAATTAAATTCACATACCCAATTGGATGATGGTAGTCCTTAGAACGAGTTGTTCGTCAAATAGAATTGGGTATGTGCAGGATCATCATGGAAAAAATAGGCCCTTAAGTGACAAAAAAATTCAAAAAAATTAGAGTTAGGCAACTTGACATAAAAATTTGAATAAGTTATCTACAAAAATATGTAAGAATAGAATCTGTAGCAAATTGAATGTATTTTCTAAACTACTAGGTTTATTTTTTTTTAAAATAGATCTATTTGGTGAAAATTTGAAATTTCAATACAGTAGTACTTAAATTTCAGGGGAAAAATAAGAAGTAGGTGTTTGTCTGACCACCCTAACCATAATAATATGATAATATATTTTTATAAGATTTTAGATATAAGTAGATGACTCATATTCCGATGTGATACATATTTTTTTGATTTTTTTTTCCAAGTTAATAATTAATTATGATTTTTTTATTACAAATTTTTAAAAATATAAAAACTCGTATGTCTGACCACCTTAACTTGGTCGAAACTTCATAAAATTCAATTTTTTTTTAATCCTATATTATGTGAAACATAGAATGTGACACATGTTTTGGATTCAAAAAATGTGATACTATTTGAAAGCTATAGATTTTTTTCAATCAACCTATCAATCAAGGCTTTAGTCATAATTCAAATAGAAAATGAATAATAATAATTTATTAAATTCAAAGTAAATAATAATTTATATTGGTGGAAAGCTGAAAATCTCCTTTAAAAACCCTTTTCATTTCATCAATTTTGGGTAAAAAAAAGTCGTCAGCCACATGGGCCATCATATCAGTTACATATCACCACTTTCTGGCCCATCATGATCCTGCACATACCCAATTTTAATATATTTTGGTTTTATTATGTATTTTTTAGTTTAATTAAACATAGTTTTTTCACCAAAAATCAAACTCTTTGTTCTGTACATGTGGAAAATAATAAATTATCAAAAAAAATTGAAAAATATCTATGCACTAAATATTGATGTCCTTGATCCAACAAAAAAAATTGAATTTTGATACATACAAAAAAAGTTATGTGTTAGCAAATAAACCTATGTCTAAATTGTAACTGGTGGACTTCAAATCTTAATTAAGAAAAAATATTCAATATTTAACACTATGAAACCAATTTCATGCACTAGATATTGTAGTTACGAATCTAAATTCAAAAAAAAAAGAATTTTATCCTTCATAGAAAAAAAATTGTGTTAGCAAGTACATGCCACTCTTTAAAAATGGTGTTTACTGTTAAAAACTAGTTTTTGAAGGAGATGGAAAAATAAATGCAATTTGATTCCATTAAAATATATATATATTTAGAATCTATAAACAAAATGCCACAAATCACTAGGTTGCATCATCTTCAAATTCCTCATGGTTTAGCAGCTATAGGTGCTTGAAAGTGAAGATTTTAAAGTTAAAAAAATTCAATTCAATGTCACGTTTGGCCAAAAAGTGTAACCCACTATTGTGGGATCACCCAAGATCTCATTAGGATGTGTAAGGATATTGATGAAAAGAGAGAAAGAAGAACCAAATGGCTCAAAATTAAAAGTGCTTAGAGGAAACTTATGGAGGATAGAACTACTCTAAAAAATTCTAAGGATGTATTATGGAAATCAAGGATCCTCTCTATAGAATGAGGGCCTCATTGAAAGGCTAGACTATCTTTTGTGGAAGTTCAACAAGCCAACTTCTTGTTCTTTTACATCAATTTTTGGGAGTATAGTTCCTCAACTAGGTGAAGCATAAGTCACTTAACAAGTGTCTAACATGGGAGAATCCTAAGCAAAAGGAAAGGATATGGAAATTGAGGAATCTTCTAGACTACAACTAAAATAAAAAATAGTGGAAGATTCTTAATTTCCTTAGGGTCCCCCAAGATTTGAAATAATTCTTGAGAAGATTGGTCTAGTTGATGTAGAGATCATTGAAGCCATCTAGTCTCTAGAGCAAATTGTTGTACAATATTTGAGGTGACTCACATTTTGAATGAATGTCGACTTTCATATCCAATTTACAATTTTTGCTAAAAGAGGAAGTAAAGGAGTTTGATGGGTTGATCAAATTAGGATTTCCAAATGAGATGGATTCAAATGGTTAGTCAAAATAAAGTGACATATGAAAAGATTATTTTGAAATATTATTCCTATGTGGCAAAGTTCTATTGTGCTAAATGACAAAAATGAACATTTGTTCGTTAGGTACCAAGTAGACAAAACCATTGACCTAGAAAGTAGGATGGATGGTTTAATTGAAGGGGTAAGGGTGGTATTGGATGCTAGGTACACAAAAAATATAAATAAAATCAAATACAATATTAGAAACTATGTGTCCATCAAATAAATAATTTGAGAACTAGATAAAGGCATGCATAAGAATATTATTTAGTGAGCTATCTTTTATCGTCAGTCTCAAATTTATTCCCACGCATTTTGGAGCATTCCAACACATGGATTTAAGAACACCACATTTTTTAGTGGAAGATTGTGATCCTACTTCATCCCTTATTCCATAAGGCACACTTATTGGAGAATACAAATCAATTTTGTGTGAGGTGTGCATTTATGTCATATGAGTGAATTTATCTCTTTCTGAACCATCTTTGAAGTGACATTTCCTATGGGAATTATATGTTGGAGAAGTGGATATTTGAAAGAAGCGTCAAGATAGCCTTCCACTAGTGAAACAATGAACACAAAATAATGCCTATCATATATTATGAAGAGTGTGTAAATGTACAATAAAAGTCTTTAATATATAGGCAAGGTAGAGGTGGTAGGAAGGTAGGATTGAATGACTAACTACCCCTCTAAAGGTTCAAATATAAGCTTAAATGACAAGTGTTTGAGCATGTGTAGACTGCACATGAACTAGGTATATCAAAAGGTGAGTACATGTGTCTCAACCACATGAATTGAGACAAAAGAAAAAATTCCCTACTTTTGGAGACTTAGCTAGGGTGAATAAATAAACCTAACAAGCATAATTAGCTAACTATATCTTAAATGACCCTATTTACACTAACACTCCCTTAAGTGCAACTTAGGGAGTTATGTATGTAAATATGATGGTGATGGCAGGTCTTGACTACTAGGCTATGTTAGGTGCCCATGTACAAATTTCTCATAACCAAAGTAAAGGAGAAAACCTAGTGGAAATAAAACTCCTCTCCAAAAGATAAATGTTAAAAAAAACTACAAGTGAAGAAGATAGAAGATAGAAAAAGGACTCATGATGACCCTCTAGAGACTACTTAGAATACAATGTACAATGAATTTTTCCCTCGTAAGAGAGAAACGAGAGAAGGTCTATGTGACCCTTCAAAAGATGAGAATGAAAGAACTCCATGTGATGAAATGATCCCTCAAAAAATTAATATGATAAGAGAAACCATGCAACCTCCCCTCAAAATGATGCATGTAGTGTTGGTAGATGCTCAATATTGGATGTTGAAGATAATCCATGAATGTTGAACAAAACTTTTCCCCTTGGGAAGAAATGACACCACAAACATGTGCAAAATGAATTCCCATTTTGAATAGGAATATGTAAGAAGTAAGATGAATGTCACTAAATTTTGTACATGATCCAATAACCTAGATACTACCCATGATGGTGTATTTGAATGATGCTCAAAGATATCCAATCCAGTGTTGATAGGATGAATCAGGTACCATATATAATTCAAGTACCTGAATCATGGATGTATGGTGACAACTAGATTGATAATAATTTGATGCTACAATGAATAATGTCAAAATGGATGTTGACTAAGTAAAATATGTGAACTCATGGATATCTACAAAATCTATCACTATGGAAGATAATGTAGGAAATGTAAGAGAAAGATCCAAAGATGCATTTGTAGTGACAATAGGGTTGATATGACTATCATGAAGGGTAAGTGCACCAGGATGTGATACAAAAAGGGGGTCTTAAGATGCCATTTTTTTTTAAATCAACAAAGTTTGATATTCGATGATAAAATGAAGATAGTTGTACACTCAAAATTTGAAGATGCAAAAAGAACAAGAGTTGTAGAGCTCTAATTCTACTTTCTAAACTACTATTTTTTAAAAAAATGGTGAAGATTGAGGGTTTCAAAAAGAGGAAGCACACAAAGTGGTCTTTTTTTTTCAAAAAAACATAAATACCATCTAGTGTGCCCCACTAAAATGTTCATTTTTTTAAAAATTTCCAATTCGTTGAGTGAGAAATTAGCTAACACCATGTAGTTTATGTTGGATTGTTTGACTAATTTTTTAATGAATATATGGGTTTTTACTAATTTTCAAAGTGGACACATCTTGAAAAATAGAAATTTGAGCATGCTCACCCCTAAACTCTTGAAAACTAATAAATTTTTATTTTTATTTTTTTAATATGTTGTAGAATGGAGTCTAGTTTTAAAAAATGTAATTTGTTTCAAAATTTGATGAGCAAATAAAAAAAACTATACCCAGAATACCACATGTTGGTTTTTGACCAAAAATGAACACACTAACAAAAGAAATTAAAGATGAACACCTTAACACAATCAAAATGTGAAAAAAATTATATGGTTAGATAGCTAAGAGAGAGCTTAATGTCATCATGGTATTTTTATAAATTTTCATTGAAACACGTGCAAACTTGATGGAAAGAACATAAAAAAATGTGTGATTTTTTTTACCTTTTCAAAAAAACACATGTTTGACATGAAATGGCCATTCAACCCTTTAGGTTGGATGCCCAAGGAAAATATAGCCTAAAGGGTTGGTATTTCCCAATGCAAATCATTTGGGGAGCACCAGATTTGTCGCTAGCAAAATGAAAATGCCTTTTTAGAATGCTAGGCCCAAATGAGAGAGAGAGAGGGAGATGAGATAGAAATATGGGGGAGGGAGGGAGAGAAAGATAAGAGAGAGTGGTAGGGAGTGATGGGGGGAGAGGTAGGTAGAAAGAGGGAGAGGGGAGATAGAGGTAGATAGGTAGGTAGAGAGAGAGTGGTAGTGAAGGAGAGGGGTAAGCCTACAAAAGTGGTTTACAATTCCAATGAGGAAGGAAAAGTTGCAAAAAATAACCCCATGCAAAATAAATTGGTTTTTGAGGGTTCAATGAATTTTTGGTTCAAGCGACCCAATTAAATGCAAAGTCCCACCATTCCTAGATAAAAAAATAAAGAAAACCTTTTTTGAAAGGTGGTTCACTTGAACCCCCCTGGTTCGCTTGAACCTCCCTTTTCCCACCTTCTCACCCTTTGGCACCAAAAAAATCCATAATTTTTCCCTTTGAAGTTCGGGTTGAGGATGAAAATGTAGGAGACTTCATAGACCCAATTAGATGATGGTAGTCCTTAGAACGAGCCATCCAACAAATATAATTTTAATATGTTTTGGTTTTATTATGTATTTATTTTTTTAGTTTTATTAAACATAAGTTTTTCACCGAAAATCAAGCTCTTTGTTTTGCACATGTGGAAAAATATAAAATTATCAATTTGTTTTTTGAAAAATATGAGTGCACCAAATATTGAATTCCCTGATACAACAAAAAAAATGAATTTCGATACATACAAAAAAAGTTACGTTGTATTGGTTTGACTTCGAAACTTGATTAAGGAAAACATATTTAATAAAACACTATGAAACCAATTGGAAACATTAGATATCATAGTTACAAATCTAAATTAAAAAAAAATAGAATTTTATCCTTCATGGAAAAAAATTATGTTGTATACGGTAAGCATCACTCCTGAAAAATGGTGTTTACTAAAAAAAATAGTTTTCAATTTTTAGGAGATGGAAAAAGAAGTGCAATCTAATTCCAAAAAAAATGAAAAAAATATATTTAGAATCTATAGAAAAAATTTCATAGATCTCTAGCTTGCATCATCTTCAAATTCCTCACGGTTTAGTCACTATAGATTCCTGAAAGTGAAGATTTAGTTAGGAAAAAATATTTTAGTGTCTAGTTTGGCTAAAATTGTAAACCAGTATTGTGGGATCACCCAAAAGATGGAGGGAGAGGTAGGGATGGAGAGAGAGATGAGAGAGCAATAGAGAGTTACATAGAGAGAGGTGGAGGGGAGATATATAGAAGTAAAGAGAGGAGAGAGGGAGGGATAGCTACGGAGGGAGGGGGAGAGAGGTGTGTGTGTGTGTGTGTGTTTGAGAGAGAGAGAGAGAGAGAGATGGGAGATATAGAGAAGTAGAGAGGGAAGGAGAGAGGGAGAGAAAGGTGAGAGAGAAAGGAGGTTGGGTGGGAGAGAGGGAAGGAGGGAGAGAAGAGGAATAGTGAGATAAATATGGTGCAGTAGGTATGTGGTGATCATGATGGGCTGTGTGGAAGGAGGATGGTATGGGGTGGTATGGACGGAATGAAATGGATGAAATAGTGGAAAGGAATCTTTCACCACAATGGAATACACATGGAGCCGAATGGCAACTGGATAGAATTGAAAACATCTATAGTTTAAATGGTAATTACATTTTTTTGAATCAAACATGCTACCACATTCTATGCTTCACATACTATAAGATTAAAAAAAAATGAATTTCTATGAAGTTTTGACCAAGTTACAGTGGTTAGACATAAGTTTTTTAAAAAAATTTGTATAAATAATTCATAATTAATAAATTTTGGAAAAAACATGTGTAAATATGCATCACATCAAGACATGAGTCTTCTACTTATATCTAAAATATTATAAAAAAATATTATAATTTTATTATGGTTAGGGTGGTCAAATAGACACCTACTTATTTTTTCCCCAAAATTTAAGTGCCATTGCATTGAAATTTTAAATTTTCACTAAATAGATTTTTTTTTTATTTAATAAACCTAGTAGTTTAGAAGCTTCATTCAATTTTCTACAGATTCTATTCTTACATATTTTTGAAATAATATAGATAATTTATTCAAATTTTTACGTCAAGTTGCCTAACTCTAATTTTTCTAAATTTTTCGCCACTTAAGGGCTTATTTTTTTCATGGTGATCCTGCACATACCCAGAGAGTGGTGAGATAGAGAGAATTAAAGAAGGAAGGTGATAACAAGAGAGAGAGAGGGGGGGAGAGATGAAGGGAGAGGTAGAGAGGGATAGGTGAGATAGAGATAAGTATAGAGAGATAGAGAGAGAGTGGTAGGGGGTGATGGAGAGAGAGGTAGGTAGAGAGAGGGAGAGGGGAGATAGAGAGTAGAGAGGGAAGGAGAGAGGGAGGGAGGGAGAGGGAGAGATAGAGGTGAGATAAAGAGGGGTAGGTAGAGAGAGGGAGATGAGAGATAGAAAGAGGGGGGAGGGATATATATATTAAATTGAAGGAAATAGGGTTTCACCATTTGGTAGATGGAACCAAGATTAGGACCTATTTCACTCTTAGTTCATTAGGAAACCCTAGATACTCTCAACCAAGTGACTTGATTGAGGAATGGGACACAATGGGGTTTCCTTAGGTGTGATTAAATGGGGGTTCACCATAAAATAAATCTTCAAAAGGAGAAATGCAAAATCTAATGCACTAAACCCTAGAAACTTAAAACATGAAATAAAATTACTAAACAAAGAGAAACAAAAAAGTACCTAGAGGATAGGAGATGTCTCAAAAAGATATAAAAACCCTAAAATTTTCTATTTTTGAAGTGCATTGGGACTCATACACTCTAGAGGCTAGGAGATTTAGTCTTGCTACAAGAATCTGGGTAGAATATAGAATCTTCTGCTAGTAAATCAGGATCTATAGAAAACTAGAAAAAAGAGGTATATTGGGAATCATATGCCCAGAGGGATGATTTACTCTTGATACTCCTTTTTGAAAAAGCAGGATCTAAAATTGTTCTCCTATCTCTGCACTTCCTTCCTATGTTTTCAAACTTCACTTCTAGATCTAAACCTATTAAAAATCTGCAAAACAAAATGTGGTGTTGATTTACTTATAGGGCGTTTTCCTTGGTCAAACTCCTAGTTGGTAATTAAACCTTGATAGAAAGAATAGATCTATAATGGAAATGTGTGTGAAGGTCCTAATCTTAAGTTTGCATAAGATTAAGAGATATAGAATACAATAAACCCTACTCTAATGTGCTTGAATATGATGCATACATGAAACATGAAAATGATGATGAATGACTTTGGGAGATCTTTAATCACCCTAATAAGCCATAAGATTGCATGTAACTTCTTTTAGGTAGAAAGTAGAATGATAATGGAAGATGGAATCACTTAGGAAACAAGTCATTAGGCTTGGTTCAATGGCTAGTTGCATCTTCCCAACCTAGAATCCATCATGATCCTCCATAGGAAACCATCATCAATCTTTAGCAATGCTAGATCTTGAAATGAAAGTGAGATTGAAGACCTACTAAAAAACTATTATGCTACTCCAAGACTTCAACTTTGCTTTCTCCTTGCTCTTGAATGTAAATGCTTGAATCTTTTTCTTACTTGATCACTTGTCTTGTTCTCTCTAGTTTCTACTTTTCAAAAATGAGTGTGAGACTTAGATTTTATAGGCATCCCATCTAATTTACCATTTATTAGATCCCAAATGCTAAAATTTGTGAAATTTGAATTAGAAAACTTTAATTTCCCACTCAAACCCTAAAAAGGCCCCAAACGAGACTCATACATCTAGCTGGTGTATGGGTCCCACCCTAGATTTTTGAGGTGAGAGAATGTCGAGTGGTTGAAATATTGAATGTATTTATTGAATTTATCAGGATTTTAGTTGAAATAAGCCTTGGGATCCATAATAAAGGGTCCTATGGGCCTATTAATGATGATTTAGGGTAAGAATGCAAGGGTACTAAAATAGGTCAAAACTAAGTGTAAAATTGTACAATCTCTAAGAAGGGAGTACGATTTTTGACACTAAATTTAGCCCCCACTTTAGTGCCCATATGACTCTATGTGCATATGCAAGATAAAGTATTTCAAAGAGTAAAATTTATCTCATAAAAGTATACTCATATGGATTCATTCACAAACATGGGAGAATGAAGCCCTCATTGTAGTTATCTTGAAAACCAGAATGTTAGAAACTACATCCTGCAAAACCACTTTGTTAGTTGTTTAAAATCCTCTTATCTATTTTCTTCAAGGAATCAAATTTGAGGGTATATGTATGCCCCCCCTTGATTTTGATTTCTTTATGGAGGTTAAATCAAGGAAGCAGCCCAACCACATCAAATTGCATAAGTCATATCATAGGGTATTTCCAAGTATCATACCACATAGTGATAGAAATTTGATGAGACTAGGGATGTAATTAAAAATCCAATGCAACAAAAAACACCAAAAATGGAGTTCTCTAGCCCCCAATATGCTAATTTGAAATTAAAAAGAAATTTTTACTTTAGCATGCAAGACCTCTTCTAGATCACATGGATGATGAGGAAGAGACAAGAAAGGAGATGAGGGATACATATTTTTTTGTGAATGTGGTAGAGGAGGATTATGATGAGGAGGACTTAGACTATGAGGAGGATGACGATGAGGAGGAGGAGATCTAGTTGATGAGTGATGGCAGTGATACAAAAGGTGAGGGTTTAGTTGCCATTGAGTGGAGAGATTTTGTTCCTACCCAGGTCACCAGATCACAATTAGTAGCCACAACATGTGCTAGTGCTTATGAGCATGGGGAGGGTAGTAGATCTTCTATACCTCCTACCCAGTAGGAAAGAGACCTGGGCAAGGATGCATTATTTATGTTTATGATTATGATTTTATGATTATGCTCATGTTCTTTATTTTTATTTATATATATCTATATGTCATGATGTGTACTGATTATCTTTATGATTTACATCTTGTAGGATCTGTGAGAGAGCTACAAGATCTCTACCAACAGGCCACCAAAGAGATTGTTCCTCCTTTGCCCATAGATGAGGCTATCAGTATAGAGTACATTCCCCCACCAATCATGGAGAAACATCTAGAGCTATTCGAGC
>VDFB02193867.1:30855558-30906793 GCA_007258455.2 Sequoia sempervirens
CACCCATTAAAGAAAACAACCATTTTTTGAAAGTGTTCCATGCACTCAGTTTTAATGTTTTATAATCACGCCCTTTATTGAATTTATGCTCTAGTGCATTATCATATGTGTGAGTGGGTATTGATTATTGGTGTTGCAAGTGTTTCCAATTCATGTTGAATCAGATCTTGAATGCAAACGATGATGTGCTTTTGTAGACAGTGGAACATCATAGAATGTGGTGAGCTCTCCATAGAAGTAGAGAGGTGTATTTAGTCAAATGGTGGTTGTGGAGTGATATATTTCTGAAAAATTAATGATTAAATCTTTTTTAGTTAAATTTGTTTTGTTAAAGGTAAAATCTATGAGAATTTTTTCAATTGAGTTTTTTTTAATAATAGTAGAGATTTTTTTTTTAATCAAGTGGTGGTTGTGTGGAGTGACATATTTATGAAAAATTAATGTTCAAACCCTTTCTTTAGTTAAATGTGAACAAGAAAATTTTTCAAGTCAAAGTTGTATTAAAGGAAATTCTGTCTACAAATTCATAAAGAAGTGGAAAGTGAATAAATTATCATGTTGTAATATTTGACAGTTCTTGTTGAAGTCAAGACATTGATGAAACTTTCTTTCATGTTTGTAAGTCGCAGTTTTTTCAATTTTTTTGGTTCATACGAAGGTCAACATTAAGACACCATAATACAAAGTTTCATTGTGTATTAGTAGTGGCGTCATTTCCAAGCGTCTGTTTTTGTGCTTGAGAAGTTTATTTTTATTCCTGCTATGAATTCATTTGAAATCTCTAATATTGTGGTTAGTGCAAAATTAGATGGTTCTAACTATGCAAATCAGAAACATGAAATGAATTTGATTCTACGAATGAAAATTTATGGGAGCTAGTAATAGAAAACAAACCTATAGAGGAAGAAAAGCATGTAAAATGAAATAAAATGGATATGAATGCATGGGCTACCATTTTATGGAAAATCAACCTAGGGATTAGGCCTCATGTTCAAGATCTATTACCAACAAAGAAAATATGGGAAATTTTACAAACAATGTATGAAAGAACCAACAAATTAAAAGTTACGGGTATTAAAAGACAATTATCCCATTTGAAAATGAAGAGAAGAGATAGCCTGAATGATAGCCTGAATGATAACATTGCAAAATTGAAGAATTTGAGAAATCAACTTGCAATGATGAAGGTTGAATATTAAGATTATGAAATTATATAATTTTTAATTAAAAGTCTTCTAGACGGGTACCATAACTGCATCTGCACATTGGAGCTAAGTAGAAAATTTGATAATATGAAAACTAGAAGTATATGACTTTGTTGAAAGAAGACGACAGGCTTAAAAAGTCCACAAGTGATTCTAGCAAGAATTCTCAAGCATCTGTAGCTAGAGGCAAATATAAGAATTACAATTAAAAAAATCATATAAAAAATCAAGGGAATCAATACAAAAATAGTCAAAGGAAATGGAATCAACCAAGGGACAATCAATAGAGACATAGTTTTCAAAAGACATAAAATGAATGGAGAAATAAAAAAGACAAGTCTAAAAGAAAAATAAACTATCACATGTTATAATTGTGGAAGATAGAAAAGAGATCAATATCCTAGGAAATCAATTTAGGAGGATAGAGAAAAATTATCAAAGAAAATCAAAATTTTCTCAAGAAGAGATTGATCATAATATATTAACTAGCACTTGCACCAGGGTGGGTGCAAGGGTTACACCGATAGAAAAATATATAGAGGTAAACATGGAAAATGTAGTTTAAAATATATAGTCTCAATATGAACACAATAATATACATCAGTGCACAAAAATAAATTAAAAATGTCCATTCATAATACAATAAACAACAATTCTACAATACCCTAAAAGAAAATAGATCTGCTAAATTTTTGGCTAAATTTATGGAATGCAATATTATATTTGCACTTGCCTAAAATCTGTTACACTCTGTGTTGAGGTCGTGCCAAATATAAGAGAATTCTTTCTAATATTGTCTTCGATTATTTTCTTTTATGTTTGGTTTAATTCAGTTCTTGGATTGAAATGGAGAGGAAACGGTAGAGAGGAAACGTAGGCACTACTGCAATGAAGAAAAAAGTGAATCAAAACTCTTCTCTCTGCAAACGATTTTGTTGGCTTTCCCCTGAAGTGGAGGAGTGTATGCACATTCTGGAAGACGCAGAGGAAGAGTGGATGAGATGAAGATCATTCACTCTAGAACTTGCGACATTGTGAAAATCTTTGCAGAGAACCAACGTTTGTTCTTTGACAACTTTGTTGTGTCCATAATCAAGATGGGCCAACTCATGTTTTGACTGGAAGTCAAGGCCATCCACCTCAACTTTGTTTAGAACTTCATTGGATTGAATGAATACAGTGATCTGCAATTCAAATGAAAATATATTTTAGTGAAGAGCTATACCTACAGGCCACAACTATCCACCTCTAACTTGACAACTAAATAACCTTGACCACAAGTCAATCTACAACTGTCATTGCAGCATTTAGATCTAACAGAGTTTTAGTGTAATGTTTTAAGAATACCACAATCACGCATTTGAAAATGATTCTAGAGGGGAGGTTACTAACCAAAATTTCAGCAAATGTTATTTAAGAAATATAAAATCTAGATAGTTGATGAAAAAATAACACTTACTGTTTAAGAAGATATAATCTAGTGAGAAGTCTTTAACTACAAGTCAACTAGTTGGTATGAGTTTTCCACAGTCCATAAAATTAGAATGCTTAGTTTTTGGATTCAACTGTGTGTATTTTTGTGTCAACGTTTCGGATCACTCAGTGATCCATCATCCACTCAGTGATCCATCATCAGGAAGAGGATGATGGATCATTGAGTGTGATCCGAAATGTTGACACAAAAATACACACAGTTGAATCTAAAAGCTAAGCATTACAAGTCAACTTCCAAAATGTTTCGGATCTCCTCTTCCTGATGATGGATCACTGAGTGTGATCCGAAACGTTGACACAAAAATACACACAGTTAAATCCAAAAGCTAAGCATTACAAGTCAACTTCCAAAACGTTTCGGATCTCCTCTTCCTGATGATGGATCACTGAGTGTGATCCGAAACGTTGACACAAAAATACAAGAGTTAAATCCAAAAGCTAAGCATTACAAGTCAACTTCCAACACCACCATTACAATATTTATGATCACTGTTAATTGAGGTGGAAATTAAAGAACACAGTATACTTACAACTGGGTGTAGTCTGCTTGAGTGTCCTGAAGTAGATATCATACAGAGCCTCAATGTCCAAAACCATGCACACATTTGCATTCTCCACCAATTGATGAACTGGCGACGTAGCATTTTATGGCTCCACAATTGTATCAAAAACCTTGGGTGAGGGAAATACAAAAAATTTCAGCGTCATTCCATCTAGGTACTCCTCCCAAATCTTCAAAATCAACAGGGTACCAATTCTCGATCCCGTACCCCCTCCTAGTGAGTGACACACTTGAAACCTCACACAGAAAACAATAATTGTTAGACCTAAAATTCTCAAATCCCATTCACAATGCAAATGGAAAACCCCTAAAGCATGCTCACTTGAAACCCTACACAAAAATAAGGGTAAGGCCCAAACACCTCAAATTTCATTTCACAATGCCAATGGAAAACCTTGAAGTATTGACATAATACAAATTAGGCTTTAAAAATTGCAAATATCCCAAAATAAATTTTTTGTATGATATTTTTCTCTGATTCCAACATCTCATAGATGTCAACTAATGTTAATTGCAAGAAAAAGTACTGATAAAATGTATAATTCCCCATTTTACACATAATTTTTTACAATAACTTTTTACAATATTAATCCATTTTTTAGTAGTTATTTCAGTGGCTTCTTTCTCATTGCAGAGAAAAAGTGATGTTTGCACAAGTGAAGCAGAGAAATCAAAACTAACATAACTGAAAATTACAATCCTAGATAGCATCAGTAGTCACAGGCTTGCATTTTACTTGGGCTCCCTGTCACACAGGAGTATTCCAACCAGAGTCAAGCACATCATCACCCATTAAATTTCTTGGTAAGTCACTTATAAGTGTACTAAACCACCATTTTTCCCCACAATGTGGTCCAATTTTACTACCTCATTTGCAAAACCCTAGAACATTTCCAGTGTCTTCCGAACCCAATCCCATTTATTTTGCAATCCATTCAAGTTACTCTGTTTTGTCGTTTTAGATATAATTTTCCACTATTAATGCAAGCATTTACTAGCACTTATAAGATTGTTTGAATTACCCATTTATCCTAAGCACCCATGTCTTCACAAAACAAAAAGAAAGTTATACCAATTTTTAAAAAACAAATGCCCATACAATAAACCCCACTTTTCCTCAAATGCCCCATACACAAAACATTCAATCCCACTTAACGTTCTACCCTATTTGTAAAAATCCCTAAACCAACGCTGCACCCTGTAAACAATTCATAAGCAGATTTCTATTATTTAAATTTTAAGGCAATTTTAGAGTTTCTAGATACATTTCAAACTACTGAAAAGACCAATGTACATACCTTGCAAACAATCACAATTCTCACTTCCTTTCTAACAACGTCCAAGACTGAATCAATAAGCTCAGCTCCCTCAGTATAATGGCCATTGTGCCAATTATTTCCAGCCCCAAATTGGCCAAATACAAAGTTATCAGGCCTAAAGATCTGACCATACGGTCTAGAGCGCACACCATCCATGGTTCTCAGCTCCAAATCCATAAGCACATCTCGGGGAACAAAGCAAAATTCTCTACCTTACAGTTGACATGATCTCGTAATCTATCCATGATCGCTATGGTAGAGATGGTGGATACCACAACAGATTTTTTTTAAATTAGACTAGACAAAAAATCTCCCTATAGTCACCGATTTAATCAATAAATGAAGAGGATGAAAATATCAGGGTTTGAGGGCTCACGCGAGTTGGAAATCCGATTCCATTTGGATCTGCATATTAAATGCCAGTCAGAAATCCGATTCAGGAGATCTGAAAATTAAATACAAGACATCGAGGTACAGTAAAACGACTGGTTGAAATTGTTTCACGAGAGAGGGTTACCAGCGTGTACCAGCGTGAGACAGGTTTCAACTAAAAGCTCCTACAATATATAGCCTATTGGCTAATAACCTCTTTAGCTACTCAATGAAATTCAAATAATACATGGTATATCGATTTAGGAGTTAGCCAACATATGACTTACAATAAAAAAATATTTAGCTCTTTCAAAGAAGTGAAAGGAAACAATGGCAAGAGTTGCAAGTAACAAATGTGAATCCTATACCTAAATTAACAAAAAATCTTCTCTTAGTACTTGTCATAATTCAATATGGTTATAAGTTTGAGTTCTATAAAGATTAATGTGGGTGATCCCACAATACTATGTCTCACTTTTTAGTCGAAGTAGGACATTGAAAATGTAATGTTTTATCAAATTTTCACTTTGTGTCACTTATAACAACCAAACTGTTAACAATTTGAAGATAACGTGAACTAGTGATTTTTAACATTTTGTTTGTAGATTATATTTTAAGAAAGAAATGTATTTTTTAAATAACTTTTAATAACTTATTTTTTATAATTAACAATTTTTTTCACTTCAATAAAACATAACTTTATATGTAGAAAGGATAATATTATAAATTTTTAAATATAGATTTGTAACATTGATATCCAATATAGGGATATTTTTTCATAATATTTTGATGCATAATTTTTTATAAATTTTTGAAGTGAGATTAATTATAATTCAAATATAATTTAAAACTAAGAATTGCAATGTGGTTCTTATGCAGGATGTTAAAGAAATCATGAAGATGCATGACAAGGTGATAGCCAAGGATGTGGAGGCAGCGAGGATGTTAAAGAGATTCTCTGGTTGCTATTTTGTGTTCACCTTTTGTCTATTGTTTTGTTGTTGGTCGGCTAATTGGGGGGTAAGTGTAATAAGTTTGGTCCACATTTAGGGGAAGTGTCATTTTTCAGTTGTAAAACAAATATCCATTCATTTTTTATTGGTACCCATTTTGAAGTGGGTACTTGTTCCAAAAGGTTTTAAACTAACAAGACATGTTTTTCATTTAGATTTGGGCTTAGAAAAGGAATGGTAACCCAACACTTAGGCTTAGACATTCAAGAAAAAGGTCATGGCAATTTCAAGAGAAAACTAACTTTGGCAATATAACTAATGAGGGTTTTTTTTAAAATATTTTTATGAAATTAAAACCTATTATATATGAAAATGTCTAGTTTTCAAATATCTAATGTTTTTTATGATTTGATTAATTTTTCTATTTTTAATTAATTTATGAGGAAATAGGTCCATGAACTCAAAATGTTTGGTTTTTCGTATTTTTCTAATAACTTTTAATTTATTAATTTTTTTGTTAAAAAAATTATATGGCATTAATCTATAAACAATTATTTACATAATGAAAAAAATAAAATTCAAAAAATGATAAGTTTAGGTCAAGTTATGGTGTTCGTACACAAGGGTTTTAAAAACCAACAATTAGGGCCAATAATAAATAAATAAATAAATAAATATTGCAAAAAAAATTATAAAAAAATATCCTCATCAATCTTCATTATAATATCCATCTTCCTAAAAAGGAATTATAAAAATAAATTTATTTAGGTCAAATTATGGCATCCATACATGTGCATTGTATGGTCTTAAAAAATGACTTTTAAAAAGTGGTTTTTATACATGCATATTAAAATTTATTTTGTATCTTCTGGGTATTAGAATAAATTACATTTTTGAAAACTAGCCTCAAAATACTAAATTTTATATTACTGAACCTTTTTAAGACTCAATGTGTAAGTGCTTCAAATTTTAAGTCCAACTGTGACAAATTCTTAAAATCAAGAAAAACACTTCTACTTTTTGAACATTTTGTGGACCCAACTTCTTACACCTACCCTGGGGTTTAATCAACCTGTTGGTTTTTGGGGCAGCATTTCTGCTTTATCTCTTGTGTTGCCTTCTCTTTTGTATAGGTTTCAGGTACCCTTCAAAACTTGTTTTACGTGAATAAAAAATATAATTCGAATATAGGTTACTTCAGAAACACATTTTTTTGGTTTTTTTTCCAAATTATTTTTTTTAGAAGAAGATCAATACCTAGTTCACATATATTTTTCAAATTTTTATATCTATTTTACTATTTTTCCACGTGTGCAAAACAAAGACCTTCACAATTGTTGAAAAACCTATCTTCACTAGAAAATAGAAAATAAATATAATAATCAAATTAAATATATTCAATATTATACTTGTTGGAAAGCTTAATTTGAGAGCTACACAATTGCCAAATATCTTTCTTGGTTGATTTTATTTGAAGGTTCAACTTGAGGTTTGAAGGTGAAAATTTTGACCAAAATCTCAGGCGTGAAAGGGAAGAGGCCATCCAAGGGCCTTTGTTCAAAGGTACCTTTCAATGAAGGCCCTTGGATGAATGTGAGAAACAATAAAATATTCAATATAAATGATCTTCAAATGAATCAAAACAATCAAAAAATTAAATATAAGTGACCTTCGAATGAAGGTATTTTAGGTCGACTTAAAAAGTAAAAAATAAAAATTTATTAATATTATATATTAATATAAATTTAACAAAATCCTTAAAAAAATGAAATATATCAAAATTTTGAGTTTTTGTAGGTGAAAATTTTGAAGTAAATTTGCAATTTTTATCATTTTGGAAGGAGAAAATATTTGACATAGAAATCATAGAGAAATATTTTATAAGTGAGGAAATGGGAAATAAGAGAACACTGAAAGATAAGACTATGAGAAAATATTTAGTAGAAAAGGATTAAAAATGATATGAAGAAAGTACTCAAATATTTATCTCATAAAGACAAGGTATGCATAATTTTTTTAATTTGTCTAAAAATGTTTTAAAAATATTAGATTTGTATTTACCCCTATTTATTCTACTCTAGGGTTTGAATGTAGTTTTTTCAAGATATAATTTTAATTAAAAAATTGAAATTCCTACATGTTTTAGATTCATATAATTCAAATTGTAAACATAAATTTCAAATAAATTCTCTACATCAAATTTACTAGTTCCTCTCTAGGGTTTATAGATCTCTTTCCCCTACTTCTTCAACTCTAGGGTTTCAACATAGTTTGTAGATCTCTTTGTACACTGCATCCAATTCTCTACATGTCAAATTCACTACTTCCTCTCTAAGGTTTGTAGATCTCTTTCCCCTACTTCAACTCTAGGGTTTCAACATAGTTTATAGATCTATTTCCCCTACATCCAATTCTCTACATGTCAAATTCACTACTTCCTCTCTAAGGTTTTTAGATCTCTTTCCCCTACTTCTTCAACTCTATGGTTTCAACATAGTTTTTAATCTCTTTGCCCTACATCAAATTTACTAGTTCCTCTCTAGGGTTTGTAGATCTATCTAAATCACTTACAAAATCTTGATTGAGCTATATTTTCACATTCATCTATATAGTACCTTTGGATTTGAAATGGTTGATATAACTTTGCATATGTGGCTAATTAACAAACATAATTGAATGTTAGCCTTTTTTTGAATCCCCATTCCAAGTATAAGCCTTGTAAACCCTTAGTCCTTTATATCAAATCTCCTAGATAATCGGGCCTTGATTTCCTTAATTACAATCTTATTATTTTCAATGATTAACATATCAACATTTAAATAATAATTAAAAAATGATCAAAATATTGTTAATATATAATGATCAAAATTATTCCTTGCAAAACTTAGTTCTAATGTACATGCATCAAACTATTGATACCATATACATGTTGAATACTTCAAACCACATTGCCTTGTTCTCTAGCTTTTCAAATTTGTAAATACATCTTAATGTTATATTTTATGTTCAAAATGCATCCTTTGGTTATTCATCCTTGGATAATACTCTAATTTCCCTATTTATGACATAAATTAAGTAAATAACCAAATCTTATGGTCCTAAACTAGGACTTCTTAAGAGATTTTTTGTTTTCAATCTAGCAAGTTTTTAATCTACCTTTCAACTAGACTCTACTTAATTATCCTTTCCATTGGTATTACAAGTGTCGCTATGAAAACCAACTCTAGTTGGAGGAATTCCAAGCTAATCTTGCTCCAATTCAACTTTTGAATTAAGATCCAAGCTAATTTTTTCTCCCTTTCTTTCCTTTTTCACTAAATCTAAGCGGGCTTCTTATGGTTTGATAAGACATGCCTCACTATGAGGAGCTTCATTAGTACTTTCAATACTTATGTAAAGAGGAGCTTCAATAGTAATATTTAGATTTTTTTTGTTCTTTTTTCATTTTGAGGACATAGGTATATTATTTTGTGAGCACATAACCTCAAAACTAGAAACATGATCTTGAAGCAATAGCTCAAAATCAATGACAAAATTATCTATAGTGTTTAACCTACTATCAATTAGTTCCCTCATCTTGCAAGATTGTGATGATATAAGTGGCATACGAGGAGCACTAGTAGCTACCTCATTCATGCCAAAGAAGACTACCTTAGGCTTCAACCTTCATTAGGACTATCCCTATCCCTCTCTATCTCACCCCTCTCTCTCCCCATCTAGGTATAGGATAGAGGGTGTAGGATATAGGGTATAGGGTTTAGGGTTTAGGGTATCGATATAGGGTTTAGGGTACAATATTGATAGTGAAAGGTTTAAAGTACTTAAGGTATAGGGTTTAGGGTATTCGCATAGGGTTTGGGGTACACGATTAATGATACAAGGTTTAGGGTACATAGGGTATAGGGTTTAGGGTATTATAGGGTTTAGGGTTTAGGATATTGGCTTTATGGTTGAGTGTATAAGGTATAGGGTTGAGGGTTTAGTATATAGTATTATAGGGTATAATTTTAGAAACTTTGAGGTGGCAACACATATACCTTTACAAAATCCACACCTTCTTGTTGAATGATACTTAATATACCTAACGGGTTCACATCTTTGTCCAAATTCTCTAGCAAGATAACATATGAGGAAGAAAATAACTTGTGTTGGTCCTGCAACTCTTCTTCTCTTCTAGGTAAACAAGTAACATTCATATAAATCTATTCCATAGCTTGCTCCAAGATATTGTGTTTAACTTTGTTATTAACAATTTATATCCATTGAAATATAACTTTTGCATGAATTTTAACTGCTGTTGAGTGGGAAGATCTAAATTTTTAGCATGACTGAGTTCACTTTGTGTCTTGTAATCAGTAAATTCATCTTTTGATGATTCCAAAAAATCATGACCATATTCAATACAATTAGATGAGATAGCAGCTAACTCCTTACACATTGAGCAATGTGTAGTGCATACCACTTGGCTATAATAATAATGAGCTAAACCTTTAAGATACAACCTTCTTAAATTTTCTATGGTAATCATGTAAGATATGTTCCATTTGAGCAATGATGACAACCTACTTTCTTAACTAGTATTCTTCCATCCTCTAGGGTCATATTGCAAAAATAGAGCACAATAGTTTTTTCATCATTTGAGTACTATTGTTATCATTCATAATGAACCTATGATTATCCTATATTCATTAGGACCATCCTAATGAAGTTATGATAGTCCCAATGAAGCTATGACCGTCCTAAGATAGTTATAAAAGTCCTAATGAATTCAAATCCTATATTAACAAGGTTATGGAAGTCATAATGAAACTATGACATTCCTAATAAACATATTATAACTATCCTAAATAGCCTATGACTGTCCTAATGAAGTTATGAATGTCTTAATGAACCTATCACTATCCTAAGAATGTAACATATAGTCCTAATGAACCTATAACTCTCCTAAGAAAGTTATGAAAATTCTAACAATG
Organism: Sequoia sempervirens; assembly: GCA_007258455.2. Taxonomy (NCBI): domain Eukaryota; kingdom Viridiplantae; phylum Streptophyta; class Pinopsida; order Cupressales; family Cupressaceae; genus Sequoia; species Sequoia sempervirens. The sequence continues at coordinate 30,866,437 of VDFB02193867.1, forward strand.
AAGCTAAGACAATTCTAATGAAGTTAGGACAATCTTAGAATTTTATGAACTAATCTCTATGTTTTATTTGTTCATACATGTAGAAATCATCATCATGCTAAGGAAATGACCAAAGAATATAAAATTGAATGAGCATAAAGATAATTATGTGAGAACATATATAACATAGATGTAAAGGACATAGTTCAATAAAGTGGCTTATTCTATTAATATGACATCTATGAACACAAAATTGTGTAGGTAAGGTGATCTATAGATCCATAGTGGATACTAGTAGTAAAGTGGAATGTATGGGGGAAAGGAAAGTTCCCCCAATGTACAAGGAAGGTTAGGTAATGTAAAAGTGTACTATTAAGGAGGTGAAATCATGATGTCCCCAATAAAAATGTATAAAAGTGATAGAATATATGTAAGGGGAAGGCATTACACATGTCATGTAGGTATATGAATTTTGAAGAAATTAAAAGATGGGTTCCCTAGGTGGGGGAGTGCATTATGCCACCTATTGCAAGGATATGGAAATGAAATCTTGGGGTAGAGTATTTGACTCTAAAATGTAAAGATGTCATAATGGAAGCTCCATGTACAGTGTTATAGAGTATGATGTGCCTAAAGTAATGGTAATTCTAAAAGTATGATGTGGTAAGTTAGGATGACAATGTGATCTCTACACATACATGATATAGTGAATTAGACCCAATAATATATATTTTATGGTTGAATAATAATAATGTTTAGTTTCATTATGTTACCAAATGCTTGTGATCTTAAATTCATCCATACTATATCTAAAAAAGACTTCAAAAACTCACATGCTTGTGCTACTTAATTTTTTTAAATTAAAGGGGCTTTCCCCCTTAAAGAGGCCTAGGGTATTTGTAACAATTTTATGGTTACTAACAATAAACTTTGTGTAATTATTCATTTATTCAATTAATCATTTGTAGTGCAAATATGGATAACAATGGTAAAAATGATTTTCATAAACCAAAAATCCATAAGGCCATACAACGTTATATGTCAATAAAAGTATAAAATATATCTAATAGTCATATAGGATTGCAAAAAACTCATATGGACATAAAATGTCACATATCCATAATAAAAACAATTATTCAAAATGTCATATATGCATACAATAAATGACCCTAATGTAGTCATTTCCCACAAGGGGAAGAAAACATTCCATGATTTTCCTTTGTTTGTTGATTGGAAGGAGATGCATATGATGCTGGTGTCTTTTGAGTGCGCTCACTCATCCTCATCTCTAGACTTCTCTAGACGTCCATATAATACAATAAAAATATAGATAATAATATATATAAAAATTGAATTATAGAATGACATATAACATAATAATCACTTATCGCATACAAATAATTAAGATGTTCATCCAGAATAGATGCATGTTCATGATTTGGAGTCACAAGCCCCTGTAGCAAGCATCAAGATAGAAATTAAAGTACATACAAGAATCATTAAGAGTTTCAATAATAGATCAATAAAAGAATAAATATAAGTGAAATTTACTAATTTGTCTCATACCTTTGTCAAAGGAGCAAAAATTACTACTACTGCAACAACACCATGGTCCAATGTGGCACAAACATAAGGAGGAGTATCTAATGTCAATATCTAAAAATGAAACAACAAATGCTGTTGAATTACCAAAAATACCTAACATTATTTTACAACACCATTAATGAATAAAGGTTACCTAGGTGAAAGTTCATCGACGATGACTACTGCGAGGTGTCGATGTTGAAGGTCCACCATCAAACTAAATTCAACATCCAAAGTGAGTTATGAGAAAAATATTCATATAATGTCCAACTATTCACATGTAATAATTATATTTCTTTACTGGCTACATGTTTGTGGACTTGACACGTCATGAAATAGGGGGTGTTGCAAGTAGCATGAAAATTTCCCTAATTTTTTTATCATAACCATTCTCCATTATTCTTACATTTTAAAATAAAATTTAATAAATAGAATTAAATGAACTTACTATAATTTACTTGAGTATCAATGTCAAATGTTTCATTCAACAAAGATTCTTTCATAACAATCCCCTTTGCAACTGATGTGCATCTTGCATAACTACATCTTGATTACTCTCAAGATCATAAGTGCAAACAATGTCACAAGATTGACAAAAATGGATTGGAACTCGAGGCCTAAAAAACTTTCCCACATCACCCTATGCTAGAGGCCTCACATATTGTATAAGACTTTGATTGAGTGAGCTAATGGAGTCTAAGGTTTCCACCACAACACTTTCCTTCACAACGAAAGGAACAGTCACTTGCTCCACCACAAGTTTAGCTAAGGGTCTTAGTTATAGGTTTGAGTATATTGTGCCCCCACTCTATCATGTCAGAAGCCCCCACCTATACCCTAGAAATCCAAAAAGTCAAAATAGTTTGGAATCACATTGATAAAAAAATCACAATAGGGTTTCCTCAAAAAATATTGTGGCACCTTGTAATTGTTACACAGAAGATGGTAAAAAACCATCCACCACCTAGCCCAAAAATTATTCTTTATCCCTTTGTGGTGGAACCAATAGATAGGGAACCTATCACATCAAGTTGCTAAGGGTTGATTGGTTCGTGGGTCGGTGAAGAGGGCACATAGGTTGGATTTGTTAATTTTCATTTTCTTTACTTGCTCATCTCGGATAGTTTTTTTGCATAAAACTATTTTTTGCTTCCCTCTTATTGGACCATAAATTAATTTTATGCACTAACTAATACTACATGAGACATAATAGATTACATGGATTTGACAATTCTTATCCTATGAGGGTTTGTTAAAGTAGGATCTTTTAGCCTTGTAATCAACCCTCAAGCTATTTTTAATTGTCTTCTATTTGCCCTAGTATGTTTTAGATTGTGTTCTTGGGGGATGTATAGGAATTTATGGAGGTGTTTGGTGTGGTTCATATTTAGGAAGATCTTCATTAGGAGGTGATGGAGGATTTTAAACATTTAGGGGTGGAATATCATTTCTTGGAAAATAAAACAAATTTTAATAAAAAAACCTAATTCAAGCTACAATTTAATCAAAATTTGAAACTACAAAGGTAGAGATACTTACCTCTTTGACATCCTCGACATCTTAGCAACATCTTGATGAAGATTTCATAACCTCAAGGGGAAAAATAGTAATGTATTTTGGTGAGTGCAGGTTGAGGAGCAAAAAATACATAGGTCATAGGTCAAAGAACAAAAAAAATACAAGAAACTTTATTTTTTGTTTTTATAACATCATTTGCAATTAGCTAGTGCCAAATTTGGCACTCGCCCAATGCTCATTTTAGGCATAAAAAAGAAAGTGGCATCTTTTTTGTGTCACATATTTTTTAATATACCCCCTCTCCCTCTTCCTCTCTCTACCTACCTATCCCTCCATCCCCATCTCTCTCTCCCTCCCCTCTATACTCTATATAATCTCTCTCTACCTCTCCTCCCTCCCTAGTTCCCTCTCTACTTCTCTCTATCTCACCTATCTCTCCCTCTCTCCCTCCCTATCATTCTAGATATTTCTATATCTCTCCCTCTCACCTCTCCCTCTCTCTCTACCTACCTCCCCCTCCCTCTCTATCTATCCCATCTCTTTCTCTCTCCCTATCTCTCTATATATCTCCTTCTCCCCTCTCCTTCTCTACCTACCTCTCCCTCCCTCCATCTCTCTATCTCCATCTCTCTCTCTTTAGATAAGGAAGGAGGGAGGGAGGGAGAGAGAGAGTAATATAGTGAGAGGGATGGAGAGGGAGAGATATTTAGAGGGATAGTGAGAGGGAGAGATATACAAAGATATCTAGAGGGATAGCTAGAGAGAGGGAGAGATATAAAGAGATATCTAAGGAGATGCTTAATGATTCTTTTGAATAGTTATAAAGTCACCCTTAGACTATGCAAGATGATAAGAACTTGTTGATTACTGAAAGTTGATTGTCTAAAAAATTATAAGATCTTCCAAAACCTAGAATCTACATTATAACTCTTAGAGATCCAAAACCATTCTCAAACATCTTGAAACCATATACATGAAATATAACTTAAAGTATTAAAAGGAAATATCCATATGTAAATGTCACTTTTAAATGTTTATTTCATGTATATAGTCTAAGGAAGAGGGAGAGTGTGAGCTATATAAGGAGGTAGAGAGATGGGAAGAGAAAGAGAAAGATCTATTTTTTTGGAAATGTGAGTGTGTTATAACAAACTTGTGTTATAATGTGATCATTTTATAACGTGCTCATGCTATTACCTGCTTTGGGTATTTCTAACCCTTAGGGTTGTATTTTTCTTGGGAATCCAACCCAAAGGTTTTCACTTACTTATAAATGTCCATAGATGTGGTTTTGGTAAATTATAAAAATATTACACAATGTCAAGTGTGGTCTCAATCAGATTTGCATATCTTTCAATGTCAAGTTAAAAACTAACATACTAATGTTAATCTCTCTCTTATATTTGTAACCATGTAATTTTTCAACAATTTAATTATGTTAAGGTTTTGATATTTAATTTATTTTTCTAGTGTCTTCATTTTTTGCCAAAAATATACCTATGATATTTTTGGCTTCATTTTTTTATCTAGGTTCATCAAAATTTGAAACAAATTACATTTTTAGAAACTAGATTCTATTCTATATACAATAAAAAATGAATTTTATTAGTCTCCAAATTTTTTGGGGGGTGCATGCTCAGTTTTCATTTTTAAGATCTATGAAAATTAGTAAAGAATCATATATTCATTAAAAAATTAGTAGAAAAAATTGGTATAAACTACATAATGTTAGCTAAGTTTTCACTTAAGAAAATTTTTAAATACTAACATAAAGTTAACATTAGGGGGTTCACACCAAATGCTATGTTATGTTTTTTGATAAAAACGGGAGTACTTTGTGTGGCTCCCCCATTTGAACCCCTTAATCTCCACCATTTAAAAAAAAAAATAGTTTAGAAAGTAGATTTAGAGCACTATGAATATTGTTCTTATTGCATCTTCAAATTTTGAGCATAACTATCTTCAATTTCTTATCCAAGATTGATTTTTCTTTATTTCAAAAAAAAGTGGCCACCTAAGACACCCTTTTGGTCCCCCATTTCCTTGCACTCACTACTTCATATATGAATTGTTTTATTAAATTTATAGAGATGCATGCTATGTATAAATGATTTACAAAAATTAGCCATGGATTTCATTTCGTCCCAATATCCATCAAATCCCTTACCTACATATATATTTTTAGGAACTAATAAATATGTATTTGTGTGAGTTTAGATAGTTTTAACAATTTCATTGCAATAATGTGAGCAAGGAGGAAACTCAACTAAGTCTTGGTGTATCACCACCTTTCCTTTTTATATTTTCCCTCTCCCTTTTCCTTTGTAATTCATTAGAATAGGGTTTAATTTTAGTTTAATCTATGTTGAATTGGATCAACCCATTACATCTATGCTTAGAAAGGAACCAAACTTCTCTAGATGTTTGATCTCAATAACAAGTTCCCACATGCCTTGAGATCATTCCCATTGTATCCTTGGATTGTTAAACTTGTTGAACCCCAAGTTCAACAAAGACACAAATATAAGTGATAAGAACTATGGATACAAATAATTAAATTAAGGATAATTTAACAAAAAGAGAGAATGTTTCACCAAAACCAACTCCCTCTATCTAGGAATAGCCTTTAGCCACTAGTCTAGCCTTGTACCTATCCAATAAACTATCTCTTATAGGCCCATTTATAAATAATATGTTTTCTTTGGAAAAATAAACATGATCTCATGTGTCACATTTATCTAAGGCTATTATATCCTCTTGCATGAATTTTTTCCAATAACCACCATCATCTACAAGAATAGCTTCCATTTAAAATCTAGGTTCACCATCATTATTTAACAATAAAATACAAAATAGAAATATGGTGGGCTATATCTATCAACTAGATTCTATTGTCTATAATGGATCTTCTCAAATGAGGAGTACATTATTCTTCTTCTTGTTCTTCTACATGCTCAACTTCTTCAATATATTCCTACTCAAAACCCACATTTGAACCCTCTTCTTGATTTCCAATCTCCAATCCATTCTTCCACATGTGCGTCTTCTTTCTTTAATTCAAAATGTATTATACTTTCTCCCTTCTTTCTATTTTAGCTATTTAGGAATAAAAGTAACTCTAGCCCCCCTAAAAATCACATCTCTAGAATATTAAATTTTCAATGTTAAAATATTTCAAAGCTTATAACCATTAACATTCTCACCACATTCAATGAAGATGCATTTTTTAACTTTTGGATCTACCTTAGATTGCTTCTCTTTAGGCACATGAACAAAAACCTCACAACCAAAAACCCTTCAATGTGAAACATAAGGTTTCTTACGTGTCCACACTCCATAAGGTGTTGAATCAAGATCCTCACAAGGGGACCTATTTATCAAGTAACAAGTAGTACTCATAGCTTTTCCCAAAATCATCTATCCAACTATGTACAATTGTACATACTTCCAACTCTTTCAAGGTTTATTTCTTTCTTTTTAACATTCCATTTTGTTGAGGTGCATGTATGGAGTTATTTCATTTGATAACACTTGCATTCTTACAAAACTCATCAAATTTCTTAGAACAATATTCTCCTTGATTCTCAGATATCAAAACTTTTATCTTACACTTTAATTTCTTTTCTACTAAGGCTTTAAATAATTTTAACTTGGTGAATAATTTTTGTTTTTTAGCATAAAATAAATCTAGGTGAATATTATAGCATCATCAATGAAGGTCATAAATATTGGTATTTAATAATAGAAACAACATTCATAGGAAAAAATAAATTAGTATGAATGATTCTAATTTACATTTTACTCTATAATTTTTTGAAGGAAATGATGACATGTTTTGTTTACCAAACACACAACTCTTACAAAAATTAAAATACTCATTAAAATAGGAAAAACCATCAACTAATTTTTTATTCAAAATAATTTTTAAACCTTTTTTACTTATGTATTCTATAGTTCCATAACATGCATATACTTTTATATTTTTTAGTTACATAGGTAGAATTACAAACAACAGGGGCATTCAACCTAAACAAGGTTCCTACTCTTGACCCTTTTGCTACCACCAAGTTTCCTTTCACCAATCTACAACTAGCCTTATCATATGTTGTATTCCTGAATCATTTAACTTAAATATCAAAATTAAATTTCTTGCTAATCTAGGAATATGTAAAACACTTGGGAGTATTTTTATCCTTCCATTATTAAAACACACCTTTACCTTTCCCTACTTAACAATATGATATATGAATTGTTGTTTCCGAGGTATACTTCCTTACCTTCAAATTCTTGATATGAGGAGAACCACTCCTTATGAGGAGTCATGTGGTACATTCATCCTAAGTAAACCAACCAATGATCATTAGACATAATATTGCAAGAAAGAAATAAGGATTCATCACTTGATTTTGAGGACTTATTCATAGAGGAATCCCATTGTTTTTGATTATTGAAAAACTAGTTTTGAACGGACCAAATACCCTGGACAAAAAAGGAAGTGGCAACCCACAAAAAACCAGCTGATTAATAGACCATCAACCCACCATCATAAGTTTACATCAGCCAAAGAACAAAAAATAGATTGACAATCCAAACAACCATTAAAGCAATTCTTTAAGCATTTTTGCAGCCCCCAAATCCTTGGCCACCAACCTGTCATGCATTTCCATGATTTATTCCACATCACGAGCAACATACTTCTTACCTTTCTTAGTTTTGCTCCTATTTTGAACACTTAGGCCAACAACCAAATGAGTTGAATGCACATCCATTCTAGCTTCCTCCCCATGATCTGAGTTCGCCTAGTCATCAAACAAGCCCTTCCTAGTCAATTCTATAACCTTTTGATTAAGGAAAATCATCCCCTCAACCAACGCCTCTGGATTCTCCCTGCTTATGTTGATGAGCATATCCATGTCTCTTCGAAGTTTCTTGTTCTGTCTCTCTAGCACTGCCACTCTTGGACCATAGTCATTCTTCAGAGCAACAAGTTCATCCACCATACAACCAACACTAGAATTCAAAGAATGAGAAAGTACATAAATAGATTCATGCTCTTTAAGACTTTGAAGAGTAGAGATGTTTCACCTAGCAATGGTATCATGCTTGTTATGGAGATCCTGAATCTCTTGAACAAGCCACATAAGTAGATTGAAAGAAATATCCATCCCTTCCTTAACAAGGCCCGATGCCTAAGAAAAATACATTTCACCCCAGAACACACCCCTGCCCTAATGTGAAACCAATCAGTGGTTTCTCCACATGAACATCCTCAAAGCCAAGCTTGCCCTTCCCCCTATCCTTAGATGTAGAGCCCCAAGTAGAATCTTCAAGGTTTACAACCGAATTCTTTTTACCGACCGTAGGGCACCCACTACCACCCGAAAACTCACCCTGAATATTTCCCGCCACCTCCTCAATATTAACGTTCACCTCCTTGGCATGGCCCTTAAGTTTCTTACTAGTAGAACCCTCAATAGCACCCTCATGAATCTTTAGCTTGCGTTTCACACAAGGAGCAACTTTGGAGGAAGAAGGGATAACATCACCTATAGATGGAGTGTAATCTAGATCAATGTCAAATCCATCAGACCAGCCCTCTGACTCATCCTCAACCTCTATTCTAGCGGACTCCTTAATCTCATCAATTTTTCTTTTCCCACTTTCTTTCCCCATTTTCTTTGAAACAAGGGACCGAGGAGTTCTAACAATGTAGTTAGCCTTAATAAACTCAACAATTAGAAGAATTAATCCTTCATGAAGAAAGGGATTCCTATTGTTTTTTCTATGATTCAAGATACTTTCTTCTAGAGACAACAACAAATAGAAAGGAAAAGGTACTAGCTTACCATGGCGAAAGTGGTTGAGCAGAACAAAGTGATGACCATAGAGTGTCCTAAATCTTCCACCTAGAGTAAAGTAGCGCATTAATGCCACAACAACCTCCCGCCATATAGGTTTAATATTAGTTCGATCATAGCCTCCATAGTCCAAGCAAACCATTTTAGCCCTTTCCCTATCACGGAGAAAATTCTACCTGGTAGATTGTGAAATATTCTTGTCCCAATAAAATTTCCTACCTTCCATTGAAAAGCCCATCACCTCTGCAATAAGGTCTTCGTTAATGGTAGTATCCCTACCATACAAAATCACCACACGAGCATGCTAGGCTTCCACAAAATCCTTAGAAACTAAGGATTTAAAACTCTCCAATCTCTCCATGTAAGGAATAGCGCCCCCTCTTTGTAGAATTTCCCAAACTCTAGCATTAGCTCTGGTATCATCACAAGAGAGTGGCTCCATTTGACACCTATCCCCACCCATCATCAAAAAACTTGCAGAACACCCCCAAAACAAGGCAAAGGAAATAACCATAGAGCTACCTAGAAAGCATGTGAGGTAGTCCAAAATAGTCCAGAAGGAAATAATGTGGAGGACTCTAAAACAACTCTGTTGGAAGAAGTCACAAATTCCAATGAGCATAAACTGTGCGATAAGTCCCATCAAATAGAAAAATTCATGATACCCGTGCAAATCTGAGAACAAGGAGGTGGGAAATAAAGAAAAATTAATGACGATAATTAATCATAAGAGCACTTAAATAAATGGGTAGGACTTCATCCTCCCCCCATATTTTAGCTAATGACATACCATAATTCGCTAGCTAATCAACCATGACATTTGCTTCCCTATAGGCATGGCAGATATAAATTTCTTCAAATTCACCACAAAAGGAGATAGTATCCGTAATAAAATTTTGAATGGACCATGAAGGGGGAGATCCTTGCTTAAGGAAATTGATAATATTCAACGAATCACCTTTGATCCAAAGTTTAGAGATCCTCAAATCCCTAGCCATCTTGATGCTATGATAGGAAGTTGTTGCTTCAGCAAGGTGGTTTGTCTAGAATATTCCCAAAGGGAGTGCCATCGCTGAAACAAACCTACCATTGTGATCTCTCAACAGTCCCCCACAACCAACAGGACCTAGATTACCTTTCGCTAGACCATGAAAGTTGATTTTGAACTAGCTAGGATCGGGGAAACCACTTCACCCCATCCTTGGCAAGGTTAGCCTTCCTCAAGGGCTTAGCAATTTCAAGGGAAAGTTTCCAATTAGAATTGACCTCAAGATCATAATCAGAAAATTGCACTTTTCTAGTAACATCAATCTTATCAACCACCATCATCAAATTCTCCTTGACATCAAAAATAGTTTTGAAGAAAAGGAAGAGAGGATGAATAGTAATATCTCTGAAAATCCTATTATTCTACTCCTTCCACAACCCGCAAAGAAAATGCAACAAAGAAAGAGACCAAAGAAGCTTCAAAGAAGGATTAGATGAAGGATTCTTCCACTGGAGCCATAAATCCCAAACAGATGAAGGAAAAATCCATTCCACATGCCAAAGATTGAGAAAGAGGGACCACACTTCCTGAGCATAACTGAACCCAATGAACAAATGAGAACAATACTCTACATCCATCATACAAAGGTAACATTTGTTCAACATGGAGAAACCCCATTTCCACAAATTATTAATGGTAAGAATCTTATCTTGCACTAGCAGCCAAAGAAACATGTTAATCTTGGGGATAAGCTACAAGAACTAGACAAAGCCCCAGGGTGGTCTAGGACCCACAATATCAGTGCAAGACTTAAAAGCAGAAGCCACTGAGAAAGCTCCACTCGAGAGTCTATTCCAAATCACCTTATCCCTACGAGGAGATGTAGGGATGTGAACTCTAGAGAATTCAATAAAATGGTCCTCCAACTCAGGGAACACCTTGTGAATCTTCCTCCATTCCCCATTAACAATGTAATCAGCCACATAATTCCCAAATTCACAAGAGCACACTTCCCTCCAAGGGTTTTCCCACTAAGATTCACAGAGAGGACAATGTCCAAACCACCAATCATCCCAAAAAAGAATATCCCGACCATCCCCAACCACCCAGGATAGGCCAACAGATAACAACCCTTTGGCTTTGGACACCGAGTTCCAAAAGAAAGATCCTGAAGGAGGAGAGAAGTCCTTATTCAAAAAATCCCAAAATTTGTCCACTTGAGGGAGATATTTAGAGGTCAAAATTTTTCCCCACTCCTCCCTACAAAGGAGATGCCATAACTACTTGGGAACAAGAGCCAAATTAAAGGGCTTAATCCTACATAGACCCAAACCCCCATGATATTTTGACCTGCACACCTCCTCCCAGGAGTCTAAACTCAATCTCTTTCTGTCCTCCACCCCCGACCAGAGAAAATTCCTCTGGATGCATTCAATTTTCTCCCAATACTTACGAGGCATCTGAAAGAAACTAAGAGCATACATAGGAAAATTTTGAAGAGTAGATTTGATGAGCACCAATTTACCAGCCTGGCTAAGTAACACACCTTTCCATCCCACCAACTTTGAATTCAACTTGTCAATTAGACCATTCCAGAAGGAGTCATGAGAAGAATTGGCTCCAAGTGGTAACCAAAGGCAGGTGGAAGGAAGGGTCCCAACTGAACATATGCCAACAATTCTCTGCGCCCTTCTTTCAAGAGTGTTAAGAAAGAAGATTGTTCTTTTAAGGAGGCTTACCAATTGGCTCGAAGCTGCCTCATACCTTTGAAGAGTTTCCTTAATAGTTCTAACTTTTGCAATAGAGGCTTCACCCAAAATTAGAATGTCATCAACAAATTGCTAGTACCCACAAGAGGGTGAAGAAGAAGGTCTCAAACCCTTTAGAGCACCCGAGGAAAGCTTAAGTTGCAATGTTCTACCCAAAGTCTCCGTTAGAATGATAAAAAAAAGGGAGAAATAGGATCCCCCTGCCGCACCCCCTAGAACTTTTGAAGAAATCAAAAGGGGAACCATTCACAAGCACAAAAAAGGTCACCGTAGAAATGAGGCTCTCAACCAACTAAACAAAAGTCTCTGAAAATCCAAAAGCCAAAAAAAATTTAAACAAGAAGGCCAAATTAACTTTGTCATAGGCTTTAACCAAATCCAATTTAAGCAAGAAGCCAAGCCTTTTATTAGCCATCAGTGAATGGATGTTCTTATGCAAAGTGATGATAGGGTCAAGACTTTGTCTCCCCACAACAAAACCACTCTGATTGGGAGAGATGATCAAAGGAAAAACCTTCTACAGCCTCAAAGTAAGCACTTTCAAAAAGATCTTGTAAATAGAATTACACAAATTGATTGGCCCGAACTCATTAAAATTCAAAGCCATAGGGATCTTTGGAATCAATAAGCAGATCCTGACTACCAAAAAAATCTTTCGTTGCATCCACAACATATTTAGAAACAATCAGTTAGAAATCTTGAAAGAAGAACATAGGAAACTTGTCAAGCCCAAGGGCCTTATTACCAAAAAAAGAGAAGACCGCACTTCTGACTTCCTTATCCAAAGGAATACAACAAAGCATACAGTTAAGATCCACAATCACCATACTAGGGATAACCTCCAACAACCAATCCTGATCAACCAACAACAGAACAAAATAATCAATTAGGAGATTAGAGAAGAAAGGGATAACCTCCCTTCTAATATCAACCTCATTCTCAAGCACCCTACCATCCATATAGATACAATTAATGTGATTAGAATCCCTATGCTTAAGAGTGGTGAGGTGAAAGAATTTGGTAAATTCCTATCACCACAATTCAACCACATCGCCTGAGATCTCTGTTTCCAAAAATATTCCTCCCTAGCCACAATATTATGATGATGGGACAATAACACACTTTCACTAGTAGAATTTGGTAAATAAATGATTATGTGACTAAAAATTTTAGTCACATGACTAAAACTTTTAGTAACGTGACAAACACTAGTAGTATTTGGAAAATAAATGACTAATTTGGTCATTTATAAGTGACTAATTTGGTCATTGGGTAAAATCACAACTAAATAACTAAATAAATGACTAATATCAGACAAATAAAAATGACTAAGGGTATGTGTAGGATCATCATGGAAAAAAATAGGCCCTTAAGTGGCAAAACATTCATAAAAATTAGAGTTAGACAACTTGACATAAAAATTTGAATAAGTTATCTATATTATTTCACAAACATGTAAGAATAGAATCTATAGTAAATTGAATGTAGTTTCTAAACTACTAGGTTTATTTTTATTTTTATTTTAAATCTATTTGGTGAAAATTTGAAATTTCAATGCAGTAGTACTTAAATTTTAGGGAAAAAATAAGAAGTGGGTGCCTGTCTGACCACCCTAACCTCAATAAAATGATAATATTTTTTTATAACATTTTATAGGTAAGTAGAGGACTCATGTCCGGATGTGATACATATTTTTTTGTAATTTTTTTCCAAGTAAATAATTAATTATGATTTTTTTATTACAACTTTTAAAAAATATAAAAAACTCTTATGTCTAACCACTTTAACTTGGTCAAAACTTCATGAAATTCATTTTTTTTTTTAATCCTATAGTATGTGAAGCATAGAATGTGACACATGTTTCAAATTCAAAAAAATGTGACACCGTTTGAAATCTATAGATGTTTTTCAATCAGCCTATCAATCATGACTTTAGTCGTAATTCAAATAGAAAATGAATAATAATTATTTAGTAAATTAAAAGTAAAACATAATATATATTGGCTGAAAGATGAGAATCTCCTTTAAAAACCCTTTTCATTTTATCAATTTTGTGTAACAAAAAAGTCGTTAGCCACATACCCATCATATCGCCACTTTTCGGCCCATCATGATCCTGCACACACCCCTAAATAAATGACTAATATTAGACAAATAAAAATGACTAAATAAATAACTAAATAAATTCTCTCATTATTAAAATCTTTCCCATACTTTTCATTTTAATAAACATACTCTAAAACCTTCATCAAGACCTTATTTTCAATCGTAGCCCACCATAATTAATAATAAAATATTACAAATAAAATTACTAATAAATATTTTTTGTGGAATAAATATTTTGTTTTGTGGTGTCATCATATGAACACCAAAGTTTCTTCTAAATTGACAAAAAACCACCAAATTAGAAAAATTAACGAAAACCATAAGAGAACCTAAAAAACTAAAACCAAAAAACCTTGAAAAATTAAAAAATAAGCAAAGGAAGAGAAAAAACAAAAAATAAGAATAAAAAACCAAATAATCTAAGAGGAAAAAGAACCAATTTTTTTTTTATAAGCATAATTTTTATTTTAATAAACATACCCTAAAACCTCCATGAAGACCTTATTTTCAATGTAGCCCACCAAAATGGAGCAATGAGTCGAAGCTTGTAGCCTGCCAAAATGGAGCAGTGAGTCGAAACCTTATTTTCAAGTTAGCCAACAAAAATGGAGAAGTAAAGCACGCCTGATTTTGGATTGCAACCTCTGCCTATTTTTCCGCATTGGACACAATTTGTGTAGAATCTTGTGGTAAGTTACTTTCAATGGTTTTAGTTAATTTTACTTTTCAAACCTATACGCGGTCAGGCCATATGATCCATTGTTTTTAATAGTTTTACTAGTTTCTTGTTGACTAACAGTGATTATCTTCTTTTTTAGGCTAATTATGGAAAAGCAGATCCATCTTGTGTTGTAGAAGTTAAGGATTTATATAGAGAACTTGGAATCGAGGTCTGTTTATTCTTTTCTTTTTCGTTATGAGATGTTAAAAGTGATCTTTTCTTTTAGAAGTTTCCACTATCAAATTGTATAGTTCATAGAACTTACTTTTATCTATAAAAATGATATTAAGGGACATGTAGATTGAGTTTTCTACACAAATTTCAAAATTTGAACTCATTAAATTAGCTTCCACTTTCTGAGGGGGCATGCAAATCACTTTTGAAGTTGAGTGTAAAAAATAGAGTAGCACATAAAGAAAAAGGATGAACAATAATAAAGTAAAAAATGGCTCTTCTTATATCAACCATGTAGAGTACAATGAAAGGAGTGCAAAGATGGTATGGGTTTAATGTTTACAGTGTAGTGGAATAGTAGTTCAGTTGTATAGTAGATGTCATCCTACTTTGTTTGAGAAATCTTAAGACTAAATTCCCAAAAATAAGAGTTCCCAAATGACGCCAACAACAAGAGCTGATTCATAGGCCCTATGAAAATCTCTAACTTTTTGGCTCCCCTTTGATACTTTTCTGCACACTTACAGATTACATCTCCATGATTAATATGGATTGGAAGGTTTGAAAGGGCACATGTTAGTCTTTTCCATTTATTGGTCAATAAAGAGTTTGAAGTGAATGAAAGAATCAAATGTAGCTCTTTACTCTAGATGCTTTATTCTCATTCGGTTATTAATATATCCAGATATAAACCATGATGACTTAAATCAAAACTAGAAGAAATCTCATGAAAACTACAAGAAGAGATCAGTGATTAGATGAGTCATGGAAATGAAACCAACTCCATAAGCCACAACAAACAAAATATGCAATGCAAATGAGAATACATGCCTTCAAAGGAGTTGTCATGGATAAAGAATCATCCTCCCTTAGATCTCTTGTGACAATTCCTAAAAGCTCTTCAGTTATCCACAATATCCACATGCTATGAGCTCTGATACAAAGATTGTGCATAGTTCTCATTTTATTCAATTTAGTGCTATTATTTGTATCTTGTGATTTAGGCTTCAAACCAACCCCTCTCATTAGTATTTGTCTTCTATAACTGTCTAGAAGAGGGTAATCAAAATTAGTACTGGAGTGATCCTTTCCCTCAAACTAAAGCTTTGTTCTTGACAAACCAGAGCTGAGACAAGCTAAGAACTAGTGGAAGGGAAGTTGAATGAAAACTAAGAGCAACTAAAATCCTTCCTAAGAAAAGTTCCCTTTCCACTATAACTGCCGGTTCTAGTGTCTCCTTGTTCATTTTTTCTAGAATCTCCACATTTTTCATTTCTTTATAGAGAGATTTTGAAAGATGTGCAAGATGTTCTTCAATCTCAACAATCAATTTTGAGATAAAATGGAAGCATTGCTCTTGCAAATAAGGTGCTAAATCATTTATCCTTGAAGGAGATTTATGTGCATGAAGAAAACTTAGGAGATGTTCTAGAATATTCTTGGACCCCTCATCTATGGTATCTTTTATTTGACTAACCTTAGTTCAAAAATAAGCGTTAAGGTGACCAAACTAGTCTTCATCATTTGTCATCATAAATCTAAAACTCAACCCAGGTAAATTGACACTTTTTAGGTCCCCTCTCCTGACAAGCCAACCCTCACTAGTAATTAATTTGTGCAAATGGGTTTCAACATCTTTGTAACTTGCTAGAGATGTAACTTCAAGGAATTTACCAACCTTAACTCTCTCACATAGATTTAAAAAATCCATCAGCTATTATTTGTTTCATCCTACTAACAAACAGGCTTTCAAAAATTTCATCCCATAGACTCTTTGAGTGCTTCAAAACAATCTCACACACGCATTGGCATGGAAACTCAACATTTGAACCAAAAACCATTTTTAGCCACTCCAAGCTCCCTTCAAATGCATCCAGACAGTCCAATGTTTCTTTGATCAATATCTCATTCTCTGCAAGTTCCTTAACACCTTTCACAAGATCAAGCAAATACTTTCTCCCAAGCCTATCTATAGAGAGAATATCATTTGCACATGTCTCAAGCCACACTAAGCAATAATTTGATATAAATTCTCTTAGCAAAATCATCATGGTAGCTTGTAGCTTCTCTCTATGAGATTTCCACAATTGTACCTCATTATATGGGTTTGGAATCCCACCAAACAACTGTGATCCAGGTGGCATTGTCAACATAGTCTTATAAAAAAAGGAAAATCGTTTAGAACCTCCAAGAAGAGTTCCCCAACCTAACACAGTGTTACATGTATGACTCTTACCACATTACAGAAAATGGAACTGACTACCCCTACCTTATTTTGCATAAGCTTTATCTAGTACAATGTGCTCCCACCTGTTGTGTGGTTGGCTAAATACTTTTCCAAAGCATTGGTTCCTTTCTCCCATTGGATTTTTAATTCTTTGCTACCTTGGTTGAGTTCTTGAGTTGCATTAATGGAAAATTGGTTCATCAAATTTATGTGAAGGCCAAGAACTTTGCCTCTACCTTCACCTTTCTATTATATTCGTTCATTGAATTTTTATAAGTCAAGGTTATATTTCATTTAAGTGATTTGATCTTGTTTGTTTGATGATTCGATAATGGTCTCATAATCTTGGTAGACTAGCATGGTGGGTTCAATATCCATATATTGATCTGCCAAAAAGGTCTCTATTGTTAGCATGGGCATCTCCAACATGGAGCCTGATAGCAATCAAGAGAACCATTCAACCTCACTTAGAAAAATTTCACAAAAAATATGCTTCAATCTCTCAATTCCTTCAATCCTCAAGCACTGTAGACAAGATATAAAACCATTTTCAGATATCCTTTAATGACTTCTAAAACATATCCCAAATTCACCATAGGTTGTTTTGGAACAACCTACAAATTGCATTTGCTTTAAAGTTTCTAAAGCCTTTTCAACAGATCTAATTTGTGTATATCTTGCAATTATTGTAGTCCAT
The DNA here is from genome assembly GCA_007258455.2 of Sequoia sempervirens. Classification (NCBI taxonomy): domain Eukaryota; kingdom Viridiplantae; phylum Streptophyta; class Pinopsida; order Cupressales; family Cupressaceae; genus Sequoia; species Sequoia sempervirens. Next base: position 30,884,058 of record VDFB02193867.1, read on the forward strand.
GAGACCACATTTCTTTGAGGCATTTTGTCAAACACTTCAAGTGCCTTGTCTATGATCCCACACATAGCATACATGTTGGTGCAAGAGCACCAAAGCTTCCATTTTCAAATTTGAAGGCCATTGCATCTGAGTAGGTCATTTTAGCATTTGAGGAGGTCATTTTATGTTAATTAGGTCTTGTGAGACCATTCACTATGAATTAGGATGATTTTAGAGTCAATTGGGTAAAAGAGACAAAGCTGCAAAAAAGTTATAAAATTGTAAACTATTAAAAGTTGTTGCAGGTCATTTTTGTCAAGTTTTGTAGAATTGCTAAATATAGTGCAACATGACAAGTTTTGCATGTCTGAGGAAAATATATGCTCTTCCATTGAACAACAAATGTTCATTTATAAATTGAATATATACTTGATATACCAATTTAAATAATAAGGAAATATTAAACTGGAGACAACCAGATAATTGAGTATATTCAACAAACAATTGATAACAACATAAAGCCACAAAATTAGAGACCCTTCATTGATTTCCTCAAAATTATATCTGCAACATAGTCTTTTGAAATGGAAACATTATAGAAACTTTTTGCTGTCTATCTATCCCTATTCGCTTACTATCTTCTCCTATATCCTTCTTTTGGTCTTGGTCTCTCTTATATACACGAGAGGCAACAAGCTTCAGACAAAAATACACGATTCTTGATAACAAAACATGATTTTGAACTTAATTTAAGAAACTAACACAATCATAAACATGTGTACCAACCCGTTAAGCTATGAGTAAAAGCTCGTGGTCATCTAAGACCTGTTCAAAGATTTTACTATATGATAGGGTCCACATCATTACCACCGAATGATTCTGACTGTTGCTCAATTGTGCCCGGATTATCCACTACCCGATTTATAAACAGATTGAAAGTTGAGAGGTGTTCAATGTACCCCTATTTTGCATAAGTGTCGACATTGGATATGACCACCTTCATATCATACTCTATGTACATGACTTTTTCAATTTTTTTATGAGTATTCTACAAGACCATATCCTTATCGTTGATCTCCTGCAATGCAATTGTTAGAAACTTTGTAAATTCTGATTTCCAATCATCCCTTTCTCGAAGATTCCATGTATCATCATGGAGTACAGGAACCAAATTAAAACAATCAAGGTATTCTTCGAGTCTTTCTTGATATTGGTTGTGGGATCTCACCAAGTCATTATATCTTTGTAGTGTTTGGTCTTTCAAGATCTGTTTACCCAAGTTCCTTCCTTTTATCAATCATTCTTCCTTGTAAGTGGACATTCTCCTCTAGTGCTAATTGTATTTGCTTAAATACACCCAAATAATTTTTAGCTTGCTTTATCAAATTATTGAAACTCTCTTTGATTATCTTGGACACAACATTGTACTTAATGATTTTCACCTCCTTTTCTAGTGTTCTACACTTTTCTTGGGCTTTCAAATTGGATTTTTTCCAATAGGTTGCATCAAAAAATGCATCTAACACTCTCTTATCCTTTTTGAGCCATGGAGTATACAATTCTGGAGTAGAAGAGGAAGATGACTTCTCCATTTGATGTGATAACTGCTTTTTCAATTTGTGCTCTAGTGAATTTTGCCACATTGACATTCAACTCTGTAGTTTCTAAGGATTAGTGTCTGAACTCTTTTAACCAAAAGGTGTCGAAATACTTGATTAGGATTGTCAATCACTGTCAACCTCTTCTCATGAGGGTATAGTGACCAAATAAGCAAGGCATCCAATCTGGATTGTATCCAGACCCTGAATATATCTTATCACTAGCTTCCTCTGATAAGTTCATTGTTGTATCCCCTCTTTTTCTGAAACTGTCGAACACAATTGTTGAGCTCATGTCCCATCCTGGTAGAAGTATTTCCCCAACCTCTTGAATTAATTCTCTACCTCTTTTAGGAGTGATGGATTGAATTTCCCTATCAACTTCCTTTTTCAATTCTTCTAAGGCATCAACTTCCTTTTCAAGAGTAATGTATTGCTCCTTTTGTCTTATTTTCTTCCCCTTATACTCATAGACAAATGATTTGAACTTAGGAGTTTTAACAAAATCATTATCAGAAATGAATTCATGACTAGCCTTGACCCTAATGTCATCAGATAACTCATCTGATGTTTCAAATTTTATAAGTTCTTGAGGGGGCTCATATTGTGTAATCACAGGGGCCTTTATTTGTTCCACTGGTTGCTCCTCTCCATCGCTCTCCTAATCACTTCCTTCCTCTTCACTATTGTCAGTGGAGAAACATACATCAGGGGTGGGTTGTGGGGGTATGTGATCCAAAGGCTCCACATCCTCAACCTACATTCCTATGTAAATTGTATGAGATGTATCAAAAACGTATGAGGGCACATCTTTTACTATTTCATTCATATGAGCAATAAGCTACTCAATCCTAGCCAAGGGATCTTGTATATCAAAAAATGCTTCTCTATATGATGGGAAATTCTTTCTCTTCCATTCCTCTGCAAGCACAACTTTATTATATGAAGCTATTCTCTCACTAGTGGAAGCTTCATCTCGGTTCCTGATCACATCATCAAGTGCAAACCAATGCTCATACCCTAACAAATTCTGAGTTAATCTTGCATGATGAATAAATCCCTCTGCATCAAATTTATTTCTTTCATACCAAAGAGGAAGGTTGTAATGAGCTAATTTAGCATCAATTTTTTTGTATCCTTCAATGGCACATACTGTGAAATCTCCAAAACAAAGAGTGCTAGGCAAGAGTGATTGTTTATTATTACTCTTGAGATGTTTAGTATCAGACCTTGCTAATTGTTGTACTATTTCCAAATAAGTAACTCTGTTAGGAACCACTCAGGGTAACAAATGTGGAACCCCTTCAAATCCATAAACCCTTATTACTGTGCAATTAGAGAAGGCATACCAGTCTCCCCAATTATGGTTCACCTTGCCTCTCAAGCTGTTTTCCTTTGGTCTCAAAAATCTCTGCACCTCAGGGGATAAATTATGATCATATGAATAGCCTAACAACTTCAATAGTGGTTTAACAAAATATTCTTCAAAATATAAATAGCGGGACCTCTCACATCGATTATCCCATAGAGCAGTCCACATCTGTACAGGTTTAAATTTTCTATCTTTATTTGTGTCTTTGATTCTTAATTCCTTACCCCACACATTTCTAGCATGTCCCTCATATAAAAGTAAATGCATTAACAAGGAATAGTGTTTGAAATTTATACAATCACTATTGTTTTTGATTCTCTCAAGTCCTTGATTTAGGGCATTTTCCAAATAGTTTGCATAGTCGAATGACCTAGCATCTTTCCTTTGTATATCAGCTACTAGAACCATCGGTGCAATAGACATAAGTGGTAGAACCTCAATTCCCAAGACTTGACCAGCTGAGTAGTAGGTATATTGGAAGTATTTTTCAAACAAATCTATATGAAATGGAGGGTTTTCATTGCTCAATTTTTTTTTGAGTTGACCTTACTCATTCTTAGTCTGTTCAAAGCTAGTTTTCATCTCTTGTAACTAGTATCCATTCAACAGTATTCTATCAAAAAGTCTCTAATGGTGAATGGAAAGTTCATGGGAATTGTTAGCTCTCAAAAACATAGGTTGAATGCCTCAAGAGGCTGCCAATATCTCAACACGCTTTAGGGTAACATACAAGGTCAAGAGAACTCAACCTTCTACTCTTTAGGTGCTGCAAACCTAGGTGGGTGTACCTTTCTGAATAATGCAGTCTTAACTTGTGATTATCTCTTAAAGAAATTTGTCCACAATGGCAATTGGAGATGAACAAATGAAATCCAACTTAAAAATAGTGACAATATTCTAATCTAAGTCCTAAATACTCAATTAAAAGACATAAAGAAATCGAATGAATTCACAATGATGAAGTGCACAGACTAGTACCTTGTTGGGTATGCGGAGTCAAAGGAGATCAAGATGAGCAACACTCTCTGGAGGAGATACAAATTATCTGGCATACGTTTTTTTTACAACTTGTATAAACATGCAATATTGTGACTACTAAGTTCTACTTCAATAATCCAAAATGAATTTCTCTGATTACTGTGATCAATAGAAATGATTTAATCTTTGCTTGAAAGAACCAGTTGATTAATCACACAAATACAACAAATGAGTATCAATAAATTGAACATAAACTTGTTATGTCAATTTAAACAACCAAAAAATATCAATCATGGAGACAACTTAGCAGTATTTTTTATTCAATTCAATAGATAATTGACACCAGAGAAATGCAGCAACATGAACTGAATCTCATAAAAACCTCCATTATGAAATCATGCAATAAATAGCCTCTGGTTTGATAATTTTATTCTACTGTATCTACTTGTAGTGTATCGAAAAAAACTTATTTTTTGGTCCCTATTAACAATTACAATATGCTTATTTATACACCAGCATGAGAAAAATATCAAAATAAAACTCCATGTCGACCCTCCACAAGATTCAGGCTCAATTCAAGTCAGCCAGTAGTAATTCTACATGTCGGCCATAGTGTTTATATTTCTGTTACTCACAGTGAACAGTCAGAAAGGCACAACGTATGGTCCTGCCAAAGGCAATTCACTTGTTCATCGCTTCACTTGCACTTTTGTTTTATTCGCATTCGTTGTAGCAACCCGTTAGTCATACCGAGGCCAAATAGTATTCTTTTGTTCCCACTCTACTTTGCTATAACACATAGGTATCAGGGAGACCTCTCACAGAATACCCCAAGTGTTACCGATATGCATTTCCATACATGCACTCCATTCATTGAGACATAGGAATCATCCTGCCGAAACAAATATTCATTTTATTTCACCAAGACACAATCGAAATTGGTAAGAAGTCTCACAAAATTCATCGGGTTACACCGAAAGTCCATTTGCTCATTGATGAGTTGTCGTGACATAATAATATCAGGGAGACCTCACAGAGACAACATAATGTTTCACTGAAACACCCCGACCACACACTAGTTCACCAAGACAATCCAGAACTCTCGCCAAAAGCCACATGAATAAACCATAACATTCTGTCGGTGAGACAACCCATACATCGCCATGACCTATCACCGAAGTCACCCAAGTCTCACCGAACGGTCAACGAGAGGAAGCCCAAACATAAGGTCGGCGAGATCGAAGGTCACTCGCCAAGACCTTACAACGCCAGCAAGTGAGTCACACTGAAAGTCATTTGGAAGAAATTGTTTGTGCTTTTTCGGTGAGACAAACTCACTTTGTTGTGACACTATACCGAAGGCATTCAACTCATGTCGATGACCACCAAAATGAAAAGTCAGGGAAACAAATGATATTTGGTAAGACACCACCCTGATAGCCACAACATATGCCGATAGAAGTCCCCACCGTCGCCAAAACAGCATGGAGGTTACGCCGATAGCCAATCACATGAAAATTCCAGTCGCTGTGACAAAGAACATGTCTTGCCGATAGACCTGCAGTAAACAAATGTCAACATAGAAGTAACATGGGTTGGGGAGACAATAGGAAACCTATGCCGAACAAAAATGTGGAAAACGCATAGATAGATGGTTTAGGGGACAAATATGAGTCAAAATATGGGTAAACCAATCATGAAATGAAGGAAATATGTATAAGGAAGGAATCATATGGAGACTCAGGAGGCATGAAAAATATGCAAAAATCATCAGATTTTAATAGTTCCAACAGGAACTTCTAATTGAAATACATTAGAGATCAGGTCTTGGGAGATAACAAGCATATCAGCCCCATTTAGTGATTGGATAGTTCTTTTCTTGGAATTATACGGACTAGCTAGAGCTTTCACCAATTCTACATTGATGAACATGTTTGGCACCACAAGTCTTCCTAAGTTCAGTCTCCATGGGTTATAGAGTAGTTGAAATCTGATTTTTTTCTATAGTGATACATAAAAAGCTCATATCCCCAATGTGGCATCCAAACATCCCCAAGATCCTTATGTTTATCTAACAATTTACTTGCTTGATCACTTCTTTTGGGTCTTGGCCTCGATCCCAGACATTGATCTATCAAGTCTTGGTTTAAATTCCTCTTTTCAATTTTTTGTTTCTTTGCCTTAGGTTTTCCACATTTTCTTCCATTGCAAACTCTAAAAAAATGCAACTTTTTAGCTAAGAGTGGAATACTTACATGAATTTTTTCTTCTCCTGGCTTCACTACGTGAGAACTCCGAGTTCTGTCCTTTCTACTTCTGCCCTTAGTGTAGCCTTTCTAGTTTTTTCAAATTGTATGATTAATTTGTGGTGCAATTCACCTTTGTGTTGGCTCATTAATATACCACCTGCTTCAATCTTGTCATCGGGGAGAGTATTCATGTTAAATATCCCGATGATGCTTTTGACGCCACATCAGCTAGTAGTAATCATTCATCGCTATATCATTGGGACCTTGATTTGTTTTCCACTGATGGCCACCTTCTCCATCGATAAGTGTTTTTCTTTCTGTCTATTGGTAAGACATCAAACAATGTTACCTTGATGCATCCCAGCTTCACCGATAAGTGTTAGACTTTGATACCCCGTGATTTTATCAGGCTATCGGGGGAGCTTCATCATTCATTCTGTTGATGCACCAGAGCTACGATGATGGAAGGATATTACATTGATGTAAGGATATGAATTTCCCCTATTGGGCTATCGGTGAGGTGGTGATGGGAGTTCCACTGATAGAGTATTGTTAGCCTGATGGTATGAAAGGACTTCAATGGATTTCATGAATGTGATTATTTGGGTATGCTAGTTACAAAAATGGATTCTTTAAACGAACCTCAGTAATTTTTCTGGATCATGAAATTGAGTATGGTGAGATTTTGTAAGGACTAGGAGATAAATGAATAGATGTTAATGCAAATATGTGGGATTATATTTTTTTAGTCCTAACACAACTCTTTTGGCATTTTTTTGTTTTATACTTATTATGTGATGCATGATCTTTATTTTTATTTGTTATTTTGTGCATGCATATGCCATGTGTAGGCTTAATAGTTGGTTATTGACCTCTCACATGAGTTGATATGTTGGTGATCTAGGTTTTCTAAATAAAAGTGCCCCCGATAAATTAAATTTCCCCCAATAGAATAATATGTAATAATGATCTAGGTGGATCTTCAGAACCTGAAAAATTGAAGTGTTCCAGTTTCTCTCAGAAGCAATGTCATGATAGAGAGCTCATAATCCTAAATCTGGTGCAACTTGAATGGATGAAAAAGGAGTCTATTTGCTCAAGTTACGCACAGTCAAAGGTCTAGTCAAATCTGGACCAGGGGGCTGTCAAAAGGAAAAAATTTGACTGACTCAGAATTGGTTAGAAGCATCATCAATTTGAAGGGCTTGATGACACGAACCCAATGATGTTCGTTTCGTTGTAATTTGAGCTTGTATGTGCGAGCTATCACTGGTCAAAGTTTGGTCAACAGTCAGTCAACTCAGCTATCAGGGACAAGGAAAAAGGTGGAAAATTAATCATCACCAAAATGATTGAATTTAGCATCATTACAAAGGTCTCATCAACATGATTCCAACGATTTTCATTTCACACAAATCGGAGCTCGTATGTGTGAGATATAGCTAGTCAAAGCTTGTAGTTGACCAAGGGTACTAGGTGGTATGGTTGCTGATGTCATCGAGTTGATTTGGCAGATGAGTTGTCATATGGATGTCAAGTTGGACCAATTAGGAGCTGACACGTGTCAATCTATATAGGCCGTATAATGATGTGGCTAGTCAACGTGAAGACGACGTGGTATGATGACATGTCTTGCTAATTGGACGGTTGATGTGGACGAGTCAGCTAACATGGATGGGTCTGGTGAATCAAATGTTGACACATGGCTACCTCGGTGTGTGACACGTGGACCCCATCAACGACCTCCATTCTCCTCCTCCAGGCAGTTCATGCGTTGTTTTATCTAACAAAAATTATGTTAGGGCTCAAACCACCTAGCTCCCTCTCATCATACATAGTCTCTACCATTGGGGTGCAAACATCGCACTCAACCACTATGCATGTTTGGTTTCTTTTGTTATGTTTCTGTTGAGATTTGTGCTAAAAAAATCCATCGACGGGGATTGAACCCCCAACTGATGGGCTAGTAAAACTCATTAGCACCGACATGGCACCAACGAACTTTAGCGTATATGTGGGCTCGGTTTTATTTAACCACTTGTTAAGCCCGACTTGTTAACAAATAACCTATAAATGGTTATTTAGGTGGATTTTAAATTAAATAAAAACAAACCACCTAAGACCTAATAGCCCATGAATATATAAGACAAAGGGCTTTAAAAACAATTTTTAAGTTGTTATATAGGGGGGGTAATTATTTTTTCCTTTAAGGGGGGAAAATTCCAAATTGGAGCTTTATGGCCCTATATGTGAACTCCTAGTATAAAAGGAGGAGCTAGGAGGATTTTACAATCATCACTTTCTGAGTTGATCATCCATTAGCTCATTCAACTCTCCATCCCATTCTCTTGGTTTTTGAGAGCCTTTTTGTGAGAGAATTTTAGAGGGAATTAGGAGAACTTGAGTTGTGATGGAATGATGTTCTGACCTTGTAGTAGATCCTTTAGGCAGAGTCAATTTTCTTACTCTTCGTTAATCATCCCTAGCTGTGAGAGCTTTTTGAGAGGGGTTTGAGTGAGAGACTTTTGTATGACTTTGTGGATAGGCTATAGGGATCTTTGTAAAGCAGTGTTACAAGAGGCTCCATTGGAGATTGTACTGCCAATTTAGAAAATTTCAATAAATTGGTTGAACTCAATTGAGCTTGACCTAGAGACGTATTCCTCTCGGACAAACTCTGTAATCAAATTGGTGTCTTCTTTTCTCTCTTGGTTCTGTGTTTGAATTCTCTCCATTTAATGTTCCTGCTATTCCATTGTTAATGTCTTTACACCTTTATGCATAATCACTTAGCAACGTTTGTCATAGATCCCTTCTGCTTTATGGATCAAATAATATTTAATTGAGGGAGTATAATATTTCTTATAGGGATGTATTGTCTATGCATTGATGGAAAATTGTATTCGCTTGAAAGTTTTTAAAGTCTTTCCACCAAATTCATTTTGTGCATATCTATTGTAGATGTCCTTAAGCTATATGAAAAAGGTGTATATACAATTTGATATCAATTGATAAGCTAAGATATGTAATATTTATTTGATTTACATTTTACTTAAGATGTAATTTCGTTGCGTTACTGAATTTTGTAGTTCAATAATTGGGATTCTCAATGATCTTGTATACCCAAAGTGTATGTGATAGAAATAAATTAGGTCTAGTCATGTTGATTAGTTTGACAATTTAAATGATCTTGAGTTCATAAGTACATAGTGATAAGTTTTGAAAAATAACATAATTTCTTGTTGCATTTATCACAAAAACAAATGCCTCTTTTCATTGTAGCAGAGGATGTAGAGAGTGAAGCATTGACTACTTTGATATTTGAAATTGATGATTTTTTTACTAAATTGATAATGTTTGAAGTTTCTTTTTCTTTCTTAGATGTTGAGTCTAATTAATAAGTTTAATGTTGTGTTGCAACTTGTAGGTGAGTATGTTGATATGATAAAGGCTAGCATTGTCGATCCTCTAAAAGTTATCAGAATTGCATTAGTTGATGCTGAAAGGTAAAACTATTTATCTTTATTATATAATTAGTGGAACTTGCAACTACAATATTTGATAAAAATCTGCTTCCAAATATGCTTTTGATGGATGTTATATCTAATTTCGATACATTCACTATGTATAGCGCCTAAGTTTAGGGTGCCATAGTTGGAAAAGGAAAAGAAAATGTTTGAATTTTATCCTCTATATATTATTTGACCTTTTTGAGTTTTTGATTTGCAAATTTTGAAACCTTATTTTTAGGCTGCAGCTCCAAATTGGAGAAGTGAAAGGTCATGAATATCAACGAGGAAGATTTTGAAGGAGATGAAACCAATAGCGGTGGGGAAGCTGTGGATTTGCAAGGGGATTAAATGGGTCAAACCCCTATAGGAGGTCATTGCCCTTCCAAAAAGACTGTAGTTAAGGGGAAAACAGTATAAGTATATGAACATAGGAGTATTTTATTTATATAGTGTTTGTAAGTTGTGCAGTACTGTCATTGAGACATTGAATGCAACCAATGAGATTTTGATTTTCCAATGAGGCTTAATGAAGTAAATTTTCAGAGCAATTTTTTCTCCACTCTTAAATACTATGTTGTGGCTCCTCTTGATTTGTAATATGTTTTAGTTTGTGTTTGATCAATCATATTTGTTCAAACATTTTAGTCTTCATTTCATGGTGTTTTTTAACATTTGAATATCTATGATACTTGAAGTTTATATGCATAAATTTGTGAGGATTAATTAAGTTAGATTTGATTTGTAATGACTAAATATATGACTAGAGTAATGACTAAATACATGACTAAATACATGACTAAATTAATGACTAAATATATGAATAAATATATAACTAAATTAATGACTAAATATATGATTAAAGTAATGACTAAATATATGACTAAATAAATGATTACCATGACTAAATAAATGACCAGTTAACAACAATTAATGACTAAATTAATGACTAAATATATAATTAAATTAATGACTAAATATATGACTAAACAAATCACTACCATGACTAAATAAATGACTAAATTAACGACTAAATCAATGACCAAATCAATGACTAAATCAATGACTAAATCAATGACCAAATCAATGACTAAAATCAATGACTAAATAAATGACTAAAATTGTTTAGTCATAAATTTAGTGGTGTTATAAATGACTACAAATAAACCACTAGTAGTCATGTGACTAAAGTTAATCATTTATATGCAATTTTTAGTAGTTTATTTAGTCATATATTGCTGTTTGTGTACTAGTGTCTCCTCAGAAGCCAAGGCAACATCATAACCCCTTGATTGAATATTCTAAATTACACACAATCAAGATCCACCTTGATGCGAGCCTTCTCACGGAAAATATGACCAAAGGAAGCTTTGTTCCAATTCCTCACATTAGCGTTAACAACGGTCAATTTCTTCGCCACCCCATACATAGCCGAACCATCCACTCTAATGTCGCACCATTCAACCGGTTTGGATTTAAAATCCAGATGAGAAGTCCACATTTTTTCAAAATGAAAAGGGAAAGCTCTCCTTCAACTTGCCAAGAATCCCATTATTTCTTCTTATTTGTGTATTCATTCTTCACATGTACCCTTTTATCATAATTCCAACACTTCAATTTATTCTTTTCAAGAGTTTTAGATTGGCCTCAAGACTTATAATTCTCCTTAGAGCTATTTGGTTCCCCCTTAGATCCACCTTTTTCCTTGGACATTCCACTAACATGAAGAGCATCCTTAATACTAGACCAATAGTGTCTTTCTTTCTCATTTTCTTTGTCAACAAAGTTGTAACAAGGGCATCTGACTTGGTATTTGATAGCTTAGCACTAGCACTAGTAACAATAGTCATTCTCTCCCATGACTCAAGTAAAGAACATAAAAGCATAATAGACTTGTTTTCCTCATCTATCTTTACATCTATCAAGGATAATTTAATCAAAATTAAATTAAATAAATTTAAATGCTTAGCTACTGATTCTCCTTCATTTTTAGAGAAATTTTTTTTATTATTAAATATGATTTATTCACAACACTTTTAGATTGATAAATAACACCTAACCTTTTCCATAGAGAATAAGTGGTGGGATCATTTGCTACATTTAACACAACAAATTTTACAAGATAAAGCTAGATTGTTCCTCATGCTTTCTTATCCATTTTGTCCAAGTATTGGGAAACATTTTCAAGCCTTATATTCAAATTTTTCCACTATCTAGTGCTATCTTTCTTGTAGGATATCCCCCATCCTCAACTTCCATAATTCATAATTAGTTCCATTGAACTTCTCATTAACTAGTTAGATGTATCCATGACTTCCACACATAAATCTGCAAAAAAAATTACTAGAATTCCTACTATAATCCAAAAAACCTTTCCACCAACAAGGACTAAAGGTGGAAAAGCTCTGATAACATATGTTGGAAATAAAAAAGGTAAACAAATATTAGATGGAAATATAAAGCTTTGTTTTACAAATCTTTATAATTAAGTTCTTCTAATCATGAAAATCTATTCAAACTTAATTACATAATACCATAAAGAGATTAATGAAATAAATTAGCAATATAAGACACTAAAAAACCAAATGAAAACTTCACAACTAAAACTTAATGTGGAGAAAATATTGCATGAAAAAACTCCACCAAGAAGAAAGGTCAAGTATGCATTATCTCCCAAAACAATATAACAATACACTTTCTTTTTCCTTTCTTTTTTCTTCAACTTACTAGCTTCTTTGAACCTATGAAAATATAATATGAAACATTTATCTCAAAGTTCCAAATTCTAGAGTTATTGGAGAAGGGAGATCAATAGACAATTTCCCACAACAAGAGGAGCACCCAATCCCTCTTGTAAAAATCAAATTCCCCATCCCTTGGATTCTTCCTTTGAAACATAAGAGTCATCAAACTTGGTGACACCAAAATGACTTTCCATAAAAAAATAATAATCCATGAAAGCTAATGAACACTCATTTCCAAGCACCCCCACTTGAAGAGTTAATTAATATTATTTACAAATAATTCATTTCTATTGTTAGTGAACCTCTTCCTCCCTTATGAAAGCATTTATAAATTATAGATTAAAAATTATTTCACCAATAACACCCTAAGTGCCTAGAGACACCTTGACAAGGATGTCAAGGAATATTAATTGTGTAGTAACATAAAAAGTAACCTTTTTCCCTTACTTGGTTTGATAATTGACATTAAAACTGAATTAACGGTGTCTTGGAGTAGTGTTGTAATGTGTTGTACACATTCTCATCATTCTAGGACCTTTATTTGATTAAAACATGATTTAATTGGTCATTTGCAAAGGTGTTGTGAAGTGTTGTAATGCACTTTCACACTTTTCTAGGATTTATTTACTTAATTAAGCTTAATGGGCCCCTTCTTAATAAATTGTATTTAAATTGGTACCTTATTTAGGTGTTGTAAAGTGTTGTAAAACACTTTCACATTTATCTAGGGTGGTCTTAATTAATTGTGGGTAATTGGAGTAATTAACCCCCTTTAATTCAAATTTAAACCTTATTTATGATACCTCCTAAAGATCTATCTTGACACCCATGATTTAAATAATATAACATTTAATTAGGAAAAAATTAGGTCCTAGAAAGTGGTGCTAGGACCCATTCGCCCTAGGTGGAAAATGGGTCCTCCCTTAATAGGACCCCCCTTTATTAGTTGATTCTAAATAAGTTTTTAATGTTCTTTCCATCCTTGGGGTTAGGTCCTAGAAAAATGAGCTAGGACCCATTTTCCCTAAGTGGTGAATGGTTCCTCCCTTAATGAGGACCCCATTTTCAAATTTAATTCTAGTGGGAATTTAATAAATTTTACTTCCAGATCTAGTGTCGGCCTTAATTGTTTGAATTTCAGGGTTAATTTCCTAATTTAGTATAAGGGGTTAATTCACATCATTTCTCCTAGCAAGTTTATGAAGCATTCTAGAAATTTTATGAGACATCCCAACAAATTCAAGAGAGAATTATATAGCATTTCAAGAGCATTCATAAGGCATTTCAAGGAAGATTTCAAGAGTCTATTGTAGTAATTCAAGATCATTTCATTATGACAAGGGTTTGATGCATTCATGCATGTTGAGCTAAAGAAGTGGATGTAGCATTGGAGATCTACTTGCAAGCATTGTTCACATCATATTCAAGGATCCAAGATCTACATTCTTCATGGCCACTACATGTTAGATTTGCAGATTTTCTTTATAAGACATCATCCAAGGTGACATCAATTGCATTATTTCATGTTTCATGATCCATTCCTTTATTTCATCATTTGGTTTAATTATCTACAAGGGGTTTGATTGAGGAAAACCCCCATTCACTAATAAATAACAAGTTTTTCCTCCCTTGAATGTGTGTTTGCAGATTTATGGGTTGAAAATCAAGTGGAGAAAGTTTGGAGCAAAATTGTCAAGGTTGTCAAGTTGCAAAAGTTGTCATCTAAAGTGCAAAATCGAAGATTTGAAGCTACAAAATTATCTATAGATTTCTAGAAACTAACAACCAGGATTTTGAGAGTGCAAACATCAAGGAATAGGACCTTGATCTCAATTTTAGAAACCCTAACAGGGACCCATTCGCCATTGAAGGCGAATAAGTCTTGTGTAGCCTAAAAACAAGTTTTTGACAAGGTACACAACTTCTTATGCTCTAGAAGCTTCCCTCATAGTTGCTATAACAGTTAGGGTTAGTTTTTAATTGTTATTTACATCTTTTAACCCTCATAATTGAATGTTTTAATAGGGAAAAGAATTAACGGTTCATCATCTTGTTCATTCATGGTGGTAAACCCTACTTTTCCCCATATAAATAAATTGATATAAGATTTACAAGGTTGATGGCACCATAATCCTAAAAACATCTCATATCCTTCCTTTCTAGACATATGTTGTAATCAGGCATGCCATGAGATCATATTGTGTATACGTATTTTATAAAAGAGTATTTAAGCCTCTTCAATTCTTGCATTTTCAACATATCTTGCAATTATTGTAGTCTATGAGACCGCATCTTGTTTTGAAATTTTTTAAAAATATTTTGCATACATAATCTATTTTTCCATTTTTTGCATATATTGTAATAAGGGAATTCCCAATAGAGAGATATGAATCAAATTTATTATAGAAGATGAGAACATGACCTTGTTTGTTGTGTTCTAAAACAAATAAAATAACTCACTTGAGGAGTTTAGACAATGTGAAATCATTTGGCTCTATAAAGTGTTCCACTACAACATCAGTTTTCCCATTCTAAGTGTTTCTTGCAATCATTGTGTTCCAAAAAATCAGATTTCATTTAAAAACTTTTTGTAAAAGTTATTTTGCATCATCCATATTTCCATGCTACACATCAAGTAACCATAACAAACCACATGATCATATTGTGAGTAGGAATTATGTCAAACATTGTAACTAATATTAACTAACTCTTCAAGTGGGGGTGCTTGGAAATGAGTGTTCATTAGTGTTCATGGAGTATTGGTTTTTGATGGAAAGTCATTTTGGTATCACCAAGTTTGATGACTCTTATGTTTTGAAGGAATAATTCAAGGGATAGAGAGTTTGGTTTTTACATGAGGGCTTGGGCACTCCTCTTGTTGTGGGAAACTATCTATTGATTAAATATCATATTAACATCTAAATACAATCCCATTTTGAGATGTATCCATGGACTTGATTTCCTTTTTTTAGATCACTTAAAACTTGCATGTCTATAAAAATCTCACATAGGTAGTGTGATAGGACGAATTTCAGTGTTAGAAAATGAACAACAAACAAGAGAGTGCACAACAACAACAAAAGACACCATACACCTCAAGATTAGCCTAGTTGGATTCAATACAAAATAAAGACAACAAAATGGAATATTTTACCTTGTCTCGAATCGATCCTTTGGTTGGCCTTGCTAAGATCCCTGATGTTTGTGCAGATCTGAATGTCTCCATTTGGTTTGGAAACTCATACTATATTGGAGATCCATTCAAAGTAGTCAATTGGCCTGATAAAACCTACATTTGGGTATGTGTAGGATCATCATGGAAAAAATAGGCCCTTAAGTGGCAAAAAATTCAGAAAAATCAGTGTTAGGAAACTTGACGTAAAAATTTGAATAAGTAATCTATATTATTTCAAAAATATGTAAGAATAGAATCTATAGAAAATTGAATGTAGTTTCTAAACTACTAGGTTTATTTAAAAATAAATAAAATCTATTTGGTGAAAATTTGAAATTTCAATGTAGTAGTACTTAAATTTCAGGGAAAAAATAAGTAGGTGTCTGACCACCATAACCATAATAAAATGATAATATTTTTATATAAGATTTGATATATAAGTAGAAGACTCATGTCTAGATGTGATGCATATTTTTTTGTAATTTTTTTCCAAGTAAATAATTAATTATGAATTTTTTGTTACAACTTTTAAAAAATATAAAAACTCATATGTCTGACCACCTTAACTTGGTTAGAACTTTATGAAATTTATTTTTTATTTTTTTAATCCTATAGTATGTGAAGCATAGAATGTGACACATGTTTTAGATTAAAAAAATGTGATACCGTTTGAAAGTTATAGATGTTTTTCAATTAGCCTATCGATTTGGACTTTAGTTGTAATTCTAATAGAAAACAAATAATAATAATTTAATAAATTTAAATTAAAGCATAATTTAGATTGGTGGAAAGCTGAGAATCTCCTCTAAAAACCCTTTTTGTTTCATCAATTTTGGGTAAAAAAAAGTTGCCAGCCACATACCCTACAAATACCCATAATATTGCCACTTTTTGGCCCATCATAATCCTGTACATACCCATCTAGTAACTTCTCCAGTTCCTTCTTGACTAATAATGCTACCTGTGGATGCATCTTTTGGAGCTTCTATTTGAAAGGCTTGGCATTAGGGTGAACATCTAGATGATGAACCACTAAAGTGGGGTCCAAGCCTAGCATGTCTGAATATGACCAAGCAAAGTTAACAATACCCTCTCGGAGTAGCTGAACAATGACTGCATATTCTGGATTTGAGAGTGACTTGGCCACATATGTGATCTTAGGAGATTCAGCGGTGCCCAAATTAACTTCTCAAGTTTCTTCAATTAGAATAAACGACCGTGTAGATAACCGAGTTCCCACAAGGGGAAGATGAACATCTCCATCCTCCAACACCTCCTCAAGGTTTTCACCATTGGATGCGTCCTTTATTTTTACTTTTTCAAGGTCAGGAAATGCCTCAGGGAGGTTTTCACTAGATGACCACTTTTTATTTTTCTTATTCTTATTTTTGTGACTGGAGTGCTCATCCTCCCCCAATCCCATGAGGATGACATATGTATCCACAAACATATTGACAGGTGTGCTTTCATGTAGGTCCCAATCAATAAGCTCAAGGTGATGAAGGGATAGGCTAATGGTACAAATAGATAGGCGTTCGAACATGGATGATAGGTCAGTGTGATCGATGTCATCGTATGCACGTATGATGGATTCCTCCTTGGGTATGTCTTCCAATGAGCCATCGTCCACGAAAACACTATTGGAAGTATTAGACGATGTTGCATGGCTTTTCTGCTTTTTCTCGTATCCAATGCCTATGTTCTTTGGCAACTTTGATGTATCAATAGGTTGCAACCACCCCTATTCTTCTTTACCTAGGCCCCTACCTTGGTAGTTATACTTTTTTGCAAACTTAGCTAACCAAGGATATGCTTCCTGAAAATATTCCTTTAGAGGAGGATTTGGTTGGGGTTCTTCTTGGTATACCCATTGACTTATATCCTCTTCTGGTGCATCAATCTTGATACTAGGGGACCTGAAAGTGGTAGTAGGAATGTTTTTTGCACTGAAGGTGATAGTCTTGTCTTCCTTTGGAGTAGCATGTGAAGGTTGACCATACTCGTGTTGTGACAGAGGCATGGTTGCTACATTAAGAGTAGTATGCATTTCGTATTCACCATACCCCTTGTCAATGATTTGGACTTTTGTGATTGTAGGATTGGTGGTAGAAGGAGTGGTTGTCGTGGTGGAGGGTGGATTAGTGGATGATGACTGAGATGCCCCCATTTCAACCCCACGACAATAATGTAAATGGGGAAATGAGACTTCTAAAGTGCGATAGTATTCAAATGGTTGGGGGTTACCATAAATGGTGATCTCTTGTCTATTGACTAAAAATTTTAGGCATTGATGGTACATGGAGGGGATGACTTGCATAGCGTGGAGCCATGGGCAGCCAAGGAGGAGATTATGTGGCAAGTCCAGATCAAGGACATGACAGGTAGTGTACTAAACTACAGGTCCAACCTGAATAGGAAGATTGATAATTCCTTCTGAATTCTTTTCTGCATTATCATAGGCCTTGATCGTGATGATTTGATTACTTAAGTCTGCTTGAGTGTACCCCACCTATTTTATGAATTTTAGAGTACATAGATTAAGGG
Organism: Sequoia sempervirens; assembly: GCA_007258455.2. Taxonomy (NCBI): domain Eukaryota; kingdom Viridiplantae; phylum Streptophyta; class Pinopsida; order Cupressales; family Cupressaceae; genus Sequoia; species Sequoia sempervirens. Next base: position 30,902,206 of record VDFB02193867.1, read on the forward strand.
CGGAGCCATTATCTACCAAGACCCTTTTTACTTTATGATGAGCAACCGAGACTTCGATATACAAGGGGTGATTATGATTGGCATCGATATTTGGCATGTCATTCTAGTTGAAGTGCAACTGATAAGATAAAGCTAGGTGTCATACCAAAGATGGAAATTGCATAAGATCAATGTCATTAGGTACATGGGTTTCCTGTAAGGCTCTATTGAGGATTTCTTGATGTACAAGAGAAGACTTAAGCAGATCCAAGATTGAGATCTGCACAGGGGTCTTCCCTAAGTGATCCAAAATGTTGTACTTAGAGTTTATAGGACTTGGCTGGGTAGATGTGGAGGCTGCAAGGATAGTGATGCGGAGGCTGCAAGGACAGTGATGCAGGCTCATCTTGTAGTAACAACACACCGAGGATCTTTGGCTTTGACATGTATCATAGATACATGGGGTTCTACCTGCTTAATGTAATGAATAATACCCTCGTAATTGAGGGGTACATTCTTATATCTTACGTTATTTGTGTTGTTGTCTTGGGGACTGCTGTTGGAGGAGCTCGTGCCTTGATTATGGTTTGGAAAGGAATTTTGATATATATGTAATTGAGCATTAGACGACAAAGCTCGACTAGTGTTGACTTTGATATCTCCTCGATCAATAAGATCTTGGACATAGTTTTTGAGACCTTGACACTTATTCAGAGAGTGTCCTTTGATTTTATGGAACTCACAATATTCATTTTCCCTAAACCATGTAGGCTTAGGTTTGGATTCCTCAAGCGGTTTGGTGATAGGGTAGGTGATCGGGTAGTTGATCTGTAACAACTTATTGAAGACGACACTCAGGGGTTCTCCTAATTGAGTATATTGGTGTTTAGCGTTCCCTTGACTATTCTGGTTTGACTGTTGAAGAGGATGAAGTGCCCCCTGTGGTATAGATATGGTGTTAGGTACAAATGGTTGTTGTCTCTGGGATGTTTTAGCCACTTGGACATGTTTAGTATCAGTGACACCGTCATTCACTACGTTCTTGTTCTTGTTCCAAAAATGTGGCTTGTCATTGAATGACCTTTCTTTATCCTGGTTATGTATTTTGATGTGCCCTTTGGCAATAAGGGCATGTTCAAGGATAGGTCCCTCTTCCACTAGCTCCGCAAAAGTGGTGACACAATGTAACCTAAAATTACGAGCCATGTCGGGATGAGAGTTCTCCACGAAGAGGGTGACCATGTCCTTCTCTTTTAGAGGGGTTTTCATTTGGCTTGCTAGTGCATGCCACCTTTGAAGATAGCTAGCAAATGTTTCCCCCTCACGTTTCTCTTTGAGGAGATCCAGGGTGTCAGTGTCTTTCTCCAAGTTGAAGGAGAAATAAGAAACAATTTTTTTTGACAGGTTCACAAAAGATTTTATGGACCCTCTTTCAAGGGTCATGAACCACTCTAGGGCAATGCCTTTCAGGCTTCGTGGAAATAGGTGCAAGAGATAATTATCGTTGTGCATAACTTCCTGACACTAGGAGTAGAACTCTTGCAAGTGGGCCTTAGGATCCTTGTTCCCCCTGTATTTGTCGAATTTTGGTATTTCAAAATGTTTAGGAAAGGTGATCAACGAGATGGAGGGATCAAATGGATATGGGCATATGTCTTTGAATTTGAATGGTTGTTTGTTAGTCCTGGCTTGAAGATATTTTAGAGCAACTTTGATTTCCAACATATCCGAGTTGACTGGTGGTGGGTTGGATGGATATGGATGGTAGGACGATAAAGGATCCTATTGAGAGAGCATCAGATTGTTGAGGTATGGATTTTGATAGTGGGATGATGACATCCCTTGTTGGTATGCCAGAGGATTTTGTTGATACAGGGGTTGTTGTTGTGAGGTATAGTATAGATTCATTTGATAAAAATGGGAGGTAGGATGCTGAGGAGCTTGGATGTGATGTTGCGGATTGACCTGCTGATACTGAGGGTATTGTTGCGACTGTTGGGAGGCTGCATAAGGTGGTTGCTACTGGGGTTGTTGTTGGTTATGGTAATAATGATGCTGTGGTGGTTGCTGATGTGATGTGAGATGTTGCGTGGGTCGAGACGGGATGTTGTATTGTGTTTGATCTCGCGGTCGTAGGATGGATGTGAGGAATGGGGATATGGTTTGAGTGGGAGGTCGGGATAGATTGCTTTGTGGCTGGTATGGTGGTTGTTGCGAGGAAAATAGCAGTTGTTGTTGTTGGGGTGATTGAGATAATGTAGGGGGATTTTGCAAAGGAGGTTGTTGGGTACCAAATGGGACATTCAAAGGTGGTAGGTTAGATTGGGGGGGCTGTGGAGATGCATATGAAGGCGATGGTAGGTTTATGGCCCCGGAAAGTGGAGGCAATGCAGTAAAAGGGATGCCCCCAGTGTTGACAGGATGTGGATTTGAAAGGGGTGGTACTGTTAGTATTAATGGTTGTGGTTGCGGGATGTTTTGTGGCATGCCAAAGGCAAAAAGGATCATTGGGATTAGTGGTTTGGGGAGCCCCTATGATTGAGATTGCAGGACGTGGGGGATTGCCAATGGGATACAAAATGGTGTTGCCAAATTCAGGTTGATGCCAACCTTCTAACGGAGGAACATTGGGGACGTATGAACTACCTGGTGCATTGTGTGAACCTTGGGGTATGTTAGGTATGGAACCACTATACTTAGATAGGTTGATACCTAATGGCAACTTGACACCTTTTTCAATTAAGTGAGCCAAGATTTCTTCCCCATGTTTTTCAAGAAGGCGATTTATCATTTACACATTGACCGGGTTACTAAAGTGGTCCTCAAATGTAATTTCGGGTTGAATGACCATGTTTTCATCCCTGGGGGTGATGTGTTTTGACTGTCAATATTGGATTGTGATGATGTACCATTGTGCAGATCCCAAGGGATGTTCACATTGTTATGGGGGTCTTGTGAGGCATTAGTTGTGTTGTTCGGATCTTGAGGGATGTTTGGTTGGGATTGTTGTTTGGCCATTTTCCTTATTTGTGACCGAGTCTGAACAGACATGCAAGATGATATGATAGATTAGGATGCTAGGGTGACCAAGGATGTGACTCAATAGGATTGATGATTGATTTGCTGACAAGGATGTGGCTCAATAGGATTGATTTGATTTAACCGAAGTGGATTGGGTTGATTGGTAGACAATGGGTCGATCTAAGTTGGATGATATGATGATTTGATTTGGATTGATGATTGATTAGAATGAATGATAATGATCAGAATCTGAAACCGAGTTCAAGAGTGATCCTTGGTAATGCTAGGTGTTGATTAATCGATTAAAGGGTGGATGTATGATAATGACACCAAATCCAACTTGAGATAGAAGTGGATTGATTTGGCTGACAAGGATGACCAACTTAGGACAAGGGTGATCCCACAATAGTGGTTTACAATTTTTGGCCAAACTGGACACTGATATTTTTTTTTTTAACAAAATCTCCACATTCGGGCACCTATAGCGATTAAACCGTGAGGAATTTGAAGATGATGCAAACTAGAGTCTTGTCATATTTTGTCTGTAGATTCTAAAAATATTTTTTCAATCTTTTTGGAATCAGATTGCACTTCTTTTTCCATCTCCCACAAAAATTGGTTTTTTTCAAAAAACAACATTTTAAAAAAGTGACGCACACCGTATAACGCATAACTTTTTTTCCTTGAAAGATAAAATTCCAATTCTTTCAAATTTAGATTTCTAACTCCGATATCTAGTGCTTCCACTTGGTTAGATAGTTTTTTATTGAATATTTTTTCTTTAATCAAGTTTCAAAGTCAAATCAATTACAATTCAGACATAACACGACTGTATAATGCATAACTTTTACTGTATGTATCGAAATTCTTTTTCTTTTTTGTTGGATCAAGGACTCCAATATCTGGTGCACTCATATTTTTAAATTTTTTTTTTGATAATCTTCTATTTTTCCACTTGTGCAGAACATAGAGTTTTGTTTTTAGTTAAAAACCTATATTTAATAAAACTTAAAAAACATATAGATAATATAATAAAAACATATTAAAATTATATTTGTTGGATAGCTCATTTTGAGGGGAACTCGATACTAGTTGGGTTTTTGAGATCTCCTCCATTTTCATTCTCAAATCGAGCTTCGAAGTGAAAAATTCTCAAAAATTTTGGTGCCTTAGGAGGCAAGGGTGAAAAAACAAGGGTTCGGCCGAACAGGTGTTCGGTCGAAGAAAAGAAAAATGTTCGGTCGAACAGGGGTTCAACTGAACCCATGTTCGACGAACCCACTATACATAAAATAAAAAAATGATTTTAAATGGGTTCGACCAAACATTCTAAAGATGTTCGGTCGAACACCTTGATTTTAATATTAATATAAATATTATTTATATTCTTTTTAAATGATAGCTTAAGAGAAAGATTTTTGCCGTAGAATACAATCAAAATTTTAAGAAGATTGTAAAAGGAGATATTTTGGATAAACTGTCAAAATTTATATAGAATTATAATGATATATATGTTTGATTTATATATAATTTTACATACACTAAGGTATATCATAATGTTTTAAGGGCACCCTTGAATAGATAACCG